>CM076570.1:674864075-675150024 GCA_034641835.2 Pinus albicaulis
GTATCTGCAGAAAAATTGACCTTCTCAATGCCATACATTAATGAAAAGGTAAAATAAGGCATAGCAGAAATTAGAAACTACTATGCAAACCTAAACATGAACTTAAAGATAAACTCAACCAACAAGATAACAAATGTGGACGGACCAGACTCAAAAACACAAAGCAATAATGCATGCAACATGCAGATAACAAAGAGCTTAGGACACACCCTTAAGATTGGCCCATTGTTCAGATTTCAGGCAGATCCGAATCCATTTTTTTGGATCAATTTTTGGGCAGTCTATTTTCAGCAGGTGGATGATATTTCAGACGGTTGATTATCTTTTTAAGTACCCAGTATGGCATACAGTATCAGTGCAAAATACTAGCCATTCTGAGCACTTTCATATTTCAAAGGCCGGTTACATTTTGACACTTGTGGGAGTGACATTTGGATTCCAACTCACTGCTATTTTGGTTAAGAGATGAATCATTACACTAGATAAGGATTCCCATGACTCGTTGAGAGCTCTGCCTACTGTTTTTTGCTAGATACAAGAGTGCCCACTTTCTTTGATTGACATTGTTCATTTTGAGCCAATTCAAATTACTATTCTTGGTTCCTATTATCCACCTGCGTGGGTAACCCTATATTGATCCACATATAGCTAGCCTCAAATGCCTCTCATTCATTCTCCGGTCTTTACATCTAGCCTATTCATCTGATAAAAGTGGGTCAAGAAATATGAGGTACATAAACCATTTTTGTATTCAAGTGCTTTAAATTAATGTTCAAGGGCATTCTCGTGTGGATCACAAGTTGAACCAGATAATAGACCACTTTTAATTGTACTCTTGTTTCCATGCTTCACCTTGTAGTTATCAATTAACCCGAGTCTAGTGTGACCTTCCTGGAGGCATTTCTTTCACTGTCTAGGAGGGACACGAAGGCTCTGATTGATGTTGTGTGTCTATGGTAATCCATACTTACCATCTTCCATCTCTCCCTTGTATTGACATCCCATATTCAGTTGATTGCTATTTGCCACTAGTATTGGTTCCCCGTCTTCCACATCCATGAGTAGGGGTCTGGAAGCTTTGCCCCAAGAAAGAAAAGAAAAAGCATGAGCCATAATGTTAAAATGCAAAAGATTGGCGAGGAAAAATGAAAGTGCATGGGCTAAAGTTCGCCTGAGTTCTACCCCCCACATTAGCCCTCGCCCAGTGCCTAGCTAATACATGAGCTATCTAAATAAAAGAAACTTCGACTATCGCATCATTGATAACCAATGAAACACTTCATCTTTAAGGGCTCAATGATGAATCAATGAAAGCTTGTAACCCAAGCTATATCTACAAAAGACAAAGAAAATCAATAAAGAAAAAGCTGCTCAATAGTGGTAAAAATAGGTCGAGGAAAGGGGTAACTCAAGTTCCACGATAGTTCCCACTATGAAAATTCCTTGATTGCAATTACTGGATATTTATCTCCTAATTGAGTGTAGTTTATTTGTCAGCTGTTAATTATTATCAACGACAAATAACAATAAATTCACAATTGCAATTTTCACCAATAAAAACGTTGCAGAATATAAAAACTGGAACTGAGAAAATATTCACACACACAATAAATGACACTGTTATTTTGGACAATTGTCCTTGGAAAAACCCTGAAGGGAAAACTAGTGCAACAGATGAGGGTTTTATTATTATCTTCAACAAATTCAAGAGTAGAATGATTTGCTTGCTAATCTGGCGAAGCTCCAGCTAATACTAGCAAAATAAACTAGAAGACACCCTGTCTTCCTCAGCAATCGATCTAGCCCTCTCCCAACAATTCGCACTTACAAGCTATTCACACTGCCTAGCTGGAAATGCATACAATTGCCTCCAGGCAATTCGTACAACCCTAGAATCACCTCCTAGCAAGTCGTCCTACCTCCCTCTACCTTTGAAACCCACTCCCTCTTCCTCCATGATATCGATCCAACAATTGGCAACGAAAATGTGGCTTCTTTAGCAACTCGCACTGTGAATTTCTAGCTACTTGCAGTAGTTGTAGCAGCCTCCATGTAGATGGATTCAACCTCCTCTTCCTGTCTCTTGGACACTGGGAACTACTGAGGAAAATTCCTTCATACTCCTGCTGTCAAATCTTTGATGAATCCCTCTGTCTTTGATGCTTCCCTAGCTTCAACTGTGTCCTTGCTAATACCTGCAACTGGGTAGTCGAACTGCTCAAATCACAATTGATACTCTGATGCCTTCTCCAAGCCCTTCGACCTGCTCTTATAATCTCTTGTTGGAGTCTCAACGGCCATGATTACATGTCAACCAATGGCTAAGATAAATTTGACTTCATCAATAGAAGCCTCTAGAGCAAACTATTCCCCAATTAATTCACTTTAATTAACCACTTTTCCTAAGTTAGACTTAGGAAATATTTTAATTATGGCTAATTAATTTAATTGAGGCGTCTCCAAGTCTTTTCTCGTGAAACCTTTTCTAGGTTTTGGAGATATAGTGTTCCTTAACCTCTTAGACATCATAGACGCTAGAAAACATGTTTGTTGCTACCATAATCTAACACTCCCTCTTAGCGAGGAAGGTGTTGTCCACTATACCCATCTGCTACTTGAAGTAGACAAAATTTTCCCTCCACAGGGCCTTCATGAATATATTAGCCATTTGTTGGTCTGTGGAAACAAGTTGTAGCCGAATTGATCCATGTTGTTGGTGTCTGACATCTATGATACCTCTGATGAACTCATTCTTTTGCATCTTCTTGTTGATTTGATTTCCTATCACTGGAAATCACTGTGAAGAAAATACTTCGGTAGTCACTATCCACCATGCTTCTGTGCATACTCTGATCTCACACTGTTGATGCCTCTGCATTGTTGTTATGACTGCAATTATGTGTATTGATCTCTTAGAACCTGAAGATTCGAGCTTCCATAGGGTTGCTCCATCTGAAGCTAGACTCCCTTTGAGTATCGATCTTCCACTAAAAACAACTCGGAAATCTTGTTGGCTAGAACTTTTCCTTGCTTTCTGCGACTGGCCAATTTGCACTGCATATGTCACCGCAACTGTCTCTCGAGTATCGAACTGCGCCTGATTCTGGCTCTACAACTATCTCTCGAGTACCTGACTATGCTCGGTTCTGGCTCTACAACTATCTCTTGAGTATCTGATTGTGCCTGGTTCTGCCTCTACAACTATCTCTTGATTATCTGACTGTGCCTGGTTCTGGCTCTACAACTGTCTCTCGAGTATCTAATTGTGTCCTTGCTGACAATGTACCTCTTATATTACGACTGTTCTACTGCTACTTAATGTTGTGGACTCCCATAGTAAAGGTACTGATCCAACTAAGGAATCCCATAGACAACAACTGGATCAAATCTATTGATCAAGCCCTCCTTGGCTATGGTCTAGATCTCCTTGTTTCTCCTTCCTCGAATCTTTCCCGAATCTGGTATACCGGAGTATCATACTCCTCCTTCATCTGAGGATAATGTTGTAAACATAGCGAACTCATCCTCCAACCTATTGGAAAAGTCACCAATCTTTGCCAACGTTGCTGTTTTCTTCCCCTTCTTGTCCTTCTTCCTCTTTGGACATTGGTTGATGTAGTGAACAAGCTCACCACATCCGAAGCATTTGACCTTCGACAGGTCCTTTTTCTTCTTCTTTCCCTTTGAGTCTTGTCCCTAACAGGGATCCTTCTTCGCTTTTCCCTTCCCTGCAAGAGAGACATTTTCCTCCTCCTCAACCTTCGTTGCCTTGCCACTGCTGTTGGTAGTACCATCTATGAGACTGAGTCTCAACTCCTCCTGAGTGAGGTCACTCCATAGGCATTCCCAATCTAGTAGCTTATCTAGTCCAGTAATCACCTAAACGAAGGTTCACCATTCCTTGGTAAACCAATTTAGAGTTGTACGCACCAGTTTGTTCTCTACTGGCTTCTCTCCCACTGTTACAAGTTCATCTTTGACACCCTAAATCCTAGTGAGATAGGGCATTACACCTTCGCCCTTCTACATCTTGACCGTCCTCAACTTCTCTTTCAGTTGTTGATTTTTGTAGCATCAGATGCGCTCTAGCCTCAAGAATTTGCAAGGAGGCTAGCACACATGCATTCTTTGAGACCCAGAAATCGTTTTGGGAAATTCCAGTTGGAGAAGGTTTAAATAAAATAATTAATTATTTTTAATCGATGCCTAAGTCTAAACTTGGGAAATTAAAATAATTAAAGAATATTAATTAAAACGAGCGTGAATCTTCTTAGAAAAAGACCGAGATCGAGTCAAAATAGTCTGATCCATTGATTAGGATTTAAGAGCTGCGTAAGTAGCAGATCAAATCCCTAGAAGGGTTGCGTAGTCCAGTGCCATTAGGGAAAGATTTTCGTGGAAAATCCTTCTCTGACTGAGTCGACAAAGAAGAAGATTTTCCATATCGAAATTTTTTAGTAGCAGAGGGAGCATCGCAGAGCAGATCTTCAGCTGGGACGCAGATTTTCTGCAACAATTGCTAGAGCAGAAAAGCATCAAAAGGGAAGAAGAGCACGCTGAGGGAATTCTGACCTCACAGAATTTCTTGGCCAAAAATTGTTGATTTATGGTAGCATCAGATGTGCTCTAGCCTTGTAACTTTGGATATAGGCTAAGACACATGCATTCCATAATACCCAGAAATGGTTTTGGAAAATTCCACTTAGAGATGGTTTAATTAAATTAATTAATCGTTTTTAATGTTTTCCTAAGTCCAAACTTAGGGAAACTAATTAATTAAAGGGTATTAATTAAACCAAGTGTGAATCTTCTAGATAAAGTCATGGGTCACCTCCAAGTTAATCCTAGCCCTTGATTATTTTTTAATCTTGGCCGTTGAAGGGTCAACGAAGGATTATAAGGAGGGTGAGGGGCCTATGGAAACACACATCAGACAGAGAAAGAATCAAGAGATCGATTTCTTCAGCTGAAGGAAGAATCGAAGTGATTCTAGATTGCAGAGAAGGGAAGGTGGTATCTCCAGGAGGGAGAATTTCTGAAGAATAAGGAGTGCAGGACGAGAAGTGAGAAGGGAGCCATAGCAGCAACGCAGAGATAGCCAAGTAGTAGTTACGCTGGGCCAGCGCAGAGCAGCAGAGGGAGTTTCGATTTCAGTTGAGGAGATAGCTGAGGGTTCATCTAGTAGCTGGAGGGCATTTTTGGAAGAGGAGAAAACTCTAGTCTCACACTGGAGTAAGCACAGAGGCAGCCACAATGAGTAGCAACAATAGTGACATCGTGAGTGACGCAGTCACTGCGCAGAAATCACGTAGAGGCATTCAAAGTGGGTGCAAGTTGGTGCCGGAACTTGGGTGCAAGTTGGTGCCAGAACTTCGTGCTAAAGTGAGAATTGTCTCACTAAGCTCATTCTCATCAGATTTCTTCAGGTGATTGATTGATAAATACAATCACACATTTTGTACTCAGAATTTATGCATAATAAAGAAACCCTCGTACCTGCTGCACCGATTTTCTCAAGTTGGGTTTTTCTGGGGACAATTGTCCAAAAATAACGGTGTCTATGTGTGAATACTTGTGCTATTTCTTTCATATTGTTTATTTATCAAGAAGACTGTAGCATATTTCATTTTGATATTTAACACAGTAAAATGTTAAATAATTGTGTGAGAATGCAATAGAAGAAATATAATCGGTAACTGCAATAGAATTCTACGTTATAGAATTTTTACATGGTTTCAGAGCTGTCAAATCCAAAGGAAGCGGAGTCAGAGAAGGGACTGCGTAATCTAGAAGCTTCAGAAGGGACGCAACGCAGAGAAAAGAAAGCACAGATAAGTATGTCAAACTTAGATGTTTTATCCTCTAGGTTAGAAGAGGATTGTGCATGTTTTTCAAGTTCAAGATCTGCAGGAATTTGGTATATTGATAGCGAGGCTTCAGCCCATATGACTGGAGTACAAGAATATTTCTCGAGCTATAGGGAGGAGCAGATGAGCTTCCAAATCACTATGGGGAATAGCACAAAATGCACTCCAGTTGGGCGAGGAGCCGTAGTGTTTCAAACAGAAACAGGAACCAGTGTCAAGATCACAAATGTACTACATGTGCCAGGGCTAGGCATGAATTTAATCTCAGTATCTCAGTTGCAGGACAAAGGGTATGACATACACTTTGCTGGAAATAAGGTATATGTCAAGTACCCTAGTTGGAAGCAAACAAGGCAAATTGGAGTTAGAAGCAACAGATTATACAGGTTGCAGCTGGAGTCTTCGATGGCACTAATCATTAGTAATCTTGAAGACAAGAAAGGGTTGAATAAACTTTTGCATAGAAGAATGGGACACCTACACCATGGTGCATTGAAGATGGTCAGAGAAATAGTTGATGGGGCACCTGTTCTTAGTATGGAGCATGATGATGTATGCCGAGGAGGTGTACTTGGGAAGTACGCTCCGACAACTTTTCCCAAAAGTGAAAATCGAGCAACAAGCATATTGGGATTGATACACTCAGATATATGTGGACCTATGTCCACTAACGCTCTCAAGGGTGGAAAATATTTTGTCACATTCATCGATGATCACTTCAGGAAAACTTGGATCTACTTCCTAAAGACTAAAGATGAAGTCTTTGAAAAGTTCAAAGAATTCAAAGCTCTTGTTGAAAATATGATGGGGAAGAAAATCAAGACGTTGCGTTTAGATAATGGTGGAGAATACATAGATGGAGACTTCATATATTTCTGCGCAAAGGAGGGCATCAGGAGGGAGTGGACTGTGCCATACAATCCCGAATAGAATGGTGTGGCAGAATGGAAAAATAGGACAATTGTAGGAGCAACCAAGGCCATGTTATTCGACCTTGACTTACCCAGATATTTATGGGCTGAAGCCTGCAATACGACTATGTCCATCCATAACAGGACTCCTCATAGAGCATTGGGGAAGAAGACTTCTGAAGAGGTTTTTACTGGGAAGAAACAGAAGGTAGGGCACCTTGGATATTTGGTAGCCTGGCATATTGTCATATACCTAGTGAGAAGAGAAGCAAGCTTGATTAGACTGCAAAGAGGGGGTATCTTGTAGGATATAGTCAAACCTCCAAGGCATATAGGATCTATATTCCTAGCAGTAGGAAGGTTGTGATAAGACATGATGTCAAGTTCATGGAGGATAGAGCTTTTCAAAAATCGCGTGATATGCCGGCAGAGGATCACGCTGCAGAAGTTCCTTTAGTGCAAGAGCAGCAGGAGCACTAAGAAGATCAGACTGAAAGACAGACGGTGGTACCTAGTAAAGGTACTAACATTTTCATAGAAGAGGATCAGGAGGAGACTCAGTCTGAGGATCAACCTGATCAAGAGGAAGAGTTAAGAGAATAGCCTTCCACCAGTGGTCAAATCAGCAGAGAGGCTCAACATATACTAAGGGATGAAAAAAACTTTATCGGGACTCCCAAGAATGGGAAGAGGCAACGTAGACCTCCTGACAGGTAACAGGCTCTGGTTGCCCAGGTAGAGGAACCTTCCAGCTTCCAGGAAGCTGTTCAGCACCAGGTATGGGTAAATGCCATGATAGAAGAGTATGCTTCCATCGTGACAAATGATGTCTGGGAAGTTGTGCCCAGACCCCAGAGAAGATCAGTTGTTGGATCGCGATGGATCTACAAGATCAAATACGCTGCAGATGGTAGTGTAGAGAAATATAAGGCAAGGTTCGTGGCAAAAGGGTATGCTCAGAAGGAGGGCATTGACTATGAGGAGACCTTCGCACTAGTTGCTAGATATACCTCCATCCGAACCATTGTATCGTTACTAGCACAGATGGGATGGGAGATTCATCAAATGGATGTCAAGATTGCGTTCTTGAATGGAGAAATTCAAGAGGAGGTATATATTGAACATCCAAAGGGCTTTGAGACTCATGAAAGGAAGTCTCATGTATGCAAATTAAATAAGGCCCTGTACGGGCTCAAGCAGGCTCCAAGAGCGTGGTATGGTTGAATAGATAGCTATTTGCAAAAGTTGGGATTTGTCAAGAGTGACGTAGATCCCAATCTTTACTACTTGCTGGTAGAGGATGAGCCATTGGTACTAGTAATATATGTAGAGGATCTATTTCTCACAGGATCATCTAGGCTCATCAAGGATTGCAAACAAAATCTAGAAGCATAATTCGATATGAAGGATTTGGGGTTGATGCATTACTTCCTAGGATTGGAAGTCTCTCAGAAGAATGGTGATATCTTCATGGGGGTAAGAGGTATGCCTTAGAGGTTATGAAGAGGTTCAGAATAAAGGATTACAGGCCTATGGCTACTCCCATGATCACAAATTGGAAAAAGATAGATGCATCAGAAGACGCAGAAGTGGACTCCACCTTATACAGATAGCTCATCGGGTCATTGATGTATTTGGTTAACAACAAACAGGACATTTGCTTCGTTGTCAACACTCTTAGTCAGTTCATGGTGGAATCCAAAAGAGTGCACTGGGCAGCAGCAAGGCACGTGCTAAGGTATGTACGAGGAACAGTCAGATTTGGTATACGATATGGCCGAGGAGAAGATGTCAGACTCAGTGGATTCACAGATGCAGATTGGGCTGGAAGCTCAGTGGACAGGAAAAGTACCTCTAGGTACTGTTTCAGCATTGGATCAGGAATGGTGTCCTGGTGCAGTAGGAAACAAAAGTCAGTAGCATTGAGTACAACTGAGGTAGAGTACATGGCAGCTAGTACAACTACATGCGAAGCCATTTGGCTTCATAAACTTCTCGTGAGTCTATTCAGAAGTAGGATGGAGCTGACTTGCATTTACTGTGACAATCAGAGTTGTATCAAACTCTCTGAATATCCAGTATTTCATGATCGGTCCAAACATATCGACATCAGGTGTCATTTTATCAGAGACTGTGTGGAGTGTGGGGTTGTACAACTCTAGTACATTCCCACAGAAGAACAGACAACATATATACTCACTAAGGCTCTGGGGAGGATTAAGTTCACTCAGTTTAGAGAACAGTTGGGTATGACTGAGAATCCAGTTCGATAGTCAATGGATCTTCAGCGCAGAGTTCAGAGGGAGTTGTAGTACAGTGGCAGTTGACAACAGCATGCAGGGTCAACAACAATACAGATGCAACATTTTTGTGTAGTGTTGGTGAGTAGCATCAATAGCACAACAGTAGATGTTCCAGAAGTCAGATCAGCAACACAGTGAGTTGTTTTTGCTAGAGCACTTTCCTTGCTAAGAGGGAGTGTTGATTTATGGTAGCATTAGATGTGCTCTAGCCTTGTAACTTTGGATATAGGCTAAGACACATGCATTCCATAATACCCAGAAATGGTTTTGGAAAATTCCACTTTGAGATAGTTTAATTCAATTAATTAATCGTTTTTAATGTTTCCTAAGTCCAAACTTAGGGAAACTGATTAATTAAAGGATATTAATTAAACCAAGTGTGAATATTCTAGATAAAGTCATGGATAACCTCCAAGTTAATCCTAGCCCTTGATTATGTATTAATCTTGGCCGTTGAAGGGTCAACGAAGGATTATAAGGAGTGTGAGGGGCCTATGGAAAAACACATCAGACGGAGAAAGAATCAAGAGATCAATTTCTTCAGTCGAAGGAAGAATCGAAGTGATTCTAGATTGCAGAGAAGAGAACATGGTATCTCCAGGAGGGAGAATTTTTGAAGAATAAGGAGTGCAGGAAGAGAAGTGAGAAGGGAGCCATAGCAGCAATGCAAAGATAGCCAAGCAGTAGTTATGCTAGGCTAGCGCAGAGCAGCAGAGGGAGTTTTGATTTCAGTTGAGGAGACAGCTGAGGGTTCATCTAGTAGTTAGAGGGCATTTCCAGAAGAGGAGAAAACTCTAGTCTCACATTGCAGCGAGCACAAAGGCAACCACAACGAGCAGCAGTAGCAGTGACGCAGTGACAGCATGAGTGATGCAGTCACTGCGTAGAAATCACGCATAGGCATTCAGAGTGGGTGCAGGTTGGTGCCGGAACTTCATGGTGAAGTGAGAATTGTCTCACTAAGCTCATTCTCATCAGATTTCTTCAGGTGATTGATTGATAAATACAATCACACATTTTGTACTCAAAATTTATGCATAATAAAGAAACCTCATATCTGCTGCACCAGTTTTCTCGAGTTGGGTTTTTCCGAGGACAATTGTCCAAAAATAACGGTGTCTATGTGTGAATACTTGTGCTATTTCTTTCATATTGTTTATTTATCGTGAAGACTGCAACATATTTTATTTTGATATTTAACACAGTAAAATGTTAAATAATTGTGTGAGAATGCAATAGAAGAAATATAGTCAGTAGCTGCAATAGAATTCTACATTATAGAATTTTCACAAAAATTCTAATTTCCCACGCAGAAGCAACAATAGCCGAGAGAAGTTTTGCTCACTCCAGCAGGGAGTGCATAGAGCCAGTCAGTAGTTGCGCAGAGGGTTAGAGGAAGACTTCGACATTGTTTTTGGGCGTGATGCCAGCAACCAAGTTGAGAGATCAGGGTCGGTTGGAGGGTGCCTCCAACTATGTGATTTGGAAGGCAAGGATCTCCTTCCTTCTAAATGAGCATGATCTTAAAGCCTTCATCGATAATGTGATAGTTGTCCCCACAGATACGAATCCATTGAAAGCTTACAAGAAGGCTATGGCGAACGCCAAGAGGTTGATGCTCGATGGAGTGAGAGATCACGTTGTATGTCACATAGCAGACAAAGGCACATCCAAAGAAATGTGGGATGCATTGGCCATGTTGTATCAGGGATCTTCCGAGCAGCGGGAGATGTACTTGGAGGAGAAGATGAGATCCACGAGGATGCAGAATGGGGAGCGCATAGACCCCTTCCTTACGAAGCTTCAGGAAGTCCGAGATTAGCTGGCAGCTATAGGATCAGCGCCTCAAGCTATGGAGATGGTGAGATTAGCCTTGAATAATGTCTCAGAAGAATGGAAAGTTTTCGTCCAAAGTATTCTAGGCATAGAAAGATTGTCGGATTGGGAGGGGATGTGGGTTGCTCTCCAACAAGAAGAGATGAGGTGTGATTTAGTAAATATCAAAGTGGATGGCAGTAGCAACAACGGATAGAAAGCAGAAGTAAAGGAAGAAGAAAATGTAGCCCTCACATCAAAGCGGTAGCAAGATCAGTGTAGGCGAAAAAAGGACATTTTGAAAATCAAGTGTTTCTGATGTGGTGAAATGGCCCACTTCAGTTCTCAATGTTCTCTTTGGAAGAAGGACAAGGATAAGGAGCAGGATCAGCAAGCTGCTACAGCTGAGATCGAAGAGGAGTTTGCCATGATTTCCCATATACCTCCAGGGGAGAGGTGGTGTGATTTGGTTTTGTAGCCCCAAAGAACTACAGGATGGGCAGGATCCTTGAGGAGTCCACCTCTTGGATCAATTTCTTATTGCAGGAGCCCATAGCAGCAATAGTAGGATGGACCAGTCACAAATGGTGCAGTTAGGTGCCAGAGTGATAGATGCAGTGGTTAGCAGCATTAGGAATTGAGCAACGTAGAGAAGAGTTGGTAGCAATGCAGTTGACACAATGCATAGTCAGTAGCAGCGTAAAGGCCTCAGTGACAGCGCAGAGGCTAGGAACAAACAGAACTCGGTGGACAAATGCATCAATCTTAACACAATTGTTGCAAAAGTTAGAGTGATGCAGTGGTTGACAACAACATGCAGAGTCAGAAGCAACACAGATGCATCGCAAAGAGAGCTACACAGTAGTTGGTGGGCAGCGACATCCAAACATCAATAGCGTAGCTGGGATGGTGCAAAAGTTAGAGTGATGCTTCAGGAGGTTGCAACACTTGAGCACATTCCTTGTTAACAGGGAGTGTTGATTTTTGTAGCATCAAATGTGCTCTAGCCTCAAGAATTGCAGGGAGGCTAGGAGACATGCATTCTCCAAGACCCAAAAATTGTTTTGGGAAATTCTACTCGGAGAAGGTTTAATTAAAATAATTAATTATTTTTAATGGATGCCTAAGTCTAAACTTAGGAAATTAAAATAATTAAAGGGTATTAATTAAACTGGGTGTGAATCTTCTAGAAAAAGACGGAGATTGAGTCAAAATGATTTAAGCCATTGATTAAGATTTAATTTGGGCCGTTGTATGTTCAACGAGAAGATTATAAGAAGAAGCTCGATGGGCATGTGGAGAACACAGCGAGTAGGAGATCAAGAGATTGATTTCTCAAGAGAGCGACATAGTAGTTTCCAAAGGAAGATCGAAGTGATTTCTTATAGTGAGGGGCAACGATAGTTTGTTGGAGGAAGTTTTCCCTGATCTGGAGAGTGCAAGGCAGAGAAGGTGGAGAAGGCAGAGAGAAGTCCAAAGAGGCAACATAGTGCCACGCAGAGGCAACACAGAGCTACACTGTCGCAACGCAGAGCTTTAGCGGGAATCTGCAATTCTGCTGGGGAACAGTCGAGATCTAGTGCCGGAAGCCAGGGTGTGAGATTAGGAGGCCAGAGGGTCAAGGTTTCCAGTGAGCAGGAGATCAGGAGGCGGTGCAACGCAGTCTCACAAGCAGTAACGCAGTGACTGCGTGGGCAAACGCAGAGACTACGCAAAGACAATGCAAGGAGCTCATCTCCAGTCAGATCAGTGCCGAATTTTCCAATGATAGTGTGAGATCTTCTCACTATCTTTTTGTCCAGCTTTATCTCTATATCGGATTGCCAGTTTGGGCATCCAAAGACTTGTACTTAGAAACTACTGCATAATAATTAGAACCCTCAGTTGTTGCACCAGTGTTCCTACAATGGATTTTTCTGGGGACATTGTCCAAAAACAACGGTGTATATGTTTGTGTATATTTCTTTCCTGCTCAGTATTTGTTTCCCCTGTATTTTTTTATGTTGTGAAGGCTGCAATAGTATTTATTTTGATGTTTACTATGTAACACAATAAATAACTTGTATAAGTAGAAGAAAAAACATCAGATTGTTGTAGTAGGGATTCCCATTGTGGAATTTTCACATGAGTATCATCTTGCGACTCTCGGAAGGATCCTGGTACAACTTGTTGATGGCATCCCACATCTCCTTTGCAGTTCCCTTCTCTACAATATGTGGGAAGATATGATCTTGTACTTCATCTAGGGCCATCCTCTTGGCCTTGGCCATGTCCTTCCTGAAATCACGTAACAAGATAAGATCTGCTCGTACAACTACAACTATTGTCAAAAACTGCTTCAAACCGTGCTTGTCCAAAAGGAATTGCATCCTAGCTTTCAAAATGCCAAAGTTGGAGGCTCCATCCAACCTGTCCTGATCTTTGAGCCCTGTTGCAGCCATCTTTTCTAAAACCTTCGAAACTCAAATAAACTGAAGAAATTTACCTCACTTCGCCAACTAGAAAATCACTATGGAAACACTAAAATTCTTCTACAAAACCCAACTTGGGCTTATCTAGAAAATCG
This sequence comes from Pinus albicaulis, assembly GCA_034641835.2. Classification (NCBI taxonomy): domain Eukaryota; kingdom Viridiplantae; phylum Streptophyta; class Pinopsida; order Pinales; family Pinaceae; genus Pinus; species Pinus albicaulis. The sequence goes on from CM076570.1 coordinate 674,877,538, forward strand.
CACCTCTTTCCTGCAACTCGCACTAGTAACTGAAAATGCTCAGTTCTGCTATTGAGTAACTTGCACTGCCTCCAAAAACCCTCTCCAGTAATCACTTTTCCTATAGATGCTCTCTGAAGCTACTTGCTCTACCTCTAGATGTCCTTCTATGGCACTGGCACACTAACAGCAGCCTCTGCAACTCGTACTTGCTAGTCTGGCAATACGCACAAGCAATTCGCACTACTTGCTTGGACCTTGTTCTACAAATAAATCGTCCTTTCTCTAACTTTGAGAATACTGGAGAAATCAAACCCTTGTGTGCTTTCTCTTCCTTGCCTTACATTGATCTACTTCGGCAAAACCCATATGCTGCAAATCTCTGTGCTAGATTTGCTCTGCAAATTTCTAATTTGCTCATTGGGAACCCTTTCCAACAACCTTACTACCTGTTGCCACTGCATTGAGACAAATTGAACTTTTCCTACCTGGCTGGCCTGCATAGATCTAGTTCTTTGTGCTTTACATCTCCCTTTGAACTACACAACCCCCACTTCTTTCGCCTAGAGCCACTCTGATCCGATCTTTCACTCTCATTTCATGTGAAAACTCCTTGATTGTAATTATTTATCTCCTAATTGAGTGTAGTTTATTTGTCAGTCGTTAATTATTATGAAAAACAAATAATGATAAATTCATAATTGCAATCTTCACCAATAAAATCGTTGCGGAATATAAAAACTAGAACTGAGAAAATATGCACATAAAATAAAATAACACTGTTATTTTTGGACAATTGTCCTTGGAAAAAACCCAAAGGAAAAACTAGAGTAGCAGATGAGGGTTTTATTATTATCTTCAACAAATTCAAGAGCACAATGATCTGCTTGCCAATCTGGAAAAGCTCTGGCTAATACTAACAAAATAAACTAGAAGACACCCTATCATCCTTTGCAATCGATTTGGGCCTCTCTCTCGACAATTCAAACTTCCAAGCTATTCACACTGCCTGGCTGGAAATGTGTATAGTTTCCTCAAGGAAATTCATGTAGCCCTGATTCACCTACTAGCAAGTCATCCTGCCTCCCTCTTCCTTTGAAATCAACTCGCTCTACCTCTGGGATATTGATCTAGCAACTGGTAACTGAAATGTGGCTTTTCTGGCGACCTGCACTGGGAATTTTTTGCTACTTGCACTAGCTGTAGCAGCCTCCTTTGAAGATGAATTCAACCTCCTCTTCCTGCCTCTCACACACTGGAAAATACTGAAGAAAATTCCTCAAGACTATTGCTCTCAAATCTCCATTGAATCCCTCAGTCTTTGATGCTTCCCTAGCTTCAATTGCGCCCTTGCTGAATACTCGCAATTGGGTAATCAAACTACTCAACTCACAACTAATACTCTAATGCCTTCTCCAAGCCCTTTGACCTGCTCTTATAATCTCTCGTTGGAGTCTCAACGGCCACGATTACATCTCAACCAATGGCTAAGATCAATTAGACTTCATCAATAGAAGCCTCTAGAGCAAAATTGAACTTCCCCAATTAATTCACTTTAATTAACCACTTTTCCTAAGTTAGACTTAGGAAATATTTTAATTATGGCTAATTAATTTAATTGAGGCATCTCCAAGTCTTTTCTCTCGAAACCTTTTCTGGGTTTTGTAGATCTCGTGTTCATTAGCCTCTTAGACATGATAAAGACTAGAACACCTATCCGCTGCTACCATAATCTAACACCGTCTTCACATCATAACACCTAAGGATGATGGAATATCATAAATACTACAAGACAAGGGAATCCTCCATGAAGTAAACCCATGCCATGTCATTGATCACTCGCACCTACTAATTGATGGGTCGGCCTATGATTTGTTCCTCCCCTTAGGGTTGGAAGCACCTAATAGGGCCTTGAGGTAACCCTACATATATAAGCATGGTAACTTATTTACAAATCATAAGACATTTCAAATGATGCTTGTGTGAAGTACTTTGATGCCTTTTACATTATATATGTACCACTCTGGTACTCATATTGTTTTTGCATCTACAATATTGATCTCACCTAATTTTGTGAGTAGTGTAAGATATTTGCTCCTAGGTACACATGTTATCCCTTGAGAGATTATATGATGTTTCTCCAACACTTTAGAGAAGACGTCCAACTCCACTTGATGACTCCACTAGGCACTTTGACCTAGGACGTTGACCATTTTTTGATGAGTGTTGACATTGTGATGCCTTCAGCATAGTTAATGACACTCTTCTCGCCCTCCAAGACCTACAACATTGCACACTTGAGCCAAGGAATTGCTTAGAGAGACAATATACCCCAAAGATGATAGGATGCCCCTTGGTTCGCATTGCACCTTCTTGATCGATATTTCCCTGTTTCTGAGTGATTTGATCGTGAAGATGACTTAATCCCCCTTTGGAGGGGAGGGTACACTACTTTGCATGATGAATTCATGCCCTAGCTCCATGACGTCCTCTTCATGTGGCCAATTACCCACCCAAGTGCGTGACACATAGGAGAAACATTTCTCCTATTCATCCCTTCCAACTGGCAACCAATAACCCCTGAGAGCGCCTAGTAGCCGATGTGGAGTTCCATTCATAACTCTGCCACTTGCATCAATCATATATCTCCTCGCCCATTTTCCAAGACCACATGTTGGAAGGCGGGATTCTGATCAATACATACTTTATTCATTTTGCAATCAGGTGCTTATGCTTGTTTATATTTGGGCATTTTGATATGAATTATGGGGTAGTAACTTGGAAGAAAGAAAGGTCTTGACCGTGATCTTGTTTCCTCACCTTAAATGGGCGGTTAATTTTCAATTCTCATCCAATGGGACCTCCCCTAATGGCCCAATGGGTATAGGATGGGCACTAATTGGGAAGCCATGATAGAGATAACGTAGCCCCATCACTCCCTATTCCATACCACTTTCCATCTTACATTATCAACCCTGAGTTCAACTGACCATTGGTTCTCTAGGATTTGGTACCCATACAACCTCATACCTGGGTAGAGCCTGGAAATGTACCTTGGGAGGTCGATACAGCTAAAAGACACAAAAGAGCATATAATGGTCACAAGAAAAACAAAAGAAAAATCAAAACGCAAAAGATGGTTGGGACTTACAAATTAGCACATGGACAAAAGCTAGGCATGAGCTCTACCTCACTGATATGGCCATCACTCGATTCTTGGGCCAATGTTGCCCTATCTCATAGAAGACAAGGGACCCTTGCATGTCTCGACCTCTACTGAGAAATTAAATGCCCCATCCTAATGGGGGTAATAATTGTTATACATCATACAAAGTAAGCTCTCATTCCTTGAGCTATGAGTAGTGATACATGTGAAATTTTCAAAATGAAGACTAAACAGTTGCAGTGATAGATTTATCTCTCCTACTTATTGAAACAATAAGTTATTATTCATAAATATTCTGGAAAATATCGAAATAAATACTACTGCAACATTCACAAACATATATGTAGAAAAATAAACAGTAGGGAACATAAGCACAAGAAACAATCACATGTACACAATTATTTTTGGAAAATTGTCCCCGGAAAAACCCAATGCGGGAAAATCGGTGCAGCATGAGGGTTTTATTAATTCTTCAACAAATGATATCTTTACAGAGAAATATAATGACAGATAAATTATGAACCATCTGAGACTGAATTTCCGGCCTACTCAGACAATTCTTTGACACCCTGATCAACCCCTGCAAGCTCTTGTGTCTGTTTGCGTGATTCACCGCATAGTCCCAACAATGGACTGCATAACTCTGCGTGGGTTCTCTGCGCTGCAGCCTCAAGATGCCTCGAGTGACCCACTATTGCCCTTTGTCCCTGATCTTGATCACTAGTAACTACTGGCTTCCTTCTCCTTCTGCTTCTGCAAACTCCTCGCCTTGCAACTCTCCCATTGAAATCGAATTCTCTTACTTCAAAATCGATCTCCTTTGGGTATTGAGTGTATGCCCAACTTATTTTCCAAATTACCCTCAAGCCTTCTTTTATAATCTTCCTGTTGAAGAACCAACGACCCAGATTAAAAGATTAATCAATGGCTAAGATTAAAACTTGACTTGATCCATGTTTTCTAGAAGATTCACACTCTGACTTATTAATACGCTTTAAGTCTTCCATTTCCCTAAGTTTAGACTTAGGGTCTTCATTAAAAATAATTAATTATTTTAATAAGTCATGAACTGAGTGGAATTTCCACAAACAGTTTCTGGGTTCTTTGGAATGCTGCTGTCCAAGCCTCCTTGCAAAGTTTGAGACTTGGAACACTTCTGGATGCTACAAAAATCAACACTCCCTCTTAGCGAGGAAGGTGTTCCAACAAAATGCCTGCTGCATGCTGCTCTATTTTGAAGCACCCTCCACACTGCTGATCTCAGGACGTTGCCCTTCATCTGCTGCATTGTTGTCTCCTGTACTATTGCCTTTGACACTGCCATTGTCACTATTGCATCTGTACCACAACTCCCTCTGAATACTGAGTCTATCCATTCTTGCTATTGGAAGGGATTTTTCATCATCCCCATCTTCTCTCTGAAGTAGACAAACTTTGTCTTCCCTAGAGCCTTCGTGAGGATGTCTTCCACCTGTTCTCTTGTTGGAGTGTACTGCAACTGAACAAATCGTTGTACACAGTCCTTGATGTCAATATGTTTTGACCTATCATGAAACACAAGATCTTCAGAGAGCTTGATGCAACTCTGATTATCACATAAGACGCTAGTCGCTTCCATTTTCTCCTTGAGTAGGTTCACTAGAAGTTTTCGAAGCCATATGGATTTGCACGAAGCTGTGCTGGCTGCCATATACTCTGCTTCTGCTAAACTCAGTGCTACAGACTTCGGTTTCTTGTTGCACCAGGAAGTCATTCCTGGTCCTAGACTAAAACAGTACCCACTGGTACTCTTCTGATCAAATGAACTTCCAGCCCAATCTGCGTCGGTGAAACCACTCAACCTGACATCATTGCTATGGGTATACTTCAATCCAAGCTCGATTGTTCCTTGAAGGTACCTGAGAACATGCTTGGCTGCAGCCCAATGTGCCCTCTTCGGTTCCACCATGAACTGACTGAGGGTATTTACAGCATAACAAATGTCCGGCCTTATATTTACCAGATACATCAATGACCCTATGAGCTGCCTAAATAGTGTAGGATCAACCTCATCATCTTCGGACGTGTCAATTTTCTTCCAGTTGTTGATCATTGGAGTTGTCATGGGTCTACAATCAACCATCTGAAATCTCTTCAGAATCTCTGCAGTGTATCTCCCTTGACCAAGGAAGGTCTCCTCGTTCTGCTACCAAACCTCCAACCCCAGAAAATAGTGCATCTGTCCTAGATCCTTCATGTCAAATTCTTCGGCCAAATTCTTCTTGCTGTCTGTGATAAGCCTTGATGATCCCGTCAAGAATAGATCATCTACATACAAAACCAATATCAAAGGCTCACTCCCTATTCTCAGATAGTAGAGGTTGGGATCTGCGTCACTCTTGACGAATCCCATCTTCTGCAGGTACCTGTCAATTCGACCATACTAGGCTCTAGGAGCTTGCTTCAGTCCATATAACGCTTTCTTCAATCTGCACACGAGTTTTCTGATCATGTGTCTCAAAGCCCTCTGGTTGTTCTATGTACACCTCCTCCTCTATCACCCCGTTCAAGAATGTCGTCTTGACATCCAACTGGTGAATTTCCCATCCCATCTGCGTAGCAAGGGATATCACGGACCTGATAGAGGTGTACTTGGCTACTGGGGCGAAGGTTTCTTCATAGTCAATTCCTTCCTTTTGAGCATATCCCTTAGCCACAAACCTGGCTTTAAATTTTTCGATGCTTCCATCTACAGCATACTTGATTTTGTAGATCCACGTGTGTAACGACCCATTCCTAATTTATAAGCAAAATAACATTAGCGAGTATATGACATACGCATATGATAGCTACACATGCATATATCACATACCCCACACTAGTATTAAGACTACCTAAGTTAGAGAACGAATTGAATATTACAATATATTTATATCTCGCCAAGATATAACGAAATATCAACAGGATACCTAACACGTATACCGCTCTATCTACGTATGCATGGGAGAGTATTATTTAAGAAAATCAAAATATAATTTAGTAAAAAATTATGTGAGTGGACCAATAAAATAATAATATAATTTAATTAGTTATAAAGACAATTTAATTAAGTTAAAAACAAACATAATACAATTGATCTTAAAATAATCAAATCAAAGTTAATATCTCCTTAAATGCATAAAATATACACTTAAATGCATAAGATATCTCCTTAAATGCATAAATATCCCCATAAATGCCATCACATCTACGTAAGTATGAGGAGCTGGAGAAAAGTTATAAAAGGAGGGGAACAAGAAGGAGAAGGGGGGAATTTGTTTTGTGCAAAAATTCTGGATGATTGGGAAGAGGAAGGGTTGAAGGATACGAACTGTTTTGAAAGGGAGACTCATCGCTCTTGGAAATTTGGGCACGGGGGCAGAAGAGGCATCTTCTAGGTCTAGGATTGTTTCCTAGATTGGCTGGGAGGAAACGATTGTTTTGGTAACCTGACCGCTGCATTCACGAGGAGAACCACAACTCCACAGCTCAAGTAATCATCAAGTAATCATTAGTTTCGTTCCAGTTATTTCTCTAAGTATAAAACAATTTCTTATGTAAGTTTTAAATTTACTGCTGGTTCCACTTAATTGCATCTATGGCTGAAATATATGTACAGGATTAAATTCATGAATAAACTGATGAGTAGGGGCTTTACAACGTGGATCCTACAAATGATCCTCCTGAGGTCTAGGGACCACTTCCCAAACATCATTTGTCATGATGGAACTGTACTCTTCCACCATTGCATCAACCCACACAGTGAGCGCTTCGGCGGAAGGTTCTCCGACTTGAGCAACCAAGGCTTGATACCTCTCAGGCTGCTTACGCTGTCTCTTCTCATTTTCAGAGGAGATTGGGCAAGTCTCTGCCTCCTTGAGAATGCGCCGAGGGAGTTCTGCTTGTTCTCCCACTGGTAGTGGGTGGATCTACCGGCTCTCCCTCTTGCAAATCCTCGGGAGACACATCCCTTGGATCCCTATGCCTTGGAGAGGCAATTGAATTTCCTGCTGCTGGTTGTTGGGGCAAAACCAGAGGCTCTTCCTCAGACTGCGTAGAAGAAGGAAACTCACGAGATCTTTTGAAGGCCTTCTCCTCCATGAACTTCACATCCCTTCGCACCACAACTTTCTTGCTCTCAGGAATGTAGATGCGATATGCCTTTGCATTCTCGCTATATCCTACCAGATACCCTTTTTCCGTAGTCGTCTCCAACTTCTTCCCCTTCTCACTGGGCACATGACAGTAAGCTGTACTACCGAAGATCCTATAGTGACTCACTTCAGGCTTATTGCTAGTGAAGACACTTTCTGGCGTGATCTTTCCCAGTGCAGCGTGAGGAGTCTTGTTTTGAATGTAGAGAGCTATATTACACGCTTCAACCCACAGGAATTTGGGCATGTCTTGGTCATACAACATGGCTCTTATTGCTTCAACAATAGTCCGGTTCTTTCTTTCTGCCACACCATTCTACTGCGGATTGTATGGAGTTGTCCACTCTATTTTGATGCCTTCCCTTGTATAGAATCCGGTGAACTCTTTATCTATGTATTCACCACCATTATCTAATCGCAACACCTTGATCCGCTTCCTTGTCAGATTTTCTACCAAAGCCTTAAACACTTTAAATCGACTAGAGACTTCATCGTCAGTCTTCAAGAAGTAGATCCAGGTTTTCTTGGAATGGTCATCAATGAAGGTGACGAAATATTCAGCACCGCGAAAAGTTCTAGTGGACATCGGTCCACATAAATCTGAGTGTATCAGATCCAATACACCCTTGGCCTTATTGTTGCTTCTCTGATATGTTGCCTTGGCATATTTTCCCAATACGCACCCCTTGCAGACATCATCTCGTTTAGTGCTCAGTTCTGGAACACCTGTGATAGTCTTCTGGAGAGTTCTCAACGCCCCATGATGCAAATGCCCCATTCTTCTGTGCCATAGCTCATTCAGGTTCGTTTCATTTGCGCTACCGACTAGTGCCATTGGAGAGTCAAGTTGTAGCTTGTATAGTTTGTTGCTTCTTACCCCAATCTGTGCCTTCTTCTTCCAACTGGGGTGCTTGACGTAGAATCTATTGCCAATAAAGTAGACATCATATCCTCGGTTTTCAGAAAATGAGACAAAGGTAAGTTCATTCTAGCTACAAACTTTATCTGCCACATTTAAGTGGCTGGTTTATTTCTGCCTCGGTTTGAAAAGGTTAGACCCTCCAATGGGAGTGCATTTTGCTTTAAAACCCATGGTTATTTTGAAATTCATCTGCTCTTCTTCTTGGTGATGGAAACAGGTCATACTCAGGTCATATGAGCGGAGGCTCCTTTGTCCATCTGGAACATGATAGAACAAGCAATGCTAGTACAAACAAATCTCTTCCTCAAGTCTGGTGTATTCACTTAGAGCCATGTGATCCAAACAGTACAATGTCCACTTTACTCCCAACTTCTAAAGAACTGTGAACCCTTCTGTGACACATTAAACAATAGATTTGGTTCACTAGTGATTCCACTTCCATGTTCATCTGCAGCTAATTTTGCAAGGTGAAATTTTCAATCTGAAAACTATACGGTTGCAGTGATAGATTTATCTCTCCTACTTGTTATTTCAATAAGTTATTATTCATAAATCTTATGGACAATATCGAAATAAATACTACTACAACATTCACAATTATATGTGAAGGCAAATAAATAGTAGGGAACATAAGCACAAGAATCAATCACATGTACACAGTTATTTTTGGATAATTATCCCCGGAAAAACCCAATGTGGGAAAATCGGTGTAGAAGATGAGGGTTTATTAATTCTTTAATGAAATATCATCTACAGGAAAATATCTTTCTTATGAGATAAATTAGAACCCTTGGGCCCGAATTTACGACCTCTCGAACAATTCTTTGACACCCCCAATTAGCCCACATAGCTCCACTGTGTATCTTAGTGGATTCCACTCTGTGATCTGGCAGGTTATTAGAAGTGCATGGAGACAACATGGGTTCTACTGCTTTGCAACCTCTGAAAGCTGCCTCCCGAGTGACCCACTGTTGCCCATAAATCCTGATCTTAAGTCACCTACGACTCACCTCCTATACTTATGACTCCTCGCCACCACCAACCTCTGCCCAAAGTGAGTCTGTGGGAGATGGAGTCTCGCCCGGATCACGGAGTGTATGCCTGACTTATTTTCCAAATGACCACTTAGCCTTTTCTCAATCATGTTGGAAGACAACGGCGAGATTAAAAGAAATTAAATAATAGAAGTAAGAATAAACATTGACAAAGTCCACCTTTGAAGATTCACACTTTGAATTATTAATACCCTTTAATTCTTTTCATTCCCTAAGTTTGAACTTGAGGTCTTAATCTGCTCATTGTTGTTACAATGATCTGACAGAGTGAATTTCCCACAGCTTACGATTCTGGGTTCTTTGGAATGCTATTGTATAAATATACTAGTATGATGAGAAAATCCATGTCTAGGCCTAGGATGTTGAGAACGATCAATAAAAAGCGAGGTACCTTGGGTGTTTTTTGTGGTTAATTATTCCTTCTTTTGTGGCGAATAATTTTCTAGGTTATAACTCATTGCACATTTACACAGCCGGTGTGGCTTGAAGGTTGAGCCTAACACATATGTGTATCTAAGTCAATACTATTACATTATAGGTCATCTCTACAAAATTATGAATTTGGTAGGTCTAAATGATTTTTAACTTAATTAAATTCTTTTCAGCGAGTTTTTAATTAATTTCTATGAAATGATATAATTAAGTGGCCTTAGGAAATGTCTGGGGCGTGTGACCAGTCGAAATTCATCCTCAGAGACCCAGCATTATCCTAGGACCCACTTTGAGGGTCAAAAAATGACTTATGGTCCCTCAAAAGCCGATTTTCCTAATGTCAGTGGAAAGAATGAGAAAAAATTCAAAAAAAATTAATAATTGGAAAATTTTAGAAAATTTTCCAAAGTCAAAATAAGTCAAATTTTGACATGGCAATTATGTGGAGAGGTAAAGGGTGATGTGGCACCTATGTGGGTCCCACGACATAAGGTGTAGCAAGCTGAAGTCAACATTCCAAATCAGCAAGTCAAAGGTTCCTAAATTCAGGCCTTGGCAGGCGATCATGGGTTCCAGTTGAGCAATGGATAGATGTGGATCATAAGTGAATTGAGCATGAGAATCATTGATCCAACCAGATCCAGAAGGAGGATAAACAGTTCTGAGGATAATATTTATTTTTTTCTTCGACTTAAGTTGGGTTGGAGCTTCTTAGACACTCCAAAGGTGCTCCTTTGATGCTCCTTAGATGCTTCGTAGATGCTTCCTCATGGTAATGTTAAATTCTTAAAGTAAAAGTGGCATTCTTCTTTATCTTTCATTTTCATCCTTTTACTTAAATTTTTAACATTACCATGAAATGACTCAAGATGTTTGAGAGGAGTTCCAACCTCATCGGATTTCATATGGACAAAATAGAATTTCATATCCTATTCAAAATTCAGCAGAGTTAACAGTTTTCAGGAATTCAGGATCAATGGGATTTTGGCATTTCATTTGATTATATCATGTATGAGGGTATGTGATTGGCATTTAATCAAGAGAACCAAGCCCTATATGTACCCTATTGTTGGAGGTATTAATTGTTGAATTCCTTTGTCATGTTGTTAGAAAAAATATTACCTTTCAATCAAGTTAAAATCATCGATCAACCATGTTAAGCTTTTTCTACCAAGCATGTTAAGCTTGGATTAATGATTAGGCAGTTTGATCAAAATTGAGAAATGTTGACTAATATCCTAGACAATCGAGGTAGAGGCAAAGGCTAGAAAAGAGGAGAAGAATCTAGATTCTAGATGATTGATGCATCTAGAAGGTTGATGCTCGAATTATTAATCATTAATGTACAATAGATGCCATATCTATCTTGATTTATGTACAAATATGCATGTTTCCATATCTTCTACAAATAATTTGGTGTTTTGGATGTTTTTTTTAATATAAATGGAAATATATATATATATATATATATATATATATATATATATATAGTAGACGCTTCCAAGACACTTTGCTTCCTAGATTTTTGGGAAATGACGCTTCCGCGTCCCTGCTTCCAAAAAACGTCCCCGCTTCGTGCAATGTTTGTCACAATTAATCACAGTAGGACCCAGAGACTTCTCGAACAAGTCTGTCAGAAGCTTTCTTAACCAAACAACCTCCTTTCCTACTTCACATGCAACCACATATTCAACCTCAACACTACTCAACGCAACGGGATCTTGCTTCCTACTCATCCATGAGATCATAGTAGCTCCCAGACTAAAACATCCTTCGATAGTGCTCCTTCCATCGGTCTCACTGCCACCCCAATCAGAGTCTGTGAAGCCAATTAGCTTGACTTCCTTACTATCATATTTTAGGTAGTGATGTACAGTGCCACGACGATACCTCAGTATATGTTTGGCAACTATCTAGTGATTGTGACAGGGCTCCCACTGAAACTGACTAAGAATGTTTCTTTCAAAATATATATCTGGCTTAGTATTTACCAGATACATCAGGGAACCCACCAACTGACGATATGAGGTGGGATCCATGAGACTAGAGTCAGAGTCCCTCAACTTCTTGAGATTTGTGATCATAGGAGTAGTCATCGGCTTGGAATCCATCAACCCAAATTTCTACAACAACTTGATGATGTACTTTCCTTGCCCCAAATATATCTCCCCAAGTCTTTGCCATACTTCTAGACCTAGGTAATAGTGCATTAGTCCTAGATCCTTCATTTCAAATTGAGATGCCAACATCTTCTTGCATTCTTGAATTCTTTGCTCTACACAAGTGATGAATAGATCATCCACATATGACCACAGGTGTGTGATATTTATTTACAACCTTAATTTAAGAGTTCTATAAATCAAATGATTTTTTAATAATTAAAATTTATAATGATTACACAGTCTTTCTATGAAATGATGTAAATAAGTGGCCTTAGGAAATGTAAGGGCATGACTACTAATCAAAGAAAAGAGAACCAACATTGTTCAAATACTTTGAGAGGTCAAAAAATGGCCCATGGTCCCTTTATGCTTTGACTTTTCCTAATGTCAGTGGCAAAAAATGAGAAAAATTAATAGTGGAAAAAGTGAAAAGATTTTCAAAGTGAAATAGTCATTTTTGACATGAAATTAATATTGGAGATATAAAGGTGATGTGGCACCTCATGTGGATTCACCACCACTAGGTACTCAATAAAGCGAAATCAACATTTCAAAAATCGGCTAAATCAAGGTTCCACGTTGAAATCATGAGGCACAACGTATGGGTAAATTATAATAATTTGATTTAATTAGAAATATGTGGTGCAAGTTTAAAGGGGGACAAAATGTATGACATGGCAGCCACTTCATCACCATGAGTTAGTGGGCCAAGTCAAAATGTAAGTCAAAAGGGTCCCGAATTATCAAAGGGGCAATTGAAATAATTATCAAAGTGTTTTATGGAATTTCTAAAGGATGAGTGGGGACAAGGATGCCACATAGGACAATTCTTGTCCCCCACTTAATTTCACTTGTCTCCCACTGATATCTACACACAATAGTCTACTCTAGTCTCCAGCATGTATGCAACAATTAGAGGCATCCATACATGAAGGATTACGCACATGCTACAGCGAAAGAATATCCACGTTGGACAAAGATATTTCCACGCGGATTTTTAACAGCAGTTAGATCAGTCAACGCACAACTCTAGTTGGCAGCTTCCACGCAGTCTACTTCAACTTGTACGCATCATTATTGATAGCCCACACGTGGATCATGTACAAAAATTGTTAGCAGCCTGTTATACTCGTTTTTCAGAGGTGTCAACAGCAGTTTGAGAGCAGCGTTACGTTGAGTTTACTAGCAGAAAATTGCCAACAGCTATAGGCTGACAGCTCAAGAGACAGATACGTTACATTTTTTTTATGCATAATTTTGACAGATTTATAGTGCGGACAACATTAACACTTGTGTCAGAGTTTGTCCCCCACTCGTTGGCACCCAAATCTTATGTAACAGCCAGTCAGAAGAAGAATACATAGCACTAGTTTGGCATCTTTTTAGGTGGATTTAAAATCAGTTTAGAGGGGGACAACACTGCCACATAAGGCAAGCCTTTTCCCCCACCTTCTCCACTACCAGCCAATCACATCAATCACTTATTATACAGGCCAACAGAGGTAATTCGTTACAGTAGTTTGAAGATTTCTCACTGCCACTTGGAAACTCAGCTCTTCACTGAGATTGAAAATTATGTGCCACTTATGTGATAGATCGATGATTGGGATTGGCTCTCATTTTCCTATTTAAATGAGCCTTAGACTCTCATTGTAATCATGGTTTTACTAGCTATTGTGTTTGCGGAAGCGCTGCTGCCTTGTACACTTTCAGAAATATCAATAAAGACTTTGGGGTTTCATTCATGAGGTGTTCCTCCTTTTGAAGTGTGATGAATTGTTGACTCATGCTTTGATCTAATTTGTTTCCATATGCTCTTGTAGATTTGTTAATGTAGAGCTATCTTACATTGACATTTGATTTAGGAGTATGCTCTAGGTATAGAATGCTCTAGTTGGTTTCAAATAAATCTCTAGAGTTTCTTATCATTGTTTATTGCTAGATATATATGGAACTAATTCTTGATTGAAGTTTTGTAGAGGGAACATCTTGTTGGGATCAAAGAATCAAGTGTTGGGGGAAGTCTTTGGAGAGACCAACCCACTCTTGATACATTCTCAAAGGAGTTCTCATTTGTTCTTTGAACTTTCATAGTCTTATCTTACAGAGTGGTTTTGCAGGGGTTTTGGGACATAGCTTGTATACAAGCCGAATACTTCTAAATTTGAATATCTTTTAAAACACTATACTTCATTGTTTTCATTTGTTATCTAAGAGTTTGAAGATGACTAAACAAAGAGGAGAGTTTACGCGAACTCTTTTGCTTAGCCCTTTGTAAATTGTTGTGCAATATTTTATATTTTATCTGTCTAATATTTGGTTGGTTTTGTAGCCCTTTTTCCGAACTTTTTCTTGTGACAGCTTGAGTGGACAACTACAAGAAATTACTAACAAGTTGTTGCAAGACCTTTGGGCTCTGAATTTCAAATGAGAAAGATAACTCTCTCTCTTCTTTGGTTGTGGGCATAGAAGAGGTTTAGCTTCTCTTCTCCTATTATAAAATCTGAATTCTTTTGAGTTTTTTAGAAATTCTCATCGAGGAAAAGTTTATGGTCTCAATTTTTATTTGTGAAGACTTTCCTTGGTTTAGAAAAGGCCTCAAGGTCATTTCCTTCTTGTAAAATTAATAAAAAATTCTTTTTTTGTTGTGGGAGTGTGGGTTTTACCCATTGGCATCACTATCTCTCAATTTCAAAGGAGAGAATTTGTAGATGGATTTACTTAGTGGTTTTGACATTTCCATTTTTTTTCGCATCACATATGCATGCTCTAATTGGGAAGTAACACAAATCACATTTCTAATTGGGAAATAAGACAAATCACATTTCTTTTTCCTAAAGTTTGCTTCACAAATCTCAAGCCACATTTCCATTTTAAGAATATTGAAGCATTGTGTATTTGACAAAGTTTGTCTTTCAAAGCAGTCACCTATTTTCATGTCAAGCTAATTTCCTCAAGTTTAAAGTTTCTTTTTGCAAAGCTATTGTGAGCACAAATCTCAATTTCATTTTTAAAGCATTGCAATTTAATTTTCATGCAAATTACTTGCTCATAAGCATCAAGCTTTTAATTGATTCATCATTAGAAACTCACAATTTTAATTGTTCTTGAAGCTTATGCATCTTAAGTTTACTTGAGCAAATATATAAAGTGATCTTGTGGAACAATCTTACGAAGAGCATTTCCACATTTTACATAGCACTTGCAAACTTACTTGCATATCATAGTAGGCATTCTAACTTAGTTGCATATTTAAAATTTACCTCCAAGCATAAGCTTGGTTGATAGAAATCATAGGAAAAAGGCTTTCTTGGAAAATTCTTCCATTTAGTACAAAGTAAGGTAAAGATGTGTGACCCTGCAGTTACGAAGGTGGCTTGTCCCCTTGTAGGAACGAAGGCACACACTGGTTCGTAAGACTCAGCGGACAGGTATCGTTAATGAAACCTCAGTGCCCTCGCCCCCTCTTTCTTACAGTCACCCTAATTTTTACCCCTTGGTAAGAGTAAAAGAGGACTTATCACCTAGATTAGACATTTTAGATTAAAAGTAACCAAGATTAATTGCATCCAAATCTAGTTTAATTGCATCTCATGCTTTCATTCAGAAATCTATTTATCTTGAAAGAATTTTACTTCATTTAAGCAAATACATTTTCATTTCAAAGAGCAATACTCTGGAGGCACTGGTTTCTCATATATTTCATGTTTATCTTATGTATTGATGGTTATTGCTCATATCACGTTTTTGCTTATAAATTTGAAGAAGTAATCTATTTAACTCTAACAACTCTCCTAGAAAACTCAAATCTTTAACTTAATTTTTCTTTAGGGACCACCCCCCATAGCTAACCTAGGAGATAGCTTAAACGGAGAGAGTCGAGAATAAGTGACAGCCCCTTCTTTGAGTTCCTTGCCACCAACCACACCTAGTGGGGTTGAAGGCTTTTACCACTAACTTGTAGGTAGATGTAGGTGGCAAGCGATAACAGGACCCTAGATCCGAATCTCTAGCATAGAGAGAAGGATTAGTTCCGACAGATTCGCTGAGCAGATGGCACCTCACAGACTACGTGATCAGGATAGATTGGATGGTCTGTCCAACTTTGCAGTCTGGAAGGCCAGAATCTTGGTAGTCATGGAAGCATACGGTTTGAGGGAGCATGTAGAAAAAGTCCTAGCCACACCCACTGATGCGAAGCTCCTGGAGAAGTATGAAGAAGTAGCGGCACATGCCAAGTGCTTCATCATGGACGGTGTCAAAGATCATGTAGTGCCTAACATAGCCGAGAAGACAACGACTCATGATATGTGGTTGGCTTTGACCTCACTATATGAAGGAAGATCCGTCCAGAGGAGAATGCTTCTAGAGAATCAAATGAGGTTATTCATGATGGCCAAGGGAGAAGAAATCGAGCCCTTCCTTTTCATATTACAGGCGATCAGGGATCAATTGACTTCCATGGGAGTGAAAGTGGAGCATGATGTGATGGTGAGGACTGCACTCAATGCAGTCACAAAGGACTGGGAAAATTTTGTCCAAAGTATCTTAGGCAGAGTGGACCTTCCCAACTAGGACAACATGTGGGCGATATTCCATCAAGAAGAACTCCGTCGGTTCACCAAGAGACAGTACAACACTAGATCAAGTAAGGTGAAGAAGGAAGAGGAAGAATATGCAACCTTGGCATCAAAGAGGTAGCAAGGGAGGAAGAAGTGTGATCTATCAAAGATCAAGTGTTTCTAGTGCGATGAACTAGGACATTTCGCTAGCAATTGTCCTCAAAAGAAGAAGAACAGGGAAGCTTCTACCTCCAAGGCTGCTGTGGCGGACGATGGCTCCGAAGATGATGTAGCCATGGGCGCTCATGAGCCACGAAAGTGGGTGGTCATGGATCTGTAGAGCAGCTACAGAGTGATAGCAGGATCCCTGAGTAGCCCAACTCTTGGATCACATACGAGCTATGGGAGCCTTAAAACAGTAGCAGGACAAGTGGAGCAATGGGTGCAGAGAGTTACAGATGGAGGAGAGGCAGAGCTAGATGCCGAGAGGGAGAAACGTAGTGCAGATGCAACAACAGCGTGGCAGCGCAATGCAGGTTGGCTTACGCAGAGTAGAGCTGCAGCAGCGTAGAGGCTTCAGGAGGACAGCGCACCACAACAGCAGTGGTCTGAAAATGGAATGTACTTGAATAAAGGGTGCAAGGTATCCATTTCCAATAATTCTAAATGTGCAAACAACTCCAAGGTTAACTCTTAAAATACTCATGCTTGAAGCTTGATGTCTTGCAGAATAAAACAAATAAGTTTGAGCAGCTGTTTAGGTGTTTATGTGTGAAGGCAAGTTACATAAATTTGTTGTTTAACACATTATATCAGATTTGTTTAACATGATATCTTCAGCAAATAATGACACAAAGATGATGAAGTAGTTCACCCCTCCTGGGCTACATTTGCTGGACCAAGCCTCCCAAAATGGGCTTGTCCTCTTGTATTAAGAAAGCTGGAAAGGCTAATACAAGTAAATAAGTGCCTCTCAAGGCAAATCTGACTGTAAAAACATAATCAGAAGATAGGAAACAGCTAAGAATGCTCTTCCCCAAGCACTAAACAGTGAAATTGTACCTTAAACAGTACTTTCTTCAAATGGCCCTGATGGCCCTTTAAACTTCTATGAAGAAATTCGAGGTGAAGATGACCTCCAATGGTTCTGAAACCTCTGCCAATGGACTCAGAATGTCAAAGACAATAGAAGTAGGCTTTTGAATCACCGAAAACAGATGAATACAACCCCCAAACATCTCAAGCACTGGAATGGCCCTGGTGACCTTGAAAGCTTCCCTGAAAAAATTCGAGGTGAAGAATGCCTCAACATGAAAAAAAACTGTAGAAATGGACTCAGAACACAAAATATAAGTCAGAAATGACCTTCGTTTCACATTCAATGGCTGCACACATCCCAATGCAGCTCCCAAACTGATATGGCCCTAGTGGCTCCTGGAACTTCCCCGAAGCAAAAACACCTGCAAACGACCTCTGTTGGCTGTGAGACCTGTGCCAATGAGTCCAGAAGATCGAAGAGACCCAAAATAAAAAAAAAATTCACTCTAAAAGGATCTCCTATGTGAAAGATATCACCAAAATAGCATTTTGCCCAATTTTAGGCAAAAATCCCACTAATTGTGGGCCAACTGTAGTTAACTGCAGTTAAGTTGGTGGAATCCGCCTTAATTGGTGGGATGGCGCTAAAATAGGCGGAGCATTTTTTGTTGGAAATAAATATAAGGGTCATGTGACCGCAAATCCCGCATGTAACGTTGGAGAAAATGGTTTATATTAATGTTATAATAAATATAACATAAAAATCCGCCATATAACATGTGGCCACCACATATGCATTAAATTCAACCATATGTTATTAAACCCGCCGGTTTGAAAGAGCTACGGTCACCGCTGCATGGTCACATTGCAAGGGGGCTGGCCCTTAGGGGTTGGGCCCCTTTTGAGCCCCGCCCAAAGCAATTTAAAACTTAATTAAAGTTCCCACCGTTCATATAACAAAACTAAAGGGCGTGGGCCAATGGTAAGGTTTAGCACTCATGGGAATGAGGTCCCGTGTTCAAACCACGAAATTGCAATAACATTTTAATACGCCAAAATTTCTAAATTGAGGGCCACGTGGCGGCCTCCGAGCTTGCCACGTGGCAGCCTCCTATTGGCCCGCCAATACAAAAGTCAATTTAACATCAAATCAGTGAATGACACTATGCCATTCTTACTGGGCTCCATTTGGAAGATATCAGGGAATATCTCCAAGGAATATTCTTTTTAATTCTTTTTAAAATCAAGGTCAAACCAAGTCAAACTCGATTTTTTCCCCAAATTGAGAAATTTCAAACTCTAATATCTTTCTCATACTGGTGACGTCAGCATATTCGCGGCGTTACGAATCTGGTGAGGCCTGCATGGTCGCCAGAGTTCCAAGTCAATTTGAGCACTTTCATTTTTGGAGCTTTTTCCCAAGTCCCAATGAGGATTTTGGTCCCCAAAAGCTTACTAAAATGAAGAAATGAACTGTAGTACAAAAAATGAGAGAATAAAAATCCTCTTCTCTTCAGCCCTTCAAAAATTTTTGCCTTGAAAAGCAAATGAAATTGAACCACAAATGGAAAGAATTTGACATTTCCCTTCCTGAATGCGCTTGTCCACAACTGTCCACAACTGTCTTTCTTGAACTCACACAGAAATTTCTGGCGAGAAATTTACAGAATGAAACTGTACAATGCTACCTTGATCAATGATCTAAGGTGGCTCAAAACAAACAAGATATTACAGCATAAAATACTTGCATACATCCGAAATTTGCATATGTACAAAAGGAGTACGTCTCACTGTGTCAAGAAGTCCATCCACTTCTCACCAAGCCACTTCCATGGCGAATTTTTCTGCTGCAACTTTTCCTCATGTGAAACTTCCCTTTCCACATCAATAATGGAATCCATGATTCCACCTTCGCCAATATTTTTGTCCTCTTGCTACATGTGCGTGGGACGACGAGTTGGATGCAAAGTCCAACAATGAGAGACAACATGTCCCTTCTTTTGGCAAAAAGTGCAAATCATATGCACCTTCTTTGAAGGTAGTCTTTGCTTCATCTGCTTTCTTCCTCAACCAGCATCTCGAAACATGATGGTTAGATCGACCATAATATGTACAAGAAATCTTTCTTCCATTAAAGCATGTAAAATTATCATGCCTTGCAGAAACACAATCAAATTGATCATGAGAAGATTTATACCTCTTATGTTGCTTTGCATGTTCATCCTTTTTGCCTCCATGAGGATATGAACTAGTAGAGGCTCCAACTTTCAATTGCAGACTAACATCATTGTTCCTATCTTGAAAACTACCTAAAATTGCATGCTTGCCATAAGCTGCATGTCTACCATCTTCTTGCTGCATCAAAGGCTTAAAACAATGGCAATCATTTTTGAAACAAATTTGACATATTTGCTTCATGGAACTTGGAAAAAAAATTCTCTTTGCATTAGCCTCACATGCCTTAATGGCTTTGGAGCCTTCGCCATTAGATTGCACATAACCAAGACCAAGGTTCTTGGGGCGTTCCTCAACAGAAAGAGGCTCAACAATGCCTTGTGCTTGCTTCCCTAATCCTTTGCCTTCATGATAGCCCCATTTCAACATCAATTTGGACCCTATACCTCTTGTATGCTTTTCAAAAGAACCAACACACTTTTCAATAGAGGAAACTGAAGACAAATTTGAATGATTTACCTCATGATTTACGTCCTGAAGATGAGGTATTTTCTTGGACAAAGCTTCTTGAGCTTGAAGAAGCTGCAACTCCATATCATGCAGTCTTTGAAGAATTTCTTCTTTCTCTTCTTGCATAGCCACAATTGTGCACGAAGCTGAACACTTTCCCTTTGATCCTCAAGGAGAATCTGCACCATGTCCTTCACCTTAATGAACTCTTCTTTCATGTCATCACTGAAGAGTTCGTGAAGGAGGAAACTTCACTTGTAGAAGAAATTGACATCATGTAAATGGTCAAATAACAAAATGAACTTCAAACAAAGTTCTCAAAGCTTTCAATAATGACAAGCTGTTGATCAAATGCCTTCAACTCTTGGAGAGGGTTAACACCAGTTATCCCAAAATGAGCTCAAGCAAACTCATGCACACAATAAAACAGTCAAGGTTGATTGCACAAATGCTCAAAATATAAACTAAACCAGAGATTGACTGAAGTAGCATTTATCTACTACGCAATTGTATAACAAAAGCGGTTCGAAGGATTCCTGGCTTGCTTCAGACTCTGTCTAAAGTTTATATAACTTTTCCTAGAGCATATAAACAGCAAAAACCCGCTCTGATACCATATGATCTGAAAATGGAATGTACTTGAATAAAGGGTGCAAGGTATCCATTTCCAATAATTCTAAATGTGCAAACAACTCCAAGACTAACTCTTAAAATACTCATGCTTGAAGCTTGATGTCTTGCGGAATAAAACAAATAAGTTTGAGCAGTTGTTTAGGTGTTTATGTAATATGTTAGAAATAAATTTGCCGTTTAACAAAAATTGCATGTATTTTCTTAATACGATATCTTCATCAATGACACAAAGATGATGAAGCAAGCCAATTTCCTGGCTAAGACCATAGACCAAGCCTCCCAAAATGTGCTTGTCCTCTTGTATTAAGAAAGCTTCTGAAAGGCGAATGGCTAGGTAAATAAGTGCTCTAAAGGCAAATCCACCGTAAAAAACAGACCGAAGATAGAAACAGCCAAGAATGCTCTTCCGTATCTAAGAGCAAATTGCACTTTAAACAAGATTTCCTTTCTTTCAAATGGCCCTTAAACTTCTATGAAGAAATTCGAGGTGAAGACACCTCCAATGGTTCAAACCTCTTCCAATGGACTCGTAATGTCACACAAATAAGTAGGCTTTGAATCACCGGAACAGATGAATACAACCCCCAAACAACCAAGCATCAGAATGGCCCTCACACCTTGAAAGCCTCGAAGAAATTTAGAGGTGAAGAATGCCTCAACATGAAAAAAAACCATAGAAATGGACTTTAACACGTAATACGCTCAGAAATGACCTTCGTTTCACATTCAATGGCCGCACACATCCCAATGCAGCCCTAAATCGGAGACTCTAAAGGGTTCTTGGAAATTCTGCCAAAAACACCTGAACACCTTTGTCAAGCCGTGGGAAACCTGTGCCAATGAGTCCAGAAGATCGAAGAGACCCAAAATAAAAAAAAAATTCACTCTAAAAGGATCTCCTATGTGAAAGATATCACCAAAATAGCATTTTGCCCAATTTTAGGCAAAAATCCCACTAATTGTGGGCCAACTGTAGTTAACTGCAGTTAAGTTGGTGGAATCCGCCTTAATTGGTGGGATGGCGCTAAAATAGGCGGAGCATTTTTTGTTGGAAATAAATATAAGGGTCATGTGACCGCAAATCCCGCATGTAACGTTGGAGAAAATGGTTTATATTAATGTTATAATAAATATAACATAAAAATCCGCCATATAACATGTGGCCACCACATATGCATTAAATTCAACCATATGTTATTAAACCCGCCGGTTTGAAAGAGCTACGGTCACCGCTGCATGGTCACATTGCAAGGGGGCTGGCCCTTAGGGGTTGGGCCCCTTTTGAGCCCCGCCCAAAGCAATTTAAAACTTAATTAAAGTTCCCACCGTTCATATAACAAAACTAAAGGGCGTGGGCCAATGGTAAGGTTTAGCACTCATGGGAATGAGGTCCCGTGTTCAAACCACGAAATTGCAATAACATTTTAATACGCCAAAATTTCTAAATTGAGGGCCACGTGGCGGCCTCCGAGCTTGCCACGTGGCAGCCTCCTATTGGCCCGCCAATACAAAAGTCAATTTAACATCAAATCAGTGAATGACACTTGGAGCCATTCGATTGGCCCATTCAGAATATTCTAGGGAATATTATTTTAATATTTTTTTAAATCAAGGTCAAACCAAGTCAACCGACTTTACCCGAAATTGAGAAATTTCAAACTTGAATATCTTTCATATGGTATCGGTTTTCTGTCAAGTCACAAGGTTGGGACTGAATCGCGAGGCTCATCCTGGGCTTCTCGTGCTCAGAAACACTTGAGCACTTTCATTTTTGAGCTTTTTCCCAAGCTCTCGTATTTGAGCCCGATCAAGCAAACAGGGAATTTCAAACATAAGGGTTGATGTGACTTTAACAACGCTGAGGATGTCCTTTTATCACGCAGTAGTCTGCTGTGAACAATGCATCGTATAATAACGCAGAAAGGGAAAAGCCTCATGGAGCTTCAAAGGATGTGGATGTAGCCCAAATCGACTTATTCCACAAAGATTGGGTAGGAGTTTGGGCTGTTTCTCTGAATCGAAGCCACGTGTTAGCTACAACACGATGCAAAAGAATTTGAGAGGGGGTTGCAGTACAGATGTGGCAGTGGCGGTGGCAGCGTCATGGGCAACAGTACAGGAGAGTAGCATCAGCGCAATGATGAAGGGCAGCAGGCCAAGCATCAGCATAGAGACCCACACCAGAGATCAGTGCAGAGCTTCGGGGTGAAGTAGTGTTGTGCTAGAGCACTTTCCTCGCTAAGAGGGAGTGTTGAGATTTGTGGAGTGTTGAGGTAGCTTCGGATGTGCTCTAGCTCCCAAACTTTGTGGAGGGACTAGAGTACATGAGATCTCCAAGACCCAGAAAGGGATTTGAGAAATTCCATCCGGTTTAATAGAAAATTAATTAATTAATATTTTTAATTAAGGACCCTAAGTCTAACTTAGGAAAATTAAAATATTAAAGGTATTATTTTTACATGTGATGGAAATGACTTAAGTCACACGAATCAAGCTTTTTTTTAATCTTAGCCGTCGATTCAAGATTAGATCACGGTTGTTGGTTTCCTAATGAGAAAAGTATAAAAGAAAGACTTGGGGTTAGTTGGAGAACACACACATGGAGGCAAAGCACTGAGACTAAGCAGGAATTCTAGGGTGTGGTTTGGTAAGAATTTCCAGAAGTGTTTTCGCTGCAGCGAGGGGTAGTATTGGCTAAGGGGATGATCTGATCCCAGAGCCAAGAGTCAGTAAGAGGCAGAGAAGCAACAACCAGAGCAATGCAGAGGGAACAGAGGCTACGCAACAACTACGCAGTAATTGTGCAGTGCGGAGGGTTTCAACCGCTACGCAGACCCAAAAAGGGCAGCATAGAGGCAACAGGAGACCATTAGGGCTTACGCAGGGCCAACCAGGGTAGCGTAAGGACTGTGTCACCTAGTCTAGGGTTATGCAACCCTCTCCTGAGCAACGCAGGGGCATCACAAGGCTAGCAGAGTTGACGCAGTAGGCTTTAGAGCAGTGCTGGGGTTTCTAGAGGCTGAAAGGGGCTGAGTTCTGTAAATCCCATTTGAGGGTGTGAATCAGTCCAGTTTTCTGTCTCCGTAATAGAGGTATTGCTACATATCTTATATTTCTCTGTCGGGTTAACCAGTAAGGTGCCCAAATTTGCTGTACTTAGATTCTACTTAATAATATAAGCCCTCCAACAACTAGAAGATCGGTTTTCCCGCATTGGGTTTTTCCAGGGACAATTGTCCAGAAAATCTTGTTTGTCACTTTGTCTATGTGCATGTATTCAGTTTTAGATCTGTATTTGTGAAGAACCGTTAATGTCTTTACTTTGATGTTAATGCTAAATTTTCAGATTAATAACTTGATTAAGTAGGAGAAGTATCACCAGATTTAACAGTAAGATTTCTGCATAAGTAGTATTCAAAAATTTTCACAACGCCGAGGCTGAATACATTGCAACAAGTATGGCCTGTTGTGAAGTTGTTTGGTTGAGAAAGCTCTTCAGTGAGTTGTTTGGGCATGTGCTGGATACCACCGTGATCCTTTACGACAACCAAAGTGGGATTCGACTTTCAGAGAATCCCCTGTTCCAAGAAGGTTCCAAGCATATTGATATTAGGTACCACTTTGTCCAGGACATGGTACAGTGAGGGGCCATAAGGCTCCATCACATTGGGACTGATGAGTGGGTCGCAGATGTGAAAATTTCTAAATATAGAAACCCTACTGCAGTATCTTGAATTACTTCTCCTACTTGTTTGATTTAATTAACAAGTTATTTTCTAAAATATTCAGTAAAATATCAAAGTAAACACAACTACAGCCTACACATACATACAGACCATTTACTGAAGCATAATCTCCTCTGGAAATACTGAATACAAGCCCTTTCTGGCACACTGGAACCCTAACGTTGCTCCTCCAGCCTCTGTGTCAACTTCTCCTGCCCAGCGTAGCCACTGCGTCACCCCTCTGGGCTCAGCGCTGCCTCTGCGTCACCATGAAGGCCCTGTGTCAACCTCTGCGCTGCCTCTCTGTGAGCTTGGCTGGGCTGCATTCCTTCTGTTGGTCTTTGCGCTGCCTGGTACGGATCTACCACTCTACCTTAGTATTCTCGACTTTAGATTAGAATAATACTTTGTTGATCTGCCCCTCACAAGCACTGCAAGCTCACTCAAAAATTCTCAGCTAACTGCGCCCCAAAATTTCAACATAGCTCAAGTGCTACCGCTCTGTGTGTGTTCTCCAATTGACCCTAAGCCTTCCTTTAATACTTTTCATGTTGAGAACTCAACGACCGTAATCTAATCTCTAATCAACGGATAAGATTAAAAAAGACTTGATCCATGTTACTTAGAACATTCTCAACCACATATTTAAATTAATTCCCTTTAATTATTTAATTTCCCTAAGTTAGACTTAAGGTCTCCATTAAAATAATTAATTTATTGTATAACTTTCACACCAGGTGGAATTTCTCCAAACAATTTTGGGTCTTGGAGAACTCATGTGTTCTAGCCCCTCCACAAAGTTTCGAAGTTAGAGAACATTCGAAGCTACCCAAAATATTAACACTCCCTCTTAGCGAGGAATGTGCTCTAGCAACACTTCACTCCAGAAGCGTTACTCTGATCCCTGGCATCGATCCCCTGCACTGCTAATGTTTGGCCTGCTGCCCTCCATCCACTGTGCTGCTGCTTTGTGTACTGCTGCCCATGACTTTGCCACAGTCACTGCCACATCTGTACTGTAGATCCTTCTCAAATTGATGCATCATGTTGCCTATAGCACTGCCACTGTTAACTATTGCACTGCAACTCAGTTGCTGAGAAGTAAGCAACTGAAGGACATCACCCAATAACTGACAGACAAGTCAGTTTGGTTGTATCTAATCATTGAATCACCCTCTGCTGCTACTCTGCGCTGTCTTTCTTGAGCCTCTACGCTGCTGCTGCTTTGCATTGCCCCTCTGCGTTGCTGAAGTCCCATCAGCCTCTGTGCTGATGCTTCCACGCTGTTGCCACTACTGCACTGCGTTGCTCCAATCTTCAACATTCAAGCACTGCCTTGTGCCTCTCCATGATCCTTTGTATCCACTAACTCCAGTCATCTTGCTACTATCTTTAACGGCTCCTGTAGCTCGTATGTGATCCAAGAGTTTGGGCACCTCAAGGATCCTACTGCCCACCATCTGTAGCTCACTCTACAAATCTATGTCGCCCCACCTCTTCTCTCGAGTTACATGAGCACTCATGGCCACATCATCATTGCTGTCGTCATCCTCTTTCGCTGCTGCTGCCTTGGAATCTGAATCTTCCTTGCCCTTCTTCTTAGGACAAGTATTGGCGAAGTGTCCCAATTCGCCACATCTGAAGCACCGGACCTTGGATAGGTCCTTCTTCTTCCCTTGCTGCCTCTGTCCTGTAGATGCTAGGGTTGCATCTTCCTCCTCTTTCTTAATCTTGACTCCTCTATTGCTGCATTCCCTCTTGGTTATTCTCCTGATCTCCTCCTATCGAAGGACTGCCCACATGTCCCCCTAGTTTCGAAGTTGTGCTTTGCCCAAGATACTTTGGACAAAGGTCTCCCAATCATTGGTGACTGCATTCAGCACAGTCCTCACCATGAGTCCATCATTAGGAGTTGCCCCCATGGCCATTAGCTAGTCTCAGATAGTCTGCAATCTAAAGAGGAAAGGATCGATCTCCTCTCCATTGTGCACCTGGAACAACCACATCTGATTCTCTAGAAGCATCTTCCTCTAGACGGAGCTACCTTGATACAATGTGGTTAATGTCGTCCACACCTTGTTTGCCATCTTCTTCTCGACAATATGCGGAACCAGGTGATCTTTCACTCCATCCATGATCAAGCATTTAGTTCGCGCCTGATTTTCATTGAACTTCTCTAGAAGAGCAGCATCGGTTGGAACAACCACAACGTTCTCGGCATGATCTTTGATGCCATATTCTTCAAGGACTGACAGGATTCTGGCTTTCCATATGGCAAAGTTACACACACTATCTAACCTATCTTGATCTCTCAATCCATGCAGGGCCGTCTCCACTCAAATTGTCGAAGCAAGTGATCTTCTCCCTTCTATTGCTGCTACACTAAGCAAAAGACCAGATCTGGGTTTCTTGGCGATAGAAACCCTCTAGAGAATATTCTCCCCCTGAAAAATGATTTCCCTCCCAGAAATCCTTCATCAATTCTGTCGAATCAACCCACCATGATCACTCCGCTTGATCGAATCTCACATTTCTTGGCTAGAAAATCTGCTAAGGAACTGTTTCCCCTTACTTTGTCAACCTTGCTAGGCATTGTTCTACACCACCAAAAACAATGTCCCACCAACAACATCGAAGATTAGAAAACTGCACTTCCAGCAAAAGCAACTGGCACATCATCACTCCCTCTTGGGCCTGCGTCATCCTATGCATCAACTCAGTGTGAGCTTGACAGGCTTTGCGTCACCCTTCTGGGCCTGCGTCAGCTTTGTGTGAGCAGACTGGCTTTGCGTCACCCCTGCAGGGCCTGCGCTGCCCCTCTGGTGGTGCGCTGTCTCTTCCTAAATCTGTGTAGCTTCAGTTGCCCTCCTGCAGCAAAAAAATCTTCAGCCCTATGCTAATGGCTTTAGCTTGATCTGTTATCGCTCTGTACCATGTGAAATTTTTTAATATAGAAACCCTATTGTAGTATCTTGATTTACTTCTCCTACTTGTTTGATTTAATTAACAAGTTATTTTCTGAAATATTCAGTAAAATATCAAAGTAAACACCACTGCATCCTACACATTTATACAGATCATTTACTGAAGCATAGCGCACACATGACAAAGGACACCGTATTTTTTGGACAATGTCCCCGGAAAAACCCAATGCGGGAAAATTGGTGCAACAACTCTTAGAGGGTTTGTCTATTAAGGAGAATGTTTGAATACAATCAAGGGCACTATTAATGGTTTGCCCAATAGAGAATTCACGACAGATGTACTTGTTAGTGTCAGAATATGAATTCTGCCTTCAATGATCAAAATTACTCTTTTATTCTCATTTTAAGGGTCCCACTTTGAAATTTTTTATCATTCCATTACGTCATGCAAAAAATTGATTCACTGATGGTAGTCCAAGTCATAACACCTCACTCTCCCTCAAAATTTCACATTTGCTGGCCCACCTTCATGTCTTGCTGAGCATTAGAACACTTTTGAAAAGCTCATTTCACTATGTCTTATGTCCATGAAAGTCAACCATGGAGTCAGGTCATTCAAGGTCCCATTAGGTCATTAGGTTTTATTGTTCAAGGTCCAAAACTGCACCATTTCTTCTCAATAAGGTCAGCAAAAGGTGTGAGAGTGACTCAATAAACATTTCATTATCATCTGCAGAAGATTATCAGCATGTAAATATGACATTTTTAAAGTTGTAATTTTGATTTTAAAGTTTGATTTTCATATTAAAATTGTAATTTTGATATGAAAACAGAGATGTAATTTTTTTTAAAAATTTCTTATCTAATTTTCTGCTTATAATATGTAATAAGTTCTTTCCCTAGCTTCCAACTCAAATCACATATGCCAAATTGAAGCTCACCAACTGAAAGTGAAAAGTGCCAAACTCCACCAACTTCATCCTGCAAAGAAGAAAAGTCAAAAGAAAAGGGTAATTAGCAAATGTGCCAAAAAAGTGACAGGAAACAATGGAAAAGTGGGTTTTTGATTTAAATCTAAATTCACTCAAGTATTAAAGACTCCTAGACATCAATTTGAAATTCATTTGCCTCCCACTCCATCGAGCACACATTTGAAGAGAGCAATTTTTCGATTTTCTGGGCAAAATTGGAGAAAATTTCAGCACAGGGCACATATCCTTAAGGCATTGCGCACAGTCTGAAGAGAGGGTGCATAGGCTGAAGAGAGGGTGCACAGCCTTAAGGTGCTCTGCATATGTCTAGCAAGCTAGCAAATCACCCAAACTTCGCCAAATCACCTCCAGAAACTCTACAAAAGCTATTTGAGCCTCCAACAAGCAAGTATAGGTGTTTTCCATCATCATTTTACCTCCTTCAAGTTATTTGTTTGGTGTTGTGAAATTTTCTTGATAAACTGGTGTTTTAACCACTCAAAACCCTAGTTTTCCTCCCTAACACTCCCAACTCCCAAAATTCACTCCCTTACCCTTTTACATCCTTCCCATATTGCAAAAACTCATTCTTAAATCTCTGATTTGTAAAATCCTTGTCCCTAAGATTTTAAACCAAAAACCCTAAGCCTTAGGTGCTTCTTTTTACCTAGGCTCCCAATTCCCAATTCCCATCACACTATCACTCCTTTTCCCTTCCCCCATTTCTCATATCCTTAAAACTATTTCCCACAAATTTCCCTTTCGCCATTTCCTATCCCCAAAAAAGTCACCTTACACACATTATCATTCCTAATCCCTAGGGTTTTAACAAAAACACCATGGCAGAAGAGGAAGGAAACATAATATTCAGTGAAGGAGAGGAAACATAGGAGAGGAGGCCACATAGAGGTGGAAGAGTGCTCAGACTTGAACCTACTAACACTAGGGAACTTTTAGCCTCTCCAATGACAGTAACATGTTTCAAGTATGTTGGTTGTTATGATTTTTGTGAACAAATTCAGAGGGTTCAACACCATGCCAGGTTGACCAGGCTCTTCATATCGAACCTCCACAAAAACCAAGTCACTTTAGCTGGAGTCACCTTTACTGTCTCAACTGCCACCGGGATCCCAAATGTTGGGGAGAAGTGGTTCAAAAAGAGTGATTTGGAGGAAAACTACTTTGAGCCTTTCCTGAAACCAACGTATAAGAATGAGAGGAAGAGGTTCTTTCCTTTCTCCCACCTCCAGGATAGATATGCACCGATGATGAAGATAATCATGAAATACTTTTCATGTGAGGGTAGATTTTCAAGACTCTATACTTATCACATCCGCCTCTTGATGCATTTCACTAGGGTAAAGATGCTGAACATACCCTACTACCTTTTCCGAATCATAGATAAGATGGCATTCATTGTCCAGAAAAAGCAATATGAACATCAAATGAAAAGTCTATTCCATCATTCCCTCATTAAGATCATAGTCCTCCACAATCTTAATCAACTAAACATTTCATGGGACACCTTCATAGCCCATGATATATTCAAAGATCCTCCTAGTCAGCATGCACAAAATGTGCCTTCATCATCCCAACCATCCACTTCCATTCCTCCATCTCAGCCCATAGCTCATTCATCATCATTTGATCAATCCACTTCACCCCCTTCATCTCCATCTCATCATGACATTGGATCACCCAGCAGGATGGAGGATATTGACTCTAAGTGGGCTAGTATGGTTGAGGTTGAGCCATTGCCAAAAACCTACCAGAGAGTCTATAGGCATGTGTTTGATCCACTCATAGTGGAAGGGGCCATGCCTTCTACAACAACACAACAGGTGGACAAAGGCAAAGAGAAGGTCATTGAGCCAATCATTCATGATGAGAAGGACACTCATGAAATAGAGAAAAATTTGTAATATTCTCTTTTTTGGTGTCACCTATGACAGGGTTAGGTTGGACTTCCAGAGTTAGGAGCAGACAGGTTACACGTACAGATTGGTGCTATCAGCGGGCTCATGGGCTTTTTGGAGGAGCTTTGAGGAGTTTCCATGGTGTCTAGTGGCATTCGCTTGATATATTCCATCATCCGAGCAATTTGGCTTTCGTTCCGGTGCATTCCGACAACTGATGACCCATACCAGATCGATAAATAATATAAACGTTAAATTGGTATGTGGCTGACCCAATAAATTAATAATATAAATTAATTAAGGAAAATTAATTAAGTTATAAACAAACATAAAGTCATCACACCCATCTCTAACTTATAAACAAAAACAGTTAATTAAACCAAATTAATTAAGTATTAAAATACAAAGTGAGCCTCCATAAAGTCATCTCCTCTACGTAAGTGGATAAAGACTCAACGAATATAATTAATTCACTTAATCCCAAAACTCATCTCAAACATTAAATGGACCCTTAAATAAAGATAAGGTCGCCTTAAATGATGGCAGACCCTCATAAATATGGAAAAGATCTTCGGGAGTGAAAGGCGGTGGGGAGATGGTTATAAAGGGGGGGGGATGTGAAGGAGAAAGGGAGTTTTGGGAGGAGGAGAAGAAAATTCTACATTCTGGCTAACAGGGGATTGAAGGATACACAGAGTTCTAAAAGGAGAGTTTCACCGTTCTGGGATTCTGGGCACGGGGGCAGAAGATTACTCTTCTGGGTCTAGGATTGCTCCTAGATCGGCTGGGAGGATTGTTGTCTTGGGTAATCTGTTCTGTTCATCCACAGCAGTGGGAGGAGAACTATCACCACAGTCTGAAATATCAGCATCAGCGTTTCAGGTATTTTCCTTTGAGTACAGATTTGTTTCTCCATTCAATTTTACTGCAATTGTTTAGTGTAATACAGCACTGCCGAATATCTATCTCTGCAATTAAATTAAATCTGTGTAAGGAACCTTAATTCTGTATATGTATGTCTTGTTTTGGGTATTTTAGATATCTCCAAGAGGGTATATTAACATTTGATGATACTGAAGCGCTAAAAGAATATATATATATATGCTGCCCTTCTGAAATTAGACCTTAAACTTAAGTTCATATAGGTTTTTTTTTTACAGCCTTTTTCCCTTCTGCCTTTAACCAGAATACTCTCAGTCGTTAAGTACACCATCCTAGTACATGATTACGTAAGGGATCTGGCTGTAGACAACAAATCACCGTTACTATAGATCATATCTATATGATCAAGTCACTGCTATATCAATAATGCAACTATAAATATCACTGTTATATGTCAGAGTCATTGTGGTTACTGTTATGTCATCAAGGTCAACCAAGTTACTCACAAATAGATCATACCTCCGCTTAGAAACTTCAAACCTTGGCAACTTCATTTACTTGTCATCTGCATCACCATCAGCTTGTGCTACAAATCCTGCTATCTTCAAAATACTTGTATCCAAATCTCTGACCTGCAGCTATAAATTCTGGAGAGATCCTTCTTTCAGCTCTTGACACCCCTCGTTAATCACCTTCTGGATAGGGGTTAATCTAAACCAAGAGACAGAATCCTTGAGTAATCACAAACCAGCTAATTAATGCCAGAACTTCATAACAGAAAAGATGTCAGATATACTATGGTATGCTTCGGTGTTAATAAGATTGCTGTAGATGTAGGAAGAGATAAGATTAGAGAAATTAAAGAGCTTCGATTTGTACCAAAACTGAAACAAGCACTAGAGCCCTTGTGGGTTGGGGGGGGGACCTTACACTTGGTATCAGAGGGTGTTTCAAACCCTTTTTCCGACCTTATAGGCCCATTAAATTTTGTTTCCACCGCAAACCTTAGTTGCTTTCTACTCTGCTCAATATACAATACTCGAAATATCTCACTGGCATATTAAGCAATGTATGCAGACTTTTAAAACTAAGTCATACTACGAGATAATAACCCTGTGCAGTGATCATTACCAAAATATTAATAAATAAATTGGTTGCTCGATGAATGAATACTCTGTCCAGTAAACCTGACCCTTCCTACCACTCAATCCATTATTTTACAACGCTGACCTATAACCATGCAAAAGAGTAGTGGCAAGCAAACTCTGATTACAATTCTCTGGAGGCAAATTACAGCTATAATGATTATACACGAGAGCTATTTGAGTAGAAAGTTTGGAGGTCTTCAAGTTCAGACAATCACTAACGATGTTGACCATACAAGATTGATATTCATGGACAAAAAGGAATCACTGTTTTAGGTCAGGCAAGGTCTAAATTGCTAAAATAAATCCATTTCTCAACAACATAGATAATGTGTCCCTATGTTTTTTCTTCTTGACGTGACTGTTGTGGACTGCTTTTCATCCATACAGCTTGGGCCTGGGACAGCTCTCGATGGGATTAAATCATCAATGATAACCCCATGGAAAGCTACCTACATTACAGCATCATGCGTTAAACAATAAAATTAGAACAGGGGATATGTCATTCAGCAACTGCAGCAAGAGGAAAACTTTAAGAATGTGCAACATGAGAAACTTACTGCAAAGTGAATTTAATGTCCGTGATCATTAAACAACACAGCCTCTGTTGTACTCAGGACATATATCAGACCTCCGCGGTGAGAAACCGATGGCTACCGTGCGTATGGGAGCTCTTGGCACCGAGGCAAACGCATGCACAGAGGTGTCATATCCGGCTGGCGGTTATGTGTCGTTGTCCGTGGTAACCTGTTAGCTGCGTGACTTCA
The DNA here is from genome assembly GCA_034641835.2 of Pinus albicaulis. Classification (NCBI taxonomy): domain Eukaryota; kingdom Viridiplantae; phylum Streptophyta; class Pinopsida; order Pinales; family Pinaceae; genus Pinus; species Pinus albicaulis. The sequence goes on from CM076570.1 coordinate 674,910,674, forward strand.
AAAGAAAAACGTTTCTACATACGTTGGCAAATGGTTGATATTATATATCATATGGTTCACGTATTAAATGGTTCAAATACCATCCGTTAAACAGATGTCAAGTTTGTTTAAAAATAAACTGTGCCAAATAAATATATCGGGAGTGGGGTTGAATTTGAACCTTACACTCCGCCCCATCCGCCGAGATCATTAACCATTAAAACACAACGCCCATGCGTTGGCAAATTTTTTTCATATTATATAATTCGGATATGGTATAGCGATAAACTTTGAATGGTTGCATATTACACGTTTTCACGGGGGTATATTAAATTTCAGGTTCATGCACATACGATGGCGGTGATGCAAATCGTTATTAAATTCGTTACATAAAACGGTGGCCATTTACATAAAATTCCAAACAGAACTGTCGGTCAACAACCATATGCATATTTAGACGGCGTTTTCATATGGTTTTGAAATCAGGGTTATGAGTATGCATTCGATATATATAAACTTTTGGTTATGGTTTTAAATACAAAAACTTTTGGGTATAGTTTTAAATACTTTAGTATTTTATATAAATTATTACGTAGAGTGTATTAGTTGTAAAATCAAAATATCGTGATTTTATTAAAATGTCATTTTTATGAAATTATCGGGCTCAGCACCAATCTCAAAGTGCCTAAAGTGCCTATACCATATGTATATTTCATATATGCCGTCGAAACTCATCAATTTTCTTGGTCTCAACACCAATCTCGTAGTGCCTATACCATATGTCATATATGCGAAGATCGCCAATTTTCAATGCAAGCAGAAAATTCCACCAATTTTCAATACAAGCACCAGACCTGAGTTTGATCCAATCGCTTCAAAGCCATGTCAAGCCCACTGAACAAAGGGGCAAGCGAACCTTCTCATGTGGATGGATAATCAAAATATCAAATTACGATGTTTGACAAGATATCTGTCCGATTGAAACTCCTCGCTTTTGATCAAAACTACAAATTACTCTCATTAAAATCCCCAGCCATTATAATGATGTAACTAGTTTTTTTTTTGCGAATGAATGAAAAAGAAATTAATGATGTAACTAGTTTTTTTTTGCGAATGAATGAAAAAGAAATTAATGATGTAACTAGTTTTTTTGCGAATGAATGAAAAAGAAATTAATGATGTAACTATTTTTTTTATTATTTTTGGGAAAGTATGAAAGAGAGAAATTTTAAAGTTTATGAGATCTACCGGATTACGAGCTTTTTGTATTTTTGCTTTTTATAATTTTGTTACTTTCTCACATTGATGATAAATTAATTCAAATTTTTTTTAGAGTTTTCTAAATTAAAAAAAAAAAAAAAAAAAAAAAAAAAATAAAATAAATAATATCATGAAATCGATGCTAATATACTGTTATAAGTTATGATATTTTGAAAGCATTACATTTTAAGTCGAAGAGGAGCCTATGACCAAGTGAGAGGAACATTATATGTGCACAACGCATAACCATATCATTAAATGTTACCATTTATGCTATCATTAAATGTTATCATATGTATGAGAAAAGAGTTACGAAGTAAATGTGATATCGCACTTTTTTTTGAAAAATGATTAATTTAATTGTTTTATTTATTTAGGTATCTTTGAGTGGGAAAATATATATAAAAGGGTATAAAATAGTATTTTAGCATAGGGTTACTAGGATTTGATAATCTAAATTATTATGATTTAGGGTTATGTGTGCACTTATATCTCTAGTGTCTTAAAAAAAAAAAATATATATATATATATATATATATAATTCGGTAACTATATTTAGGCTCAGATTCACTATATTACATCATTATCTATCAGAAACCCTGCATTGTTCACTCTAGATTTAGTAAGCATACTTTACCCTGCATAGGACAAGGAGGTCGCACTGCCACCCTCCTTGACCTCGGTACCAGTAAGACCTGCCTGCAGGTAAAATAGCAAAAGAACTATACCCGTATGCCAGCTTTAATCTTGCGAAAATTATATTTTGTCAGTCTGGAAAATTTATCACTCCTCATAAATTTATTATTATGCATTTCAGGAAAATTACCATGTTGAACACGTACCAAAGGCGGCAGCGCCAGCGAAATGCAGCGCCACCACCTCCGCCTTCACCATTGCCCTCACCCCCATCAAGATCGCCGTCAGCACCTGTTGCTCCGCCTGATCTTACTACTGTAATGAGCTCATTAGAGGCCATTATGGAAACCTTGAAAGGGTCGCAGTCGACCAGAAACAAGGAGGAGCGACGTCAGTCAGAGGAAAGACACTCTGAACGACCGAAAGATTTCGATGACAAACCTCACAGAGAAGATATTTCACGGGAACTGCAAAAGATTAAACTCCCTGAATTCTCTGGAGGACGCGCTGGAGAGCAGGCCGAAGCATGGTTGGAAGGGATGATCAGGTGTTTCGCATTAAGAGAATATTCTTCAACTTCTAAAACAAGGATCGCTGTATTCCAACTCAGAGGGAATGCGCTGATTTGGTGGGGGAATATGGAAAAACAACTGCATCTCACTTCCGATACCGTTCCTTGGGAATTGTTTGTGGACCGATTCCGTGCGAAATACTTGCCACCTTTCTTTCAAGAGCAGCAAGCCGGAGCCTTCCATACTCTAACCCAAGGGGGTAAAACCGTGGAAGAATACGAGACAAGGTTCATGGAACTTGTGAAGTATGTTCCTTATCTAGACACGGATGAACGCCAGGCCGAGCGTTTCATATTTGGGTTAAATCCTCGGATCAGAGCCATGGTAAGAATGTGGAAGCCACCGACCGTGGCAGAGGCAGTGGAATGTGCTCGTTATGCAGAAGAACATCTGGGGATAAAAAGGGATTCCAGGCCAGCTGAATCAATACCGCAAGCATTTACAGGAAAGACTCCCCGAAATTTCTTCCGCGGGAATAACTCGAGACCACCTCCTTATGGTAACAGGTTTACCCCTAGAGGAGCGGGAGCAGGAGCTCCCAGGACCATAAACGCAATAACTTCCGGGTCTTCAAACAGCAGTGCGTGGAGGTCTCGTGGAACGGGTAATCGAGGAAGGAATGGCAGAGGAAGCAACACAAGGGGACAGAGTTCGTGGTCGGGGATTTCTCAGTCAAACGAAAGAGGACCAACCCGAGTGGACTGTTGGGGATGTGGAGGACCCCATCTTCGCCGGGATTGTCCGGAGAACTCGCGACGAACAGGAAAAGAACCGGAGAACTTGCGGCATACAGGAAAAGAGCCGTCATCAGATGCTCAAAGCGATCATAGAATCCATGCTGTCGTCAATAACAACCAAGCAGCGCATCAATCCACGGTAGTGGAATTTTCAGGTACAATCAACGGAATAAAACTCAAAATCTTGTTTGACACTGGAGCTACTGATAGTTTTATTTCATCTTATGCATTGAACAAATGTGGGTTGGCAGCCTGCAAGCAAGACGATTTTAGACAGGTAGAAATGGCTTCAGGTGACCTTCAATCGGTAGAATTGTGTGTGGAAGATTGCAAAGTTGATCTAGGGGTCTGTGTGACCAAACTAAAAGTTTATGTCACAGCCCTAGGTACTTACGACCTGGTGATAGGAATGGATTGGTTAGAATCTCATCGAGCATGGGTAGATTGTTCCGGGAAAACAATACTTTGCGTAAATGATGTGGGTGAGACGATCCAAATTCAAGGTATTAAGAGAAAGGTATCCTTGCGTTTCATCTCAGCCATGCAGATGAAGCGGTGCTTGAGGAAGGGTTGTCAAGTATATGCCGTTCAAATGGTGAGCAAAGAAAAAGGGCCTTCCTTAGATCAATATCCGATTCTAGCAGAATTTCCGGATGTTTTTCCAAAGGAACTACCTGGACTACCTCCTAGGAGAGAGCTAGACCTCGCCATTGAATTAAAACCTGGTACGGAACCTATTTCTAAGGCTCCTTACCGAATGACTGCTCCAGAACTTCAGGAGCTGCAAATACAGCTAAAAGAACTGCTAGATGTAGGGCACATTCGACCCAGTGTTTCACCATGGGGTGCTCCGGTAATCTTCGTCAAAAAGAAAGATGGTTCATTACGACTATGTGTGGACTATCGAGATTTGAACCGGGCCACAGTAAAGAATAGGTATCCGATGCCTCGCATTGACGACCTTTTTGATCAAATGAAAGGTGCTACGGTATTTTCAAAAGATCGATACGCGATCGAGGTATCATCAACTCGGGATAAGCGAGAGTGATGTTTCTAAGACGCATTCCGAACTCGTTTCGGGCATTATGAGTCATTGTGGTACCATTTGGGTTGACCAATGCACACTGCGGTCTTCATGAACCTTATGAATAGCGTTCTCCCGCAAATACCTTGATAAATTTGTACAAAGTTTTCTTGGACGATATCCTCATTTACTCTAAGAATGGAAAGGAGCTCAGGCACAAGATAGTGTTATCTTATCTGGAGAGCCGGATTATATGGAAAATTATCCAAATGCGCTTTCTTTCGGAGAAATCCATTACTTGGAATATCATATGCAGCGAAGGAATCTAGATCACGAAAAGGTAAATACAATAGGAGTGACGATCCCTAAGAATGCACATGAAGTATGTAGTTTTATGAGTTTGAGTTTCAGAAGGTTTATTGGAAGGATTCTCCAAGATTGCAAAATATAACACTGGCACGCAAGGTGTTAAATATGAGTGGTTTGGGAATGTATTGGCTTTACTGAGCTTAAGCGATTTATTGACTAGTACGTGATTTTACCGGGTACGGATATGGATAAAGATTTTCTAACGGCAATACGCTTTCAGCAAGGGTTAGGTGCGGTTTAATGCGGGAAGGGGCGTAATGACATATGCTTCAAAAGAATAGAAACAAGACTTTTATGCGACGCATGAAGTTTGGAGCTAATATGGAGTGGTCTTAGCTTTAAAGATGTGGAGACATTACTTGGTGGGGAGAAACTTTGTGCTTAAAAACGATACCAAAGTTTGCGATATTTATTCACCCGAGAGAGACTTGAATACAAAGACAAAGACGATGGAGTGAACTCCTAAGTGAATATGATTTTAACATTCCTTATATCAAGGGAAGGAGAATGTGGTAGGCGATGCCTTAAGTAGAAGACCGAATGATACCCTCGTACCTATCAAGGTGAACTTCGAAATCAAGTGTGAACCATCGTAAGAGATGATTTGAGTGCTAAAAGTGAGGTCGGGACTAGAAAGCAAGCTGTTCGAAGAACTGGTTAGAAGGAGTATGATTTGAAGAGGACGGGTACGATTTCACGGAAGGATGTATATACCGGAACGGTGGAGATCTCAAAACACCATCTTAAAGGAAGCACAGGGCAAGTATATTGTGCACATCTGGGAGTAAAGAAGATGTATGCGGCACCAAGAGACTCTTCTTGCAGTGGGAGCACATGAAAAACGACATTGTCAAATTTGTTGCTAGATGCACGGAATGTCGGCGGGTAAAAGGCGATCATCGCCATGACGGGTCTCTTACAACCTCATAACATCCCTATGACCAAATGGGAGATAATTTCTATGGATTTATCGATTTGAAATTTTGCTTATATTACATGACAAAAGCATAATGCCATTAAGTTTTGTAGTGGATAGGTTAACAAAAAGCGCCCATTTCATCCCATTAAGAGATACATATGAAGTAGTGATGTAGCTAAAGTATTCATAAATGAAATCTGTAAAGGGATTTCATGGAGTACCCTAAAAATTATATCCGACGAGACGCCCTCGGTTCACATCAAGGTTACGGAATTGTATGCGATCGGCCTTGAGGACTCGGTTAAATTTAGTGCGCACTATCATCACGAGGTGATGGACGGACGGAAAGGGTAAATCAAGTACTCGAGGATATGCTAAGGATGTATGTTATGGACCAACGGTCACGTTGGGAAAATTAACACCCTTGGTGGAATTTGCTTACAACATGCTTCATAGTTCGATTGGGATATGCATTTGAAGCATTTATACGGAAGACCTTGCGAACGCGTTCGAACAGAGACAGAGTTAGAAGATCGAATAATCGTCGGACGAGACTTGATCCAGAGATGGAGGATCGGAGTCGGCGGTTAGACAACGGTTACGGGAGGCTCGGGATGGTGAGAAAAGTTATGCCGGACACTCGCGGGACGGATAGAAGTTATGTGGTTGGAGATCAGGTTTTCATCAGATGGACCAAACAAGAGCACCATTCGGTTTGGGACGGGGACAAAATTATCCCCGGTTTATTGGACAACGTTTGATCCTGGAAAAAAGTTGGACCCGGTCGCTTATCGTCTTGCCTTGCCACCCCACGCACAAAAATTCATAATGTATTTCATGTATACTAGCACTTACGACATTATATTGTTGATAAATATGACCTTCAATGGAAGGAAGCTGAGGGTATCGGACGAAGGGGAACCCTAGCGATTAGAACCGTTACGTGATACAGGCAATGGGTTAAACTGACTCGAAGAGGCTCGCCGGATAGACCAAGTGAAAGTCAGTGGGACAAGTATAGCCCTTTGGATAGTAACTTGGGAGGATCTTGAGACTTTGCGAGTACCCCAACTTATGCTAAATTTGAGAAGCTAGCTTTTATGTATATAAGCTTGCTTTCTGTTTTGCTACTTGACATTTTTTGAAACACTATGTAGAAATGCGTATTTTACCTTGATGGTACATGGATACCCATAAGTCTAGAATGCTACTTCACTCTTGATCTGGATATGTCTTGTTTGTATAGAATTCAACGTTTGCATGGACACCAATATGCAATATGTCTGTTAAATTAACATTGCAAGACTATGAAAATGAAATATCTTGATATATAAGTTGGCGAGGTAAAGCAATGCATCATAAGTAAATTATGTGTAAACTAAACGAAGCGATTAATACTGGTAAGAAATTTTATAGGACATATTGATACCTATGTAACAAATTTTCTTTTTAAGATTTTGGATTAATATCATGAATATAAAAATATTTTGAGTATGTAAAGGTTGTTATAGGGGGTAACAATTGGTTATGAACCATGTAGATGCATATCTTGTCTTAATATGTGTGCAAGTGTTTGTGCGGTTGTGTACCGGTGATTTGCCCATGAGGAGAACGGATTACCGAAACAATAGACGTGATGACGAAGTCCCGAACGTTGAGACTCATGTGATTCCCGCAGTAGGGTGTTGACCTTTGGTTCTACTAGGAGGGGTGGAGGTGTTTGCCACTATTTATCCTCGATACGGAGTCATGGGAGGAGTGCCAGTCACGCTCCTAGACGTGTGATATTTTATGGGATGCCTACAAGCATATCGAGGTCGATATAATCCTGTTGATATCCTTAAAAAGGTCTATGAATGGATCCGTAAAAAGCCCGTGCCATGTCATATTCATATGGGACGGATCGGAAGGAATTTGGAAGAGATTAGGAAGGACGAGGGGGTGGTTATAGAATAGTACGGGCGGTTGAGATGCAGGAGTAACAAATAAATATCAAAGAAAAAGAAACATGCATATACAAAAGAAAATTCAATCTTAAAATACAAACCTTCTCCTTGTGCCTAATCTCTAGCCGCTGAGTATGATAAGTATATGAAGCCCCAACTTCGGGACGAAGTTTTCCTAAGGAGGAAGTATGTAATGACCCATACCGGATCGATAAATAATATAAACGTTAAATTGGTATGTGGCAGGCCCAATAAATTAATAATATAAATTAATTAAGGAAAATTAATTAAGTTATAAAAACAAACATAAAGTCATCACCATCTCTAACATAAACAAAAACGATTAATTAAACCAAATTAATTAAGTATTAAAATACAAAGTGACCTCCATAAAGTCATCTCCTCTACGTGAAAGTGGATAAAGACTCAACGAATATAATTAATTCACTTAATCCCAAACTCATCTCAAACATTAAATGGACCCTTAAATAAGAATGGTGGCAAATGATCGACGGTCTCTATGTCTGGAAAAGATCTTCGGGAGTGAGCGTTAGAGATGGTTATAAAGATGTGAAGGAGAGAGTTTTGGGAGGAGAAGAAAATTCATTACGGCTAACGAGGATTGAAGGATACACGAGTTCTAAAAGGAGAGTTTCAGTTACGGGATTACAGGCACGGGGGCGGGTACTCTTACGGGTCTAGGATTGCTCCCTGGGTCGAGGTACAGGAGGATTGTCTTGGGCGTCTATTCTGTTCATCCCGTAGGTGGGAGGAGAACTATCACCACGGTACGAAATATCGGCCATCGATGTTTCGGGTATTTTCCTTTAGTCTGATTTGTTTCTCCATTCAATTTCTTTGCACCAATTGTTTAGTGTAATCTGACATTGCCGAGATATCTATCTATTGCAATTAAATTAAATCTGTGTAAGGAACCTTAATTATTGTATATGTATGTCTTGTTTTGGGTATTTTAGATGTCTCCAAGAGGTATATTAACATTTGATGATCTTTTGAAGCGCTAAAAGAATATATATATATATATATATAAAGGTAGACCTTAAACTTAAGTTATAGGTTTTTTTCTGACCTTTTTCCATACACTTCTTGAGTATAGGTCGTTAAGTACCATCCCTGTAGTACATGATTACGTAAGGGATAAATTTGTAGACAACAAATCATAGTTACTATAGATCATATCTATGATCAAGTCAGCGATATATCAATAATGCAACTATAAATATCAACATTATATGTCGAGTCATTGTAGTTCTTGTTATGTCATCAAGGTCAACCAAGTTACTCACAAATAGATCATACCTCCGCTTAGAAACTGAAACATCGCCTTCATTTACTTGTCATCTGCATCACCATCGGCTTGTCTTTACAAATCCTCTTCAAATAACTTGCCTCAATCTCTGACACTAACGGCTATAAATTCTGGAGAGATCCTTCTTTCGGCTCTTGACACCCCCTCGTTAATCACCTTGGATAGGGGTTAATCTAAACCAGAATCCTTGAGTAATCACAAACTGGCTAATTAATGGGAACTGCATGAAAAAGATGTCGGATATCTTTTATGATAGCCGGTGTTAATAAGGTGCTGTGATGTAGGAAGAGATAAGATTAGAGAAATTAAAGAGCTTCGATTTGTGCAAAACTGAAACAAACACTAGAGCCCTTGTGGGTGCTGGGACCTTACAACTTTCGGAACTTTGAGTTATTTGTGGGCTTAACTCAGCGATTCACGCTCAGGTGGCATTCAGGAAGACACATGATGGAACATACTGGTATGGCTCATTGGAATTGGGACGAGATACGCCTACATGACAGGACGGTTGGGCATGAGTTTCGGTGACCGGAGGAGACATGGTAGCCAATTTACTCTTTTAAGCAAAGATATTTTAATAAGAGGGAGAAAATTTTTATGATAAATAATAATAAAATAATGCTCTAAAGGCTCCAAGAGATCTATAATAGAAAGGGAGGAGGTATTATTTGAGGGGTATCTTTTGGATCATATCATTTTATTATGAGGTGTGAGCACGGTTCTTTACATCGGTAAATGCTTGGACGGCTTAGCGGGTGATTTGTGAGTGTTGGACGAAAACCCAACTCTCTTGAGGAGACTTCACTCGGAAGTTTCGTAGGCTCGGGGATTAGTGTGAGGATCATTCAATCTTCAACAACGGTCATCATCTTCGGTCGGTTCGGTGACGGTGTTGCCGAGAGGTAGAGTACGGTAGTTCAGTTTTGATGTCGACGCGATTAACCCAACTCATCTTGGTGGCGAGTTCTCCGTCTAAATCTTTCTTTGGGTCGGATGTATTTGTAGCCCCAGTGTGTCTCAATAAAATGTTGAGATTCTTCCTATTTGATGTGTTGATAGATTGCGGTGCTTATGTATTTATTTTACATGGCAATCTTTTGTTGAGTAAATAGTGATTTTTACGACATATTGTGGAGGTTAGTTATTTTTCTGCATTTTTAATTAAAATATCCCATCCGAGATATTACAGAATTTCAAAATTTGGTTAACCTAGACGAGAATGAAAAACGACAAAATCACAAATGCGCCATCAAAACAAAGGATGCCAAGATTAAGGAGAAACTACATAATCTTGACGGGGTAAAAATATCTCATATGCTGAGTAAAAGCAATGAATTCAGAAAACCAAACAAGTCATTGATGAGGTTAAGTATTCCTTTGCTCAAGGGAGGCTCAAAAGGCCAAATTCATGCTAGATGAAACACTTGAAAGGTATGAGAAACTGTGATCTTTGAATAAGAGCAGTGCGAATGAAAGGAGACCTAGAACTAGAGGGCTAAGGCTCGCTCTAGAGAAGGCAAAAGGAAGGGCGGAAGCAACAGTTAACTAACCCTAAATGGCTTGACTTGCCATAGAGATCTATGAACGAGGAGCCATGGCTTGATAGAGCCAATCAACACTTGGAGAAACGGCCCAAGCCAAGGCAAATAAGGACAATGACCTATTGAGGAGAAAGGTCAAACACTATGCCTGCGAAGAAAATTGCATTGGCCAAGCTCAAAGATGCCAATGCCAAAATTGAAGAGTTGACCATGGAGGAAAAGAAAACGTTGGACATTCTTGTTGAGGCTTCCCTTCAAGCCTAGACACATCATCCTCAACTACTTTACAAATTTTGAGGCATTTACAAACTTTTTTAAATTACGAGGTTGGTAGTGTTTTACGAAAAAAATTGTCATATGCGCATACGATGGGCAAAGGTCACCACCATTATGTTCACAATGATGAAGACATGCATGCCGTACATTGCCTGCAGCTTTGAGTCCAAATTGGTCGGTGAAAAAAGGGCAAAAAACATCCTAAAATCATGTTTCTGTATTTTTTTCTAGACGCTGGCGCACGAGCCGATCTTGGGAGATTGCAATTTTGAGGGGTCAAATCAACATCATTTACAGAACTTGAGGCATATTCGGAAAGAGGACAAGCAGGGCACCTAACAAGCCATCTTGGAGCCAATTTGGACACTAGGAAAGGCCTCCAAAGTCACCTTGAACATGGAGGGCGCACATGCCCAGGAGAGAGGCGCATGTGACATGAAAATAAAACATATGATAGTTTCTTGGGTTTGTGGTTTTTCCAGCAGAAATTTTGATTTCATCTCAGAAAATCATCTTTTTATGAATACTATTCTCATCATGAATGTAATTATGTCAAGGATAAGTTACCTGGGGGCAGATTCATTAGGTAAAGTTATCCTTTAGTCAAAATGAATCGGTTGGGTGTAATGAGAGTGAATCACTTGGACCATCCTACACCTCGGTTTTCAGTTTAGAAATTAGTGGATCTCTTCCTCACCTCATGGATTAGGCCACGAGGGATGAGTGAAGCTTGTTTGATGTCTATTTAGCCCCTTTCTTCACACTAAGCAAAGTACATTTGGAATCGGTTGTATGTTTTGCTTATTGATCGAGGAACTATTGTACTCGGTTGCAGCTAATAAGAGGAGTTGCAGCTATTTTATGGGATACTTGTGGTATTGATGTTTATCATCGTTTTTTTTCTTCCAGTTTACATATGTTAGAATGTATTGTATTCATGTTCATATCTGATGATTTCTTTCAAGTTTGATAATTAGAATACATGCTTGCACATGGTACATTTTGGGGTATTGATCATAGTTTGTCCATTTCTTGTCTAAAGAGAATACATCTCCCATTCTCTTCCTCGCTACTCTTGAGTCTAAAAACCATTCCATCACTATCATCTTCAAGTGATGATAAGCCTTGTGCCTACCTTGCCCCATTGATCCCTGCAACCCTATCCTCGGTTGCCTTGACTAGCTCACTTGACCTAATTTCTTCATCAGTTGAAATCCAACTACATTCAAATCAAAACAACCCCCCTGCATTCAATATCTAGCCTAAAAACCCTAATTTCTCTAGCCCTCTTTAATTTGTGACCCTTTTGGAGGAGTCCTCTCAGACGTGGGAGCTAGCTATCGAGTCAGCTTGGTATGTGGTTAACTTTGTTAGGATTCCTTCTGACCTTAGGAATGCGGCGAGTGTAGCAGTTCTATCACTCGGAGACAAAATATATATTTGATTCAGCCTGAAGCCTCCTCTGGAAATACTAAATACTAGCCCTTCTGACCCGCTGGAACCCCAACATTGCTCCTCGGCCTCCGTCAACTGCCCAACGTGGCCACTACATCACCCCTCTAGGCTCGGCGCCTCTGCGTCACACGAAGGTGTGTTCCTCTTCTTGGTCTTTGCGGCTTGCCTAGTACGAATTTGCCTCTTTGCCTTAGTATTCTCAGCCTCGGTTGAGACAATCCCTCGATGATCTTGCCCCTCACAAGCATTGCAAGCTCACTCGAAAATTCTCATAAAATAGCCCCCCGAATTGAAGCTTCACTCCAAGTGCTACCGCTTTGTGTGTGTTCTCCAACTAACCCTAAGCCTTCCTTTAGCCTTTTCTCATTGAGAAATCAACGGTCGTGATCTAATCTCTCTAATCAACGGCTAAGATTAGAAAATACTTGATCCATGTTACTTGGAACATTCTCACCCACATATTTAAATTAATTCCTTTAATTGTTTAATTTCCCTAAGTTAGACTTAGGGTCTCCATTAAAAAAATTAATTTATTGAATAACTTTCCACATTGGAGGTGAGATTTCTCCAAACGATTCACAGGTCTTGGAGATCTAATGTGTTCTGGCCTCCAAGTTCGGAGCTAGAGCTCGGATGCCCCAAAATCTCAGCAACAAATATTCTCCGGCCATGGGAAGGGTAAAATTCTTAACCTTCCGCAGAAGCTGGTATCGTGGACAAACCCTATTATGAGGGTCTCTCTTCGAGTTGGACAATGAGTTATGGGAGCTCCGGGGACTTGGGGATAGGCTGGCAGGCTATAAGCAACCACGGGGCTAGGTTCGCCTTACCTTTTTTGGTGTGCTATTTCCCCCCTTTGTTATGATATTGAGTTGGTTCACCCCTCTCTTTGATCTATGCCACCTTGAAATTTTCAATGCGAAAACTATAAAGTTGTAGTGATAGATTTATTTCTCCTACTTATTATTTCAAACTAAGTTATTTTCGGAAATATTTTGGCAAATATCCAAAAATAAATACTCTTCCCATAACATTCACAAATATATATATACGAAATGAACGGTAAAGGACATAAGCACAAGAATCAATCACATGTACACGGTTATTTTTGGACCAAATGTCCCCGGAAAAACCCAATGCGAAAAACTAGTCACCTGACATATGAGGGTTTTAAATTCTTCGGCAAATGATTTCTTTAGAAGGAAAAATCTTGTGAGATAAAATTTGAAACACAGAGACGAAATTCTCGGCTCCTTTCGACAAATCTCGACCTGGTAATCAACTCCTTGCTATCTCTTGTACTGTCTACGTGTTTCTGCGGTTCTATTCTTGGGCTGCGTAAGTCTACATAGGGTCTACGTGGGTTCATTGCGCTGCCTTGAGTTGCCTCCTATCACCCACTTGCTTCTCTCTTGCCCTTGACCTCATTCACTTCACCGGCTCCCTTCTCCTTCTACTTCTTTGCCAAACTCTTGCCCTGCTGTCAATCAAATTCTCTTGCTTGAAAATTTAGTTTCTTTTGGAAATCTTGAGTGTATGCCCAGACTTGTTTTCCAAATGACCCTCAAGTCTTCTTTTATAACCTTCTCGTTGGAGAACCAACGACCTAGTTAGAGAAGGTCGGTCAATGGCTAAGATTAAAACTTGACTTGATCTTTGTTTCTAAGAAAGATTCACACTATGACTTATTAATATCCTTTAATTATTTCATTTCCCTAAGTTTAGAATTAGGGTCTTCATTAAAATAATTAATTATTTTAATAAGTCATGAGCAATGGAATTTCACAAATGGTTGGGTTCTTTGGAATCTTGTTTTCCAAACCAAAGTTTGAGACTTGGAACACTTTCTAATGCTACAAAAATCAACACTCCCCTCTTAGCGAGGAAGGTGTTCCAACAATATGCTTGTTGCATGTGCACTCTTGCTTTGAAGCACCCTCTGTGTTCTTGATCTGGACCTTTCTTTCCCTCATCTGCCAGCTCCTTCTGCCCTCGTATTCTTTAGCAGCACGACCTTTGCCATTGTCACCCTCTTGCATCGTACAACAACTCCCTGCGAATCTGGTCACATTCTGATACAGATGGGTTCTTTCATCATCCCCATCTTTTTCTCTAAAGTAGACAAACTTGGTCTTCCCCGGAGTTTTTGTGAGGATGTACGACACTTGTTCTCTGATGGAGTGTCACATAGCTTGAACAACTCCACGTTATTACTGCAGTCCTTGATGAAGTGACACCGACCATAAATATGCTTAAGTGATCATGAAACACGAGTTTTCGAGCTTGATGCAATCTAGATTATCGCATAAGATGCAAATCGCTTCCATTTTTCTCCTTAAGTAGGTTCACTAGGTTTTTTTTCGTATCCATATGGCCTTACACGAAATTTGTGTTGGCTACCATATCCTGCGCACTGGCGAGCTCAATGCTACGGACTTTTGTTGCACTGCACCGACAAGTCATTCCTAATCCTAGATTGAAACAATACCCACTTGGTACTCTTCGATCCTCTTGAACTTCCAACCCAATCGCATCGGTGAAACCAATCAACCTGACATCATTGCTACGGGTGTACTTCAATCCAAGCTCCCTTTGTTCCTTGAAGGTACTTGAGAACATGCTTGGTTGTTTTGATGAGCCCTCTTAGGTTCTACCATGAGCGATTGAGGCCCACAACCCATCAACGATGTTTGGTCTTGTGTTTACCGGATACATCAACGAACCTATGAAATTTGCCTATAACGTGGGATACGACTCATCGTTTTCGGACGTGTCGATTTTCTTCCGGTTATTGATCATTAGGTGTCATGAGTCTAAATCATCACTCTTGCAGGCTCTCTTGGAGAATCTGGTCTTGTCTTCCTTGACCAAGAAGATCTCCCCATTACGTTGCTAAGAAGCTTCAGCTTCCCAAAAAATAGTGCATCTGTCATGGATCCTTCATGTCAAATTCCTCACACTTCAGAATTCTTCTTGCGATGCAGTGAGCCTTGATGATCACCTTCGAAGATAGATCATCTACATACAAAACCCGATAGCGAGAGGCTCACTCCCACTCTTAGATAGTAGAGATTGGGATGCAAGTCGGTCTTGAAAAGCGAATCCCATCTTTTACCAAGTAGCTTTCAATTCGACCATGCGGGCTCTAGGAGCTTGCTTCAATCCATACAATTCTTTTTCCGGTCGCACACATGAGTCTTCGATCATGTGTCTCGAAGCACCCTCGATTGTTCTATGCAACTCTTCCTCTATCACACCGTTTAGGAATGTCGTCTTGACGTCCATCAGTGAATCTCCCATCAATCTGCACATGAAGGGATATCACGGATACGATAAAGGTGTAAGCTCTTGAAATGAAAGGTTTCTTCTGTCCCGATCCCTTCCTTTTGAGCATACCCCGCAAGGAACAAACACAGCTTTAAATTTCTCCAATGTTGCCATCTCCGTATACTTGACCTTGTAGATCCACCTTGATCCTCGTGATCTCCTACGAGGTACGGGGACCACTTCAGACCATCATTCGTCGTGATGGGCTTGTACTCTTCCACCATTGCATCAACCCACACAGTCTTCAAAGACACGCTACTTCCCGAAAGGTACGGAAGGTTCTCGGCTTGAGCAACAAGGATTGGTACCTCTTGGACTACTACGTTGTCTCTTCTCATTTCGAGGGACTCCGACAAAGTCCTCTGCATCTTTCGGGAATCAGTCGTGGTTCTCTGCTCGCTCTTCCTTTGGTGGTAGGTGTGGATTCTGATCTCCCTCTGCCACCATAATCTCAGAGAGCCCACGTCCCTTGGATCCCCCATGCCTTGGAGAGGCAATTGAATTTTCTATCGGTTGTTGGGGTTGAACAGAGGCTCCTCCTTAGACTTTTAGCAGCAGAAGACACAGCTGTGGGATCTTTTGAAGGCCTTCTCCATGAACTTCACATCCCTCCGCACTACAACTTTCCTTGCTCTCGGGAATGTAGATGTGATATGCCTTTGCGATCTCCTTTGTATCCTACCGAGATACTCTTTTACTTGTTCGATTTCTAACTTCTTCCTCTTTTCACTAGGGACATGACGATGGTACATGCTACAGAAGATCCTAAAGTGACTCACTTCGGAGCTTACGCTGGTGAAGACACTTTCCGGCAGTCTTTCCCAATGCGGCATGAGGGAGTCTTTGTTATGAACATGACCAGTTCTCTGCAAGCTTCTGACGAAATTTGGAGCATGTCTTGGTCATACAACATTACCCATGTTGCTTCGACAATAGTCTGTTTTTCCTTTCTGCCTGGTCTTGCTCCAGTTGTATGGAGGTTGTCTGCTCTCACGATGCCTTCCCTTACACGAAACTAGTGAATTCCTTATCTGTGGCCCCACCATTGTATGACCACGACACCTTGATCCGCTTTCTTGATGATTTCTACCCGAACTAACTCTTTAAACCGAAGTAGAAGACTTCATCCTTGGTCCTCGAAAAAAATGAATCCGGGTTTTCTGGAATGGTCATCAATGAAGGTGATAAAGTACTCGACACCACTAAGAGCTCTAGTGGACATTGGTCCCACAGAGATATGCGAGTGTATCAAGTCCAATACACCCTTGGCCCTCTTGTTGCTTCTCGATGCGTTGCCTTGGCATATTTTCCCCAATACGCATCCCTTGCGGACATCATCTCGTTTAGTGCTCAGCTTTGGAGACTAAGCGGTCTTGGAGAATTTTTTAACGCCCTGATGCAAATGTTACCATTCTTGTGCCATAGCTCACATTCAAAGTTCGTTTCATACAACGCTGGCAGCCGGTGCCATTGGGGATTCAGGGCGCACGCTTGTAGGTTTATTGCTTCTTACCCCCGATGTATTAGCTTTCTTCTTCCAACTAGGGTGTTTGACGTAGACTGTATTGCCAATAAAGTAGACGTCATAACCTCGATTTTATTTGAGACACTAAGAGCAAGTTCATCCCCAACCCACGCACATGCGATACATTAGTGCCCGGATCTTATTTCCGGCTCAGGGTTTGAAAAAATTACACTACCTCTCCAAATAGGGTTACATTTTTGCTTTATTACCGATGGTTATTTTAAAACTCATCTGCTCCTCTCGATAGTCGGA
The DNA here is from genome assembly GCA_034641835.2 of Pinus albicaulis. Taxonomy (NCBI): domain Eukaryota; kingdom Viridiplantae; phylum Streptophyta; class Pinopsida; order Pinales; family Pinaceae; genus Pinus; species Pinus albicaulis. The sequence goes on from CM076570.1 coordinate 674,927,822, forward strand.
AAAACATTCCCGTACTCCGGTCATATGACGAGCTCACTTGTCAATATACCAGGACATTAGAAAAAAAGCGAGTGCTTGATACGCAGAAAATTCTTCTTAGTCGGAAGCCGAATAGGGACATCGTGATCCATACATTCTATCATGCTTCTTTCCCTCCCTAGAGAGCGTGACGGAGCCATACAGCATTTGCTACGCAACGGCGGACTTCTGTCCACTAGTCGATTCTTCGTTCTGTGCTCATCACGGATGCGATACCATGTGAAATTTTTCAATGTGAAAACTATACAATTGCCGGTGATAGATTTATTTCTCCTACTTATTATTTCAATAAGTTATTTTCAAAAAATCTTCGCTGCGTCTCGAAATAAATACTATTTGCAACATTCACAAATATATATGCGGAGAGAAATGAACGATGGAGACTAAGCATAGATCAATCACATGTACACAATTTTCGTTGGAGTATCCCCGGAAAAACCCAATGCGGGAAAATTAGTGCAACGGATAGAGGGGTTTATTGAATTCTTTGTAAAATGATTTCTTTACAAGGAAAAATAATGGCGGATAAAATTTGAAACACACGAGACAAATTCGACTCCTTCCAACAAATCTCCGACACCTAATCGGCCTACTTGCTATCTCCTGTGCCTATCTGCGTGTTTCTCTACGCGAGTCCCAACGCTTAATTGCGTAAGTACGCGTAGGGTACGCATGGATTCTCTTGGCTATGACCAGTGTCTCCTATGACCTGCTTCCGTCACATCCCATGACCTCATTCACTTACGCCGGCTCCCTCCTCCTTCGATTACGCAAACTCTCGCCACCCAACTCTCCCATTGAAATCGAATTCTCTTGCTTGAGAATCGATCTCAGCCGATTCTTTGAGTGTATGCGGGCTTGTTATCCAAATGACCTTCTAGCCTTCTTTTATAATCTTCTCGTTGGAAACCAACGACCCAGATTATAAGTTTAATCAATGGCTAAGATTAAAACTTGACTTGATCTTTGTTTTTCAAGAAGATTCACAATCGACTTATTTATACCCTTTAATTATTTCATTTCCTTAAGTTTAGACTTAGGGTTTTTGTTAAAATAATTAATTATTTTAAGTGGAATTTCACAAATGGTTTCTGGGTTCTTTTGAATGCGCATTTGTCCAAAGCCTCATGCCAATTTTGAGACTTGGAACACTTTACGATGTTACAAAATCAACATGCCCCTTGCATCCTACCCATGTAGTTGAACTCATAAGGTATCATGCGACTGTCAGGTTGGGAAGTAAGAATGAAGAGATCATAACATTACGATGGACGCATCGTGTATTTCCATTACTCTCTATGTCTAGGATGGGATGTTTTAGCTGAAAACAGTACGGGATCAAGTACGGTTTGAAGTTACCACCCTCCGTGGAAAGCCGGGTCGGTGGGCGGCAAGGTCTTTGTGACTTATCGATCATATCTTATTATTCTACGGTAAACGGAGGCAAAAAATACGGAGACAACGGGATGACACAAGATTGCAAGATGATATGAGTACATGATGGTATTGGTGTGTATTGCACGGAGTTGACGGATGGATGGACGGTGGGTTCTCCCTGAGTTGAGAAGGGAGTGTTAAATTTGGAAACTATGGCCAAACTCCATGTTTCCATGCTCCTATGATGGAGATGATATTTTTGTTGGATTCCTCGTTCGGAGAGGTGCAATATTGATCTAAAGATCATCTTGTTTGGATGAGCGAAGTTGGATTTTGAATTTATTTTCCACATGAGCAAATTGTCGGAGTCGACTTTGAATTGTTATGTAGGCTCACAAGCCCCAAGATGTGTCACACACCCTCGGTGATGGATATAAAAATGAGGGTGCTCATCATCTCATATCACATCTCTCTCTCTTCTGATTGGTTTGTATAGCCTTAGAGGCTTCTCTCTCTCCTTCGCACGGTGGAAAGGACTTCTTGCATTTGACTTGTTTAAAACACTGGACAATGTTGGCTTTGGGTCAACACTTGTCATTTGACTTCGATTTTGAGTCAGAATTCTGATTTTGAGGCCACTGTTGGAGGCACATAAGGCGAGAAAAGTGTTGACTTTGTTGTTGTTGACCACGGAGTTTATTGCTGATTTGACCTTGTGAGACTTTGACCCTTTGCGTTGGTAGTTCAGGTTGTTTGGTTGTGGTTGGTAGTGGTTGGAGGCCGAGTTTGTTGGGTTTTGATTGAGCTTCATTGGAGACTGATTTGCTACTTTGAACAACATTGACTTTGCTAGATAGGGCATCTTGTGACTTGTAAATTGTACTTTCTCTCTGTTGAATTTGAAGAATAATAAGAAGATTTGATCAAAGGGTTTTCCCCGCATTGGGGTTTTTCCCTCGCATCCATCGCATTCTGTTGTGTCTCTTGTCTTGGCTTGTCTTCTGTCGATTTATTTGTGTTCTATCGGCATTCTTTGTCAGTATTTTGGCATGTAATTGCATATACGGAAATTGAATTGAGATAATAAGAAAGATTGAAGTAAATTTCTCTAAGCATAAAACATACCATGGTTAATTAAAATTTAACAATTTTCCATTAGTTAGGTAATTGTTCAAGATTTTGTGCTAGAACCTCAAGGTTTTGGCCTCCTTAGTGAAACTTTGGCACATATCTTACACATCATAGACTCCATTTACCCAAGGTTGAGGTAGTCTACATTGGTGGTGATTATTTGCCACACAATCTAGGAGGATCCTAACGGATAGCTACTAGACCAAATGACAACAATGGGACAAAGACCACTGTCCTCACTCGAGTGTCCCTCTCTTTACAACCTTTCCTTTTGATGGGAGGAGTTGGGGTATGAAAGTACTTCAAATGATGGGATTAATGATAAGGTATTAAGTGATTCCCAAGGCCCATTCAAAGTTGAGACTCAATCGAGCTCAATGCTTCAAGAAGTTAATGGCTCTCTAGGAAGGACCTAGAAGGAAGACCTAGACCTAGGGTTATGGGTATTCAATAATGACAAGAATGCCTAAGCTCAAAGCTCCAAAGATGATAATGATGTGAAAAATTCACTTATTGAAATCTATTAGAGCAGGCGGACTTATTTCTTCGATTGTTAAGGAAATTAGCAGTTTATTGCTATAGCAACAACGAATTAAACACACTACTACATACAAAAATACCATGGAAAATAATAAGCCTTTAGAAATGAGAAATATGCTAGAAAGCTCTGATAAATTTGACGAGTTATTTTTGGACAAACGTTCCCGACCTTGAAATTAAGTGGCAATTTGAGTTTTATTATTAAGCGATAGTGATAAATTCTAAGTACAATAAATATCACCAAACTTACAAATCTATCCAAGAGGAATGCGGCAAAAATTCTGCGAGGAAGTTACCCTCTTGAGCAATCCCAACGGTGGTGCCTACGAAAAACTAGTCGTCCAACCAACTCTGTGCGGGCCACTGCATCAACTGCCTAAATCAACCGCCAATCAACCAACACCTTTTCTGCCAAAAACTCTCTCTCCGGCCCTGCTGAAAACTTTATCGACCTCTAAGACTATAAATGAGCTCCTCTTCGGCCCCTAGATTGAATTGCCTTTCTTAGGCTTTGCGCGACTTTGTAACGACTTGTTCCAAGTATAAGAAAAATAATATTAGCGTGTATACGACATACGCATATGACAGCTACACATGCATATATCGCATACACAGCACAGTATACATACCTACCTGTGTGAGACTACCTAAGTTAGAGTAATGAATTGAATATCCTGGCTGGTTATCTCGCCAAGATATAATAAAATATCAACAAGATACCTAACACGTATATCGCTCTATATGCATATGCATGGGAGAGCATTATTCAAGAAATCAAAATATAATTTAGTATAAATTATATGTGAGTGGACCAATAAAATAATAATATAATTTAATTAATTATAAAGTTAATTTAATTAAGTTAAAAATAAAAATAATACAATTAATCTTAAAATAATTAATCAAAGTCAATATCTCCATAAATACTAGAAATATCTACATAAATGCCTATCATATCTAAATAAATGAATATAATATCTCCATAAATGAGTAAAATATCTCCATAAATACCTGTACCACATAAATGCCAAAAATATCTAGGGATGTGAAATTAGCAGGAAAGTTATATAAGGAGTGGAATGTGAAGGAGATGGGAGGCACAACTGCAAAATTCTGCATTATTGTCAAGAGGAAATATTGAGGGATTTGAGCATTGAAGGGAGACTCATTGTTCTTGGAATTAAGGCACGAGACGAAGAAACTCTTCTGGAATAGGATTGCTGGAATTGGCTGGGAGGAATCGATTGTTTCGATAACCTGTTTGCTGCATTCTACAAGGAGAACCACAACCCAAGAAATCATCAGTTTCATTCTAGGTATTCTTCTATGTTATAAAATAGTTGCTTATGTAAGTTTAAATTCAACGCTGGTCCCATTTATTTTACATTGTACTGACTCTGCTGAAGATAATTCATCGTAAACTGGTGGTCAAAGAAAGTTCTCTACACATGGTATAAAACTTAAATTTTGAACGGGACCTCGGGGTGTTAAAATTTAAAATAAATTTCAACCTTTGTATTGGTCAAGCTCAAATCAGCTCTACGAAAAACTATAACTTTGAAAAAAACTTCTCTATTCTGGCCCTCTATTTAGCCAATCATGGCTGCAGAATATCCATACCTATCCTGCTCATTTAAGATATATCAGACTGCTGTGAAAGTTTCTGAAGAACTACCGCATGTGAATCAGCCTAAAAGAAGAGGAGAAGACTTGGAGATCACTTAAATTTATTTTCTGTCCTGCCTTTAGTGTATCCCAAAAGGAATTTGATGAACAAACGGAAACAAAACCACTTTTTTCTGCTATGCTTATGGCATTCTGTCCTGCCATATTTACTGGGCCCTGCATTAGTAGCCTCATAGGCATTCTTCAGTGGTCAGCCCTTTTTGCTTGTGTGGTTCTGAATTTCTGTTGTACATTCAGGTTATGAGTTATGTTCCTCTCAGCTGTTTTAAAAATTTATAGCAATGGCCATCAAAGTAGCCATGTGAAAGAGAGGCGGAATTCATGTCAGTTCTACCAAATTATCATCCTATATAAACTGATGCTATAGTCAGAAAGTTATTCAGTTGCAGCCAGACTAAAAATAAAATAATAAATAAATAAAAATAAAAATAAAGGTGCCAAACATAATAATTAAGTAAGAGATAGAGTCTCTTATGGGTTTCAATTCTATTATTTATACAAAACATAACTCAGAACGGACAGTCTTCCTGATACATTGCAGGATTACTTGGAAGGAACCTCCTCCAATGACAAACCAACATGATATGTGGAAAAACTGCATCAGAATCATATATAACTGCAGAAACAATAGACCTCTAAAATTCTGCAGCTAATATTATTCTGGGATTTGCCCCTACAAGACCTGCCTCAAACATGGTGATAATCATCTTTGTTTTCTTTACTTCTTTCAACATTGTTTCTGCCCCAAAGTTACTCTCAATCTTAATGCACACAGTTATTTTCATCATTATGAATATCTGATACAAATAACATATCTAAATGAATCTTAATAAATAATGCTCCTCGAACAGGAGAGAGTCTCTCCCAGTGCTATCTTATCCAATGACATATTAATCTGGAGATAATAAACAACATGATTTCTATAGACATAAATAATGTCATGGAATAACATAACAATGAAAAACAGAATAATAACAATAACCTGTTTACTTTAAAACTACTAACTAAAACAATTACATAGCCTTTCTGCCTTGTTAAAATGAAGAAAAACATTCAGATATTTGATTATCACCTTGTGAATAGGATCAATTTCTATATACCAGCAGTAAGATCAGATAACAAAGATATTACCTGGATTTGAAAACAATTCAGGTCCAGCTCGGATTAAAGATAGAGAACTAAACAGATCAAATTATTAATATCAGTGCTGTTATGTGATTTGACGATGAAGAAACTGTCAGATGAGTAGGCATTATCTAAAGGGGCTTATAAAAGCCTTTTTTGATTGCAGGCATTTTGAAAGGTGGTATGAGCTTTGCTGACTACAATGCTTTATTACTTGATATAGGATAATGAATATTGAATTTAGTCCTATTATAACTGCTATTTTTTAGTATTGATGCGATCCCGATGAACGTTTTATCATCAAAAAGTTCGGATATTTATTTATTGAATGCATTTGGAAATATCACTCGTTGGATGAATAACGTACTTATTAATACAATTAAGGTCATACTGTTGTAGAAATTAATTTAAAAAAATAAACAAACTCAACAATAATAATAATATAAAGATATTATGATGTAATTATAGGTTCAAGCGAAAAAAATTAGGCGATGATGAAATATGAAATTATATATAAATACTTAAGTTAATTTATGAACAAAAACGAAGATGTACTAAATGTTCATATGACTGCTGGTATTTTGATATTTATACAGATGTAGATATAATATTATAACCATTCAACGAAACCAATTTTAATATTTAAATTCAGTGTGGTCGTCATAAGTATTGATCAATAATCAACATAGCGCATGGGATGGTGAACACTATGGACGATTCTGAGAATGAAAACTGCCAGTCTGCAAAACTATGCTGCATTTCACTCCTAAGATTGGTGAAAACGTAAGTATCTTCTTTGCATGGGACAAGGAGGTCAAGCGTGATATCATGGCCGTTATGATGAATGTCCTATGGAGTGAGCCATACAAAAAGGACTATTACTGACATGCTGTGACTCAATTTGGTAGAAAACTACACAGTGGATTGAGTCTAAAAATTTGCCGGTTACTGTAATTTATTGTATTCTGAGGAAAAGTCACGATGATAGAAGCATTATTCAAAGGCGTGCTTTCAAGGATGTGTGCCTGCACATCTTGTCTTACTCTTATTATTATAGTGTATGTGTGCTTGCCATCTTTCGCCCTTTTCAGTCCGTCAGCTGGTATGATTAAATGATTTTAACCTCTTGTAGTAAATAATTACACAGAAACAGTGGAAATAATAAAAGTTATAGCAAACTGATGTAAGAACGACCTTCTCATTTGGGAAGAACATTAGAAAAGCCTGAGATGTGATTATAAGCTCCGGAAGAGAAGATATTCTGAGGCGAAAGATTAAACTCGGAGTTACAGGAGAAAAATTTGGAGAACATGCCGAGCATGGTTAGAAAGGATAAGATGCTTCGCACTAAAAAGAATATTCTTCTACCTCTAAAACAAAGATCGCTATATTCCAACTCAAGGGGAGTAACACAATTTGGTGGAGAAATCTAGAGAAAAACAACTACATATCACATTAGACATCGTTCCTTGGGAGTTGTTTGTAGGCAAATTCATGCAAAATACTTACCACCTTTTTTTCAGAAGCGACAGAAACTTCCATACTCTAATCCAAGGTAATAAAACTTGGAAGAATACGATACAAAGGTTATGAAACTTGTAAAATATGTTCCTTATCTAGACACGGATGAACGCCAAGGCGAACGTTTCATATATGGGTTAAACCCTCGGATAAGGGCCATGGTAAGAATGTGGAAGCCATTAGCGGTAGCGAGCGATTGAATGTGCACGATATGCGGAAGAACATCACGGAGATTAAAAGGGATTTCAGGCCAATTTGAACCCATCACGGTAGGGATTTACGGAAAGACTCCCGAAATTTCTTCCGAGGAAATAGCTCAAGGCCACCTCCTTATGGTAACGGAAATTTACTCCAAGGAGCAGGGCCGAGGAGCTCCCATGACCATTAATACTATAGCTTCCGAATCCTCAAACATCGGTCCTTGGAAATCTCGGGGGCGAAGTAATCGAGAAGGAATGGAGGAAGTAGCACCGGGAGACGAGCTGTGAGTCTAGAAATTTCACGGTCGGACGCCTAGGAGGCCAGCCCGGGTGGATTGTTGGGGGTGTGGAGGACCTCATTTTTCGAGCGTGATTGTGGGAAAATTTCTCGGAGAGTAGGAAAAGGACCATCATCGGATACCCAAGGCAATCATAGAATCCATGTCGTCGTCAGCAACAACCAAGCAACACATCAATCGCGTAGTGGAGATCTTCGGAGTACAATCAATGGGATAAAACTAAAAATCTTATTTGACAACGGCGCTCTTGATAGTTTTATTTCATCATATACATTAAATAAATGCTCTGGATTTAATGACTTACAAGCAAAACGATTTCGAACGGTAGAAAATGGCTTCGGGGAGAACTTAAACCGGTAGAAATTAAGTGTTGAGGATTGCAAAGTTGATCTAGAAAGTCATTAGAAGCCAAACTAAGCATATGTCATGACCCTAGGGCCAGAATATAGTGATAGGGATGGATTGGTTAGAGTCGCACCATGCATGGGTAGATTGTTTCGGGAAAACAATACTTTGCACAATGATGAGGAGAGACAATACAAATCCAAGGTATTAAGAGGAAAGTATCATAGAAAAGCTACATCTCAACTACTAAATAATGGGTGTTTAAGAAAAGGTTGCAGTGTATGCGAGTTCAAAAAGTAAGCAGGAGAAAGGACCATTCTTAGAAGCTGGTATCCGATTTTGTGAGAATTTTTTGGATATTTTTCCAAAGGAATTACCGGTACCTCCTAAAAAGCTAGAGCTCACGAATTGGAAACACAGTACGAACCAATATCTAAAACACCTTATCGAATGACCGCTCTTGAACTTCAAGAATTACAAATATAGGCAAAACTGTTAGATAGAGGACACATTAAAATGATGTTCACCTTGGGGCGCTCTTGTAATCTTTGTCAAGAAAAGAAAAGATGGTTCATTATATTTGTGTGTAGTTCTCGAGATTTAAATCGGGCCCACGGTAAATAATAGGTATCAAATGCTAGCATTGACGACCTTTGATCAAATGAAAGGAGGCTGCAGGTGTTTTCAAAGATCGATCTGCTTAGAATCGGAGTTATCATCAGCAGGATTAACGAAAGTGATGTTTCTAAGAGCCATTCAGGGCTCGTTTCGGGCATTATGAATTCATTGTGGTACCATTTGGGTTGACCAATGCACCTGCGGTATTCATGAACCTTATGAATAGCGTTCTCACTTAAATATCTCGATCGATTTGTGCAAGTCTTCTTGGATGACATTCTTATTCTAAGAATGAGGAGGAGCCACGAAGAGCATCTTTGGATAATATTATCTTGCCTCGGAGAACACAAGTTATATGGAAAATTATCCAAATGCGCTTTCTTTCAAAAAAATCCATTACTTAGGTCATATCATATCGAGTGAAGGGATCTACGTAGATGTTGAAGAGACAGTATAATCGGGGAGTGGCCGATACTTAGAATGCACATGAAGTGCGTAGTTTTATGGGTTTAGCGAGGTTACTATTGAAAGTTTGTGGAGGATTCTCCCAAAATTACAAACCAATCACACCCTCCCGGCGCAAAGGTGTTAGGTATGAATGGATTGAGGAATGTGATAAAGCATTTCCGAACTTAAAAGATTATTGACTAGTGCACCCATTTTGCGAGTACACGATATGGATAAAGGTTTTGTGTATGCAGACGCATGCGGGGGTTAGGTGCGGTATTAATGCGGAAGGAGGTGTAATAGCATACGCTTCGAAAATTAAAGCTCACGAAACTTTTATGCTACGCATGATTTAAAGTTAACCGCGGTGGTTTTAGCTTTAGTATGGAGACACTACTTGGTTGGAAGAAACTTTGTGCTTAAAAGTGACCATCAAAGTTTACGGTATTTTTTCACTGAGAGAGACTTAAATGCTAGACAAAGACGATGAGTGAATTCTTAGGTGAATATGATTTTGTGATTTCATATATAAAGGGAAAGAGAATGTAGTAACGGATGCTTTAAGTAGAAGACCTCGAATATTTTCCTTCATACCTATCAAGGTGGACTTAAGAATCAAGTACTTGAACATTTCGTAAGAGATAGTTGGTACTTAAAAGTAAGGTCGGGGCTTTATAGCAACCATTCAAAGAACCTAAGTTCGAGATATGATACGGTAGGAACCTGATTTCATGGAAGGATATATATTACGGATATTGGAGATCTCCGAAACACCATCTTGAAGGAAGCCCGCGGAAGCGATGTATTGTGCCATCTTGGTGTAAAGAAGATGTATGCTAACACTAGAGACTCTTCTTCGGTCGAAGACATGAAAAACGACCTTTGTCAATTTGTCGCTAGTGTCTTGAATCTCGGCAAGTAAAAGCTGATCATTGTCACCCGAGCATGTTGTCTCCTATAACCTCATGACATCCTTATGATCAGTGAAAATACTTTTTTTATGGATTTTAGCAGTGTAGGTTTTTATACACAACAAAGCATAATGCCATTTTGGTGTGGTAGATAAATTAACAAAAAAGCGCATTTTGTCCCGATAAGAGATACTTACAAAGTTGCGGTGGCAGGGTATTCATAAAATGAAATTATTAGATTTCATGGAGTACCTAAGAAAATCATATCAAATCGAGATCTTCGATTCACATCAGTTTTTTTGTATATGATAGCCTTAGGGACTCAATTAAATTTGAGTACGACGTATCATCCTGAGACTAACGGGCAAATAGAAAGGGTAAATCAAGTACTAGAAGATATGCTAAGGATGTATGTTATGGATCAACAATCACGTAGGAAAAGTACTTACCCTTAGTAGAATTTGCATACAATAATAGTTATCACAATTCAATCGGGATGCCTCCATTTGAAGCATTATATGGGAGACCTGCTGAATGCCATTTGAGTTGAGACAGGTTAGAAAGTAGGATAAATAGTCGGGCCTCGACTGATCTAGGAGATGGAGGAGCAGTGGCGGTGGGAAACGATTGAAAGAAGTGGAAGGATAGACGAAAAGTTATGCGCAGTGCTCTTAGGACAAATAGAAACTGTCGTAGAAAATCAAGTTTTCATCTGTATCGAGGGCCAAATAAGAGCACCATTCGGTTTAGGAAGGGGACAAAATTATCACCACGATTTATAAAGGGTACATTCGAAGTCTTGGAAAAAGGATTGGACTGTTGCCTGTCGTCTTTGCCCATACCCCACGCACAAAATTCATAATGTATTTCATGTATCTACCTTATGACACTATATCGGCCCCGACAAATCTCATGATCTTCATTGGAAGGAGTATTAGGTATCGGACGAGGGAACCATTGCGAACGAACCATTACGTGATACAGACGTAGGGTTGACGGCTGAAGTGTTTGATGGTCAGTTAAAGTCTAGTGGGACAAATATAGTCTGGATCGACGACTTGGGAAAACTGTTGAGACCTTATGCAAAATTACCCCAACTTATGCTAAATTTTAGAGCTGAAACTTTATATGTATATGACTACCTATTTTTATACACCCGACTTATTTTGAAATATCACGTCGGGGATGGTTTACTTTGTTGGTACATGGATACCCATAAAGATAGAATGTTACTTCACTCTAGTGATATAGGATATATTTGTTTGTTTAAATTTCACTATTGCATGGATACCGATATGCAATATGTCATTTTAAATTAACATTGCAAGAATATGAAATCATAGATTACGTTATAAGTAGACTATATATCAATTCATTTAATTTTTGCATCTCAATATGATTGAAGGAAAGAAATAGAAGAGTAACTACATTTTAAATATGAAAACGAAACATAATAGTATATAGATTGAGAATGACTAAATACAATGTATCATAGATGGAACATGTATGAACTATACGGTACAATATCTAGCGAGAAATTGTATTAAATATATAGGCACATATGTTGTAATGTGTGTATAAGTGTTTACATTGCGGAGTGTGTACAAAGTGATTACTTTGCGAGACACATTATTGCGAAACAATCTACGTAATGAAAGAATTCCAGAACGAGAGGAGACTCCATGAGATCCCATGATAGGGTATTGACTACGGGTCCTACTAGGAGAGGGTGGAGGTGTTGCCCACCGTTTATCCTCGACACAGTCATGGGAGAGACGTGCGGGTCTGCCTCTCTAGGCATGTGGTGATGGTGCCGGATGCCTACAAATAAATCGAGATTCGACGTAATCGGCTACTTTGCTACCCTTAAGGTCTATGAATGGATCAGTAAAACTGATGCCATGGCATAATGCATGTAGAGGGATGGATAGGATGGGAGCGGAAGAGATTAGGAAGAATGGGATGATTCTAGAATAGCTTGGAGACTCGGTCAAGATGGGAAGTAACAATTAAATTACTAATATATACTTATTCAAACGGAAAGTCAATCTTAAATTACCGCCTTTATACAGTAAACTCAATATCTAAACGCAATTATTAATATGATTATATAAAACCCCTAGCTTGGACGAAATTTTCGAAGGGAGGAAGTATGTAACGACATTCCAAGTATAAGAAAAATAATATTAGCGTGTATACGACATACACATATGATAGCTACACACATACATATATTGCATACACCGCATAGTATACATACCTACTAGTATTGAGACTACCTAAGTTAGAGTAATGAATTGAATATCACAATGCAATTTATCTCGCCAAGATATAATAAAATATCAACGAGATACCTAACACGTATACCGCTCTATATGCATATGCATGGGAGAGCATTATTCAAGAAAATCAAAATATAATTTAGTATAAATTATATGTGGTGGACCAATAAAATAATAATATAATTTAATTAATTATAAAGTTCGTTAATTAAGTTAAAAAACAAAAATAATACTATTAATCTTAAAATAATTAATCAAAGTCAATATCTCCATAAATGCCTAGAAATATCTACATAAATGCCTATCATATCTAAATAAATATGAATATAATATCTCCATAAATGAGTAAAATATCTCCATAAATGCCTATAATATCCAAATAAATGCCAAAAAATATCTAAAGGGATGTGAGGAGGTGTAGGAAAGTTATAAGGAGTGGAATGTGGAAGGAGATGGGGAGAGCTTTGCTACAAAATTCTGCATTATTGTCAAGAGGGAAATATTGGGGATTTAGGCCCCATTGCGAAGGAGACTCATTGTTCTTGGAATTAAGGCACGTAGAAGAAGCATCTTGCGGGTCTAGGATTTTTTTCTTAGATTGGGCAGGAGAGAATCGATTGTTGTTAACTTGTTCTTCTGCATTCACAAGGAGAACCACCGGCCAATCCATCGATTTCATTCTAGGTATTCTTCTATGTATAAAATAGTTGCTTATGTAAGCTTAAATTGTTCTTGGTCCCATTTATTTACATTTATCTTCCAAATATATGTATAGAATAAATTCATGTTAAGCGATGGTCAAAGGGTCTCTACCTGACCTCTGGGAAAATATCGGCCACCTCTTTTTGACTCTGCGGCACTAGAAAATTTCCGCCGGACTCAGCATATCCTTTTCATTTTTTCTTCCCTTCTCTGGCATCGAACTCTTACGCTTATTGCTACCTCTCTATGGAAAATCGACTACTGAGGAGTAAATCTCAAGTGTGTGTTCTCCATCTGCACCCATTATTCTTATAATCTTATGTTGAGTCTCCAACGACCAAGATTAAAATTTAATCAAGGAGCTAAGATTTTCCTAGTCGATCCCATGTGAGTTTCTAGATAATTCACACCTTTCCCAATTAATACGATTAATTAACCCTTTTCCTAAGTTTAGGCTCAAAAATACCCAAAAATAGGCTAATAATCTAATTGAGACACTTCTAGGTGGAATTTGCGAAATGATTTTTTGGGTTCTAGAGAACTCCTATGTTTTAGCCTCTCACAATTTTGAGATTCATTTTTATAAGTTTCTGCAAAAACTAACACTCCCTCTTAGCGGGAAGGTGTTCTAGTGTTGCACCACTAATACAACACCACAATCTCTGTATCACCTTCCATGCTGCTAATGTCATAATTGTATTTGACTACCATTTCCACCAACCACTATGCCTCTGATGTTGCATCTGCTCTTGCTTCTTGACACTTCTGTAATGCTACTCAACCAGAACACCTTGCCAACTCCCTCTCATCTGTTGTTGCTGCAACTACAACTACTACAACTAAGAGGCATCCTAATTACTAAATCGAAAACTGTGTTGCACACCATCTCTCTCTTGGGTATACGGTGCTACTAGCCTTTGCACTATCTACGGAAAAGAGAATTACCTTTGTGCCACTTTGCATTGTTTTCAACACTACACTATGCTCCTCAACACTGTGCTACTAGTTTACCATGCTCCTTGAGGAGATACGGCTACATTGCGACCTTTGATCCATCCACCCGCTCTGAATACGGCAGGCCCTATAGCAAGGTAATGATCCATGATGATGACACCTCAAGGATCCTACCCGAGAAAATATTTGCTATGTGACTATAGCTTCACATTGGCCCACATCTCTCCTTGAGTATAGCATAAAACATAGCAATCTTCCTCAGGCCTAGAGGACAATTGCATTATCTCCGTAGACGTTGCACTGGACTTGCTTCTTGACTTATCCTTCTTCCTAAGGAGACCTTTAACTGCTAGCAGTGGCCAAGCTCACCACACACGAGTGACCTTAGATAGGTCATTTTTCTTCTTCTTCCACACCTATCCTAGCTAGGACCACTTCGATGCCACAGGGACAATTTATCCTCTTCACCCTTCACCTTGTGCAACTCCTGCTAATGGTACTCTTTAATAAAGCACTCTCAACTCCTCTACTTCTAATAATTAGAACCATACTCTTGTCCATCTTGGTAATGTGTCTGCCCAAGATACTTTGGCAAACACCATACTCCTCTAGACACTATTCGGTGTCAATCGTACGAAAAGCTCAATTGGTTGAGGTGCCCCCCTAACGGTTGCAAGGCGATCTCGGACCTCTACCGAATCTGGTGAGGAAGGATTCTATGCCATCACCCTTCATCAACATGATGCTTCTCAACTTCTCTTGCAAGAAAATATTTCATTGCTTGAAGGTGTTTGATATAGGTTGGACTAGCCAATCCCACATTTCCTTGGTTGTTCCTTTTTCTAACACTTGTGAGACTACATGGTCTTGGACTCCATCGGGATCAATCTCTTCATCTTCGCCATCTCCTCCTGTACTCTTTCAATTGATGTGTCCTCGGGTACTACTACCCAGTTGTCCACATAGGATTTTAGGCCATGTTCATCCAACGGGAAGTCATCCTTGCCTTTCATATGAAAAAGTTGAGCTCCCTCGAACTATCACGATCTCTAAGTCCAATTGTGACCATCTCTAAATACGGTCGAAAATATCCCCCTTTCCTTTCTTGGGCTGCTCGTCATATCCTCACTCTCTTCAAGTGTGAAATCTGTCTGACTTTTGTAATCTACAACGGGGAAAATCGGATTTCTAAATCTCGAAATCCCTTAAGAGAAATTCCTCTATGTGTGCCTTTCTCTTCCACCTTGCATTGATTCCGTTGGTTTTTGGCATCGGATGTGTTCTGGCCACCAAACTTTGTGGAAGTCTAGAAAACATGAGATCTCGAACCCAAAAAATGCGTTTTGGAAATTTTGCCCAACAACGACTTAATTAGATTATTCCAACAATTTTTTTAAATTTTTCAGTCCTAAACTTAGGGAAAAGCTGGCTAATTAATCACTATTAATTAAGTCAAGGTGAAGAATAGTCTAGAAACTCACGGATCAATCCGAGAGATGATCCTAGCCATCGATTGTGTTTTAATCTTGGTCATTGGTGCTCCAACAAAGGATTATAAGAGGAGATCGATGTGGTGATGGAGAAATCACTTGAGACACTTGAGCGGTTGATTTCCTTGGCAAATCGATTTCCCGAGTAACAATGATGGGTTGTCGGAGAGAGCCGGAGATTGAAGTTGTGGTGAGGTGGAGACGAGTGATCCGGAGGAAGTTTTCTAGATCCGCGGAAACGTGACAAGGAAGGCCGGTTATTCCCCGGTGAGGCGGTGCAAAGGATTGCACGGTAGGCGTAGAGGCAGTTTGATTTGTTTAAGAAAATTCGTTCTCAATTCCATAGGTCGGGCAATGGTTCCAAAAGTAGAGATGATTTCCTTAGTAGAAGAAGGAAGAACAACTTCATCAAAGACTAGTCAGAGGCTTGACATCAAGTAAGGCTACACGATTGCATCGTCGGAGGAAGCTGACGCGGTCGGAAGGGCCGAGTTTTTAGAAGGCAAGTTGTGTCGGTGCTTGTGTTTCGTCTGGAATTCCTTCGGTCATTTTGCCTAGATTTTTTTTGTTGTGGATTTCCAATTTCGGGCATCAGATTGTACTAAGATTTTCAATATTACATAATAATAAAAACCTTGATACGGGTTTTCCCGCTGGGTTTTCAAGGACTCTTATCCAAAAATAATTGTGTTATATTTTAATAAATGATAGCTAGCTTTTGCCAGCTTCAGTGATTTTATTTTCCACATAATTTTGTTTGTGAAGGTTACTAGGTGTGTTTTATTTGATATTTGTCATATGAGATAAATTCTTAATTAATTAACAATTAAAAGAAATAATACCGATTGTTGTTATAGGATTCCAATTTAGGAATTTTCACATGGTATCGAGCGTGGTTGATCAATTGGAGAGCTCATAAACGAAGGAAAGGTCATTTTGCTCATGAGCGGCATAGAGATTCCGGGGGTGAAAACGCATTATTTTTGCCGAGGAAGGTGGAGTTGCTTGAGGAAGTTCGATTTTTACGAGGGCGGAAAAATTCGGTCATTCCCGGTCCGAGTGATTCCCGAAGCGAGAGGGGTAGCTCGGTCATTTTTTGTTGAGAAGATCTCTAGATGGACGTGAGGATTTTGCGGCGGTTAACGACGGAACCTACGTCGAGTGGAAGAGAAGGCACACTATTGAGGAAGAATTTTCCTTAGGGAATTTCTAGTCTCAAGGGTGATTTCCTTGCGGAGCGGTAGCGATTTGTGAAAGATATTCTCACTCCATAAGAAAGTGTGAATAGCGAGGAGAAGTAGCCAAACGAGAAGGAAAAGAGAGGGAGTTTTTGTGAGTTCGTTGGAGATGGCCACTGGGGCTTAAAGTGATCGGGATAAGATTGGATGGAGCTTCCAACTACATCATCTAGAAGGTAAGGATTTCCTTCCTTCTAGATGGGTAACTGAATACTCATTCAAGTGTAGTAAGCGGTTCTTCAAGATGCAAATCAGCTAAAGGAATATAGGAAAGAGATGGCGTGGGTGACGGTTGATCTTTGGATGGAGTACGGGATCATATAGTCTCACATGGCGGCCAAGGGAACGTCGAAGAAGGATGTGGGATGCTCCTCTCCACAATTGTCTTGAGGTACTTCCGAGCAATGAAAGATGTGCACAAGGAGAAGTTGAGACTCCCAAATGCAAAAAGGGGAAGGCATAGATCCCTGCCTTACCAAGATTCGAGTTCCAGGGCCCAATTGTCGGTTGTTGGGGCAATCACTGCAACCTTGAGCTAGTGAGATTGGCACTCAACGATGTCTGCGAGAGTTGGCATGTCTTTGTCCAAGTATATTGGGCGAGAGACACGCTACCCCGGTATGGGACGAGGGGGTGCGGGTTGATTTGTAGCGGGAGGAATTGAGGTGGGCTCTTCACGAAGAGCTCCACTAGTGGCGATAGCGACGACAAATCGAAGATGGTGAAGGAGGAGGAGAATGTGGTGCTCACATCTAAGGGTCCCGATCAGAGGACGGGGGGGGAGCGGAGAAGAAGAAGGACTTGTCAAAGGTCGAATGCTTCGGATGTGGTGAGCTTGGTCACTACGGTACCTAGTGTCCTCTAAGGAAGAAGGACAAGGAGGAGAAGCTAGGCCCAACGGCGGTACGGAGATCGATAGGCTTTCACCTGGGGAACGGGGAAGACTTTTGCTATGTTCGTCGATATACCTCCGGGGAGTGAGGTGGGGTGACTTGGTGTTGTAGCCCCGAGCTCTGAAATGGGCGGGGATCATTGAGGAGTCCACCTCTTAGATCATTCGTGGCCTACGGGGGGCCTGATATTCCATAGCGGGGATGGATGCGATGACGGTTGATGCGGTCGGACGCCGGAAGTGATGCGATGTGGGTGAGATGTTGGGGAGGGCGGTGCGAGTTGGTAGCGATGCGGGGTGCACAATGCGGAAGTTAGCAACAACGCGAGATCCTTCAAGAACGAGCGAGGAGGCTAGCGGCGGTCGGAGGCTCGGGTGGCAGTGCATTATATAATCATAGTTTATTGACATTTTGGATTTTTTTCGCTTTTGGAGATGTTGCGGTAGCAACAAAGAAGAGTTGCGATTATGTACGGTGTTAGCGTGATTACTGTGAGTTGACAACAACATAGATGCAATGTATTTCAAAGTAGCATTAGTTGGTGGGTAATGTGACCGACATCAACGACGTGACGGAGATGATGCGGGGAACGGGGGTGTTGCTACGGGGTGTGCGGGCGCACTGGGCTTGTTCCTCGCTAAGAGGAGTGTTGGTTTTTGTAGCATCGAATGTGTTATAACTATTGAACCTCAGGTGTCCTTTCTCGACATCCCTTCTCATCACTTTTCTTACTTTTCCATAAATTCACTTTTGCTCAATCAATGATAAATGACATGTTTTATCTTAGAGAATGCATTTGAATGATTTCTATACATGTTCCCAGTGTTCTTGTTATTTGGGCCAGTTTTATGTTATTTCTGAAACCTGACCTATTCTGCAATAATTGTTGTTTTTCTACAACTACTTTTATGGTTTGATAGGTTACGAGGAGCAAATAGGAAAGGGCCACATGGGCATCTCCCAGAGATAGTCCATATATGGATTTTGTCCTATCCACACAATTGAAAATCGACATAAAAAAGATATTGTGGTCCGTGATGAAAGATTTGGACGGAGACGTAAGCTGGGAAGCGAAGAACTCTTGATTTTCTCGACGTAGAAAATCAAGAGTTAACCATTGAATTTACTTCTATGTTTCGATTGTATTTGCCATCTTGTAGGCGATTAGCTACGACAATTACATTTTATTTGGTTTAAATGTTTGGTTGTGATAAGACCGAGAAGCGAGTCCTTAATTTCTAAAAACGCACGATATGTGCTTTAGACTCTATCTTTTTCATAATACAAAAATCGTGTTCGTGGTTCTAGTTTCTCTTAATGCGCGTATAATTACGCAGGATCTCAACCTGTGCATTTGGCAGGGCCCTTGCCTATGGGAGGAGGTTTTTTCATTTAGTTTTTTTAGTTTAATTTCATTTTGCTCTGTTTTGTCCAATCCACAAATAAGTTCATGTTACGTTGAAGATGTTAGATTTAATATCTAGATTAAATTTATGAATGTTTTCTTAGTATTAGTTTTAGAATAGCTGTATAAATCTTTTTCTCTGAACATCTCAAGAAAGTAGATTCTTCTATTTCCCAATTGGATTATATTTGGGGGCAACAGAGCTCACGGTTATTTAGTTTTCTTTTGTGTTCTTTACTTTGCTTTCTTTGATCGGCTCCTCAATTAGATGTATAATTGGATGCTTGTAAATCATGCCAAGAAGGTGACTACTTGTCATACTTCCAAGTTGGATGCTTATAGAGTGTTTAACCTATGCAATAATTGAGTCCTGTACATGTCTTTGCTTTGCTTTTCTAGATTAGATCCACCGATTAGATGTATAATTGAATGTGCCCTTAAATCTTTAGAAAGTAACTGTTATACTTCCAAATTGGATGCTTGAGTATTTAACCTATACGGTGATTGGAGTTTTTTCCTTGCACATGTTATTTAAATGCTTTCTTAGATTAAATTTTCAAAACTAAAGTGTAATCGATTGCTTGTAAATCATGTCAAGGAAAGTGACTATGTCATACTTCCATATTGAATGCTTGGGTATTTGATCATACAATAGTTGCTTTTTCCTTTCTAATGCATTTCATTTAGATTGGCATTACTATTTCAATTCTCGAGTCATAAGATTCATATTTCAATCCATGGAGTAGAAATAAAGATAAGATTAGAATTAACTTTAAATTTTCAAAAGCTCTAAGTCATTAGAATAGATACTGCTGCTCTTAGATCAGATTTTAACCATCCAAAGTTTGATTCATTTTTATGCCAATTAGAATAGTTCAGAACACTTCTGCACTGCTACCTAATTTCAAAATTAGTTTTTAACATTTAAATTCATTAAATTCAGTTGATTCATTTCATAATTTTTCATTTCTTAAAATTAACGTTTGGACATAAAGAACAAAATCCCCCAAAACAACATAAAAATACATACAACGAAGTAAGAAGAAGGTTAACTAAGCATATATAGTGCACATGTGAGTACAAACCTCGGTTTGATAATTTATGTTCATTCAATTTATGACATTAAATTGGCTAAACAATAGCCACGTAACTTTGTGGAGAGGCTAGAATACATGAGATCTCCAGGCCCATAAATCTTTTCTCGAAATTTACTTTCTAGAAGTGACTTAACTAGATTATTAACCATTTTTTTAATGTTTCCTAAGTCTAAACTTTGAAGCGGTTATTCAATGATGTACTGATTAAGTCAAGGAGAGAATAGTGTAAAAACTCACGTTAGATCCGAGATGATCTACCCATCAATTATGTTTTTAATCTTGGTACATTGGTGCTCCAGAGAGGATTATAAGAGGAGATCGATGTGGTGATGGAGAAATCACTTGATACACTTGAAGCGATTCGATGAGGAGATCGATGTGGTGTTGGAACACCTAATCCTACATGGGTAGGTGTGGAGATGCGAAAAGTCACAATAGAGGTCCAAGTGACCTTGGAATATGAAACCCAAAGTCACACCATTGTACTATAAATGTACATCTTTGTATAATGGAAAATAAGAAAGCCTCACGCTTATCTTTCATTGTGTGTTGAGTCTTTTGTGTGTGTATTCTTCTCTCATACACCATGTGTGTGCTTCAACATGGTGTTTAACATGGTATCAGAGCGGGTGATTGCTGGCCCTGCTCCAAATTGAGTGAGCCATTTGTGTTTATGGCCTGTGCATATCTGCAAAAATTCTTGACATTTTTGCGCACTCGCAGTTTCTCGCTCGGAAAGTGGTTTTGGAGAAGGAGTAAAGATTTAGAAATTAGCGCACGGTTTTGAAGAAGAGCAAAGATCGCACATCCGACAAGGTTGATTTCTTCCCTGTATCTCTCGCTTTTAAATTCTCGCACCATTTGAAGAGCCGTTTCTGGAATATTATTTTAAATTTGGCTTTTCTCGAAGAAAAAGTTCAGGGTTTTTTAAGAAAAAGATTTCAGGTTTTTTCTCTGCACTCTGAAGTTACAGCTGCTTTGTTTTCTCTTCACTCTGATTCCTTCACCTCCCATAACTAATACGCCCCTTCCTCCATAACTAATACACCGCTTTAAACTCGGCTCCCACCACTCAAATTTTTAATTTTAATATCCCTTCCCTTCTTATAAAATTAATTCCCCCCTCTCAATTTTAAAATTTAACTTTTTAAATTTTTTAAAGTTATATACTTTCTATTTCTAAATCCTCTATCCCTCCCATATAAATAGGGAAAACTTCAGCTTTTTTAATATCTCCCCTCCCTCATTTAAATTCCCCTAATTCCCCTTAGTCTTCCCACCAACCTCCCTATAATTAATTCAATTTTTAAATTTATTTTAATATAAGCCCCCTCCCATCTCAATAAATTTCCCTCGTTTTTTAAATTCTCTCCCTTTTAATCCCCTTCCCCTCCATTTTTTATTATTCCCATTTTTAATTAATTACAGTAAAGCAGAGAGAGAGAGAAAGAGAGCGAAGAGCATAAAAAAGAGAATATGAACAACGCAGAAGAAGAGAAAAATGGCATATGAAGAGCAGATGATGGACTATATTTAGAGAAAAGTGAATTTGACATTTAATGATTTGTAGCATATACAAGAGGGTGATTTTCTGAAGAATTTGACATTTGAAGACAAGTTTGCCATCTTTGCACACGCCTATTTGAAGAAGAAAAATTCAGGCTTAGCAAAAATATATTCTTGCATCGTGTTTTTCACATACATTTACAAATATTTTGCAAAGATGTAGTGAGTTAACATTGTATTTTGAGTGGAATTTGCATCTTCTTCAAAAGTTGCAATCGGTATTTTAGTTGTTGGATTGTTGATTGCCCTCCATCATTTTGAGGAGCAGATTTTGTGTTTTGAGAATTCCTTGGAGTCATTTGTATTTGTTGTTGAATCACATTATGAACGGGTGCATTTTCGGTTGAAGCCGACACCCTTCATTTTTGCAGGCCTAAGTTGTTGAAATGGCTAAAATCAATGAGGTATTAGTGTTTTTGAATAACCTCATTCATTCAAATGTTGATGATGTGATAAAAATGAGCAAGTAAATGCTCTCTCTCGTAACATTCAAAGTTGTTTTGCTAGATGCACAAGAAAAGATTGAGTTTTGCGGTTGCAGCTTGGAAACTTGAAATTCAAGAAGACAAACTTCGACAAAGAGTCACCCCGTTTCGAGAACGTGCTTTGTTCGAAGATTGAGAAAGACTCTCATCGCTGAGCGATGTCAATAAAGGTGCGGATGATTCACATTTAGTTCCTTGTACTAGAGACAGATTTTCATGCATCAGATCAAATGCTCAACTCGCACTTCTCAAGCCCATCATCGCATACCTTGGGAAGAGCTTGTCCACAACAAGCATATGAATTGGTCTTGATATTGACAAGGATGTGTCCAACTTTCATATTCCGGGACTACACCAAGCCTATCATATTTCAGAGTGCTCTGGATTCTAGTGATGACAAGCTCACTGCCCTCGAGCATGCTCGCGATCCTCGTTCCACAACAACAACAGAGATTGTAAAATGCCAACACTCACGATCGAGTTGGCCATATGAAAGATCACCGTTTTGATCTTCATCCATGCAAGAAACCGCGTGGTCGTGCACACTCATTCTTCAGACGGATGCTTCGCACACTAAGCTCTGCAAGAACCAAGATTCATCTTGGATGGATCAGCTTCTTGGCAAAACGGCATCGTAGCCCAAGAAGATGTTTACGACACATGTTAGAACTTGTTCACGACATTGAACAAACTTGTAGTTGAGTTTTTGCCATCACTCTCACCTTGTCCCCGACGGGGGAAAATGGTGGTCATGTACAAGCTTCGACTGACCGAGATCAAGCGAGTCCCCGAGCCAGCAATCTCTCATTCCATGTTCGTGAGTTGTAGCCGGCAGCTTCAAGCGTAGCTTGAGCCACAATTCGTCATTCCGCATTCGTGAGATGTAGCCGTGAGACACGGATTCCCATGAGCATGCCTTCGGTTGGTGGACAACTTCCTTAAACCATCATCCTTGGTTGGTGGATAACTCTAAACCCATCACGGATAGTAGACCTCCCTTCTTTTAGGGTCGAAGGTCTCCCTTTCATATATGAGGAACACTTCCTCTAGCAGAAACCTCGCCCACGTGCCTTCGACTTTCTTGCCGCCATTGGTTGAGTTCCAGGAAATGCTTCAAGTATTCCAGAGTTGTTGGTAATCCTAAAACTGATCGCATGGTAGTCATTACCTCTCCCTTCTAGGTTGAAGGTCTCCCTTTTTTATGAGGGACAATTCCTCCGTAGCGTAGCTTTCGCCTTCTTGCCGCTTTTGGAAGAGTTCCTAGGGAAGCTGCAATCAAGTTTATGTTGCTCAGTTGTTGGTGGTCATCCTTAAACCACCTCTTTTTCCAACATTTCTCAGAGTTGATTCAGACTCTGCAAGTGCATGCACATGCTTACTTAAGTGCAGTTTGTATTACAACTATCTTCTTGGACTCACACATACCCCTTCGGATTAAGAGAGGATGTTGAACACCTAATCCTACATGGGTGGGTGCTGGACGATACAAAGTCACAATAGAGTTCAAGTGACTTTGGAATATGAAAGCTAAAGTCACACCATTGTACTATAAATGTACATCTTTGTATAATGGAAAATATAGAAAGCTCTTTCATGCTTATCTTTCTATTGTATGTCCCAGTCTCTTGTGTGTGTATTCTTTTCTCATAAACCATGTGTGTGCTTCAACATGATGTTTAATAAAATTCAACTGATTCATTTCATAATTTTTCATTTCTTAAAATTAACGTTTGGACATAAAGAACAAAATCCCCCAAAACAACATAAAAAATACATACAACGAAGTAAGAAGAAGGTTAACTAAGCATATATAGTGGCACCGCACTTCATCAAATTACAAACCTCGGTTGATAATTTATGTTGAACAATTTACGACATTAAATTGGCTAAACAATAGCCACGTAACTTTGTGGGAGAGGCTAGAATACATGAGATCTCCGTGAGCCACATAAATCTTTTCTCGAAATTTCGCCTATGAAGTGACTTCAACTAGATTATTAACCAATTTTTTTAATGTTTCCTAAGTCTAAACTTTGAGAAAAAGCTCGGTTAATTAATCAATATTGATTAAGTCAAGGAGAGAATAGTGTAGAAACTCACACCGTAGGTCGATCCGGAGATGATCCCTACCCATCAATTATGTTTTAATCTTGGTTGTTGGTGCTCCAAGAGAGGATTATAAGAGGAGATTGATGTGGTGATGGAGAAATCACTTGATACACTTGAGCAGCTCAATTTCCTTGCGCATCGATTTCCGGAGTAGAAATAGTCGGTTTATGGAGGGGAGCTTAAAGAACGAAGTAGTGAGTGAGGCGCAGGGGCAGTGATCCGGAGAAATTTTTCCAAATCCAGAGAGGCAGTAGTAAGAGGGCCAAGTTATTCCGAATGAGGCAACACAGAGGACTGCGTAGTAGCTTCAGAGAGGGCAGTTCGGTTTGCTCGAGAGAAAATTCGTTCTTAGTTCCAGAGGTCGGGCAATGGTTCGGGAAGGCTGGAGAGACGATTTGCTCAGCAGCAGAAGGCAAAACAACTTCATCAGAGACCAGTTAGAGGCTTGATGTCAAGCAGGTTGTGCAGAGGATCAGAGGGCTGAGTTTTCTAAAGGAAAATTGTGTCGGGGATTTCCTATGGAGGAAGGGAAATTGCCTTCAATAATTTTTCCATGATTTTCTTGTTGAGGATTGCCAGTTTCAGGCATCCAAATTTTACTCAGATTTTCATTGTTGCATAATAATAAAAACCCTCACTGTTGCACCGGTTTTCTCGTATTGGGTGTTTCCAGGGACTCTTCTTGAAAAATAATTGTGTTATATTTTATGTGTGTGCTAGCATTTCCCAGCTTCCAACGTTTTAGTTTCCGCATAATTTTATTTGTGAAGGTTGCCATGTGTTTATTTCGATATTTGTTGTAGCAGATATATTCTTAATTAATTAACAATTAGGAGAAATAATACCAATGGTTGCAATAGGATTCTTGTGTAGGATTCTATTGTTGCAAAACCCTATTGCGCCCAAGCAAGGAATCTGCGTAGTGAAAATAATGATCCGCTTCACCATAATCGCTTTCCTACTTTGCTACTACATATTGGAACTGCTCCTCAACTTTGCGAATTTTTCTTGCAACTTGCACTGGAAAAATTGAATCCTCTGCCCAACAGTTCAATTTGTTAAGCCAGCCTCTATGAATATCTGGATATCGAGTTGCCAAACTCAATCTAAATCTGGATGATTTCTACCTTTCACTTTTGAGCTTCCTACTTGATCAAAATCATTCTGATACCATGTGAAAATTTCATTTACTGAAATCCTATTGCAACCACTAGAATTATTTCTTCTAACTGTTAATTAAATTAGCAATTTATTGCTATAGAAATAACGAAATAAACACACTGCAATATTCACAAAAATATTGCGGAAAATAATAGCACTGGAAACTGAGAAATGTGCTAGCACACAATAAATTTGACACAATTATTTTTGGACAAATGTCCCCAGAAAAACCCAACTTGGGAAAACCGGTGCAGCAACTGCGGGTTTTTGTTATTAAGCAACAATGAGAAATTATGAGTAGTGTTGCGAAAATTGCAATTAGATCATAATTTTTTGAAAAAATCACGATTTTTTCAACATGGAAATTTAATCGACAATTTTCTCTAAAATGAAAAAATCGCGATAAAATCGAAAAAATCGACAAAAAGTCGTAAAAATCGCCAAAATATCATGAAAAAAATCACCAAAAGTTTTACCAAAATGAAAAATCTCGATAAAAATCGTAAAAATTGCGATAAAATTGTAAAAATTGCGATAAAATTGTAAAAGTCATCAAAAAATCATGGATGCTTTATATACATAAAAATTTGAAAAAAAATGATTTTTTTATACTTTTTTAATGTTGCAGATATTTTGCCAATTTTTACCAATTTTTTGCCGATTGTTACGATTTTTTCATTTTTTGGACACTTGTCGATTTTATCTTGATCATGATTTTTGCAACATTAATTATGAGTACAATAAATATCGCCAAACTTGCGAATCTATCCTAGAGGAATACTAGCAAAAATTCTCTGAGGGAAATTACCCTCATTCCCAGCGATCTCAACACTTGACTTCCTCTGAAAAGCTAGTCGTCCAACCAGCTCTGCGCATGCCCTGCATCAACGTAACGCAGTCCCTCAAACACTCTGCCTGAATCAACTGCAAGTCCAGCTGTGCACCAAGGTGATCGAGAAGCTCTCTCTCTGACCCTCTCGAAAACTTTCCCGACCATTGGAACTAAAAATGAGCTCCTCTTTAGCTGGATCAAAATGCCCTTCTAAGACTCTGCACAACCTCCTAGAGAACATATCATGTTGGAAAATCAAAGTAGTTGTATTAGGGTTTGATTCTCCGATCTTAATAATTACTTGTGAATGTGTTGGCTTCTTTTACTTCGTTATTATCTTATCTTTCATCAAGCAATTACCATACTATGTGTGTATGAAGATCACAAAACAAGAGACACAAAATGTAGGTACTATGCTAGGGCAAAACCCCCCTTGAGGGGAAAACCCAGTAAAGATAATTCTTCCTTTCAATAGTATTCTTTAAGACTCTTCACCCTAGACATAAACCAGACCTTCCCTCCACACCAAGTCAGCCTCCTAGATCTTCGACCCTGTTCCAGCAACTTAGGCCGACATGATCCCCTTTAGGCCGACTTGGTGTGGCGGTTACATAATTCATATTTAACTCAATTCTTAACTGATTTACATGATTCAAAAGGCCAAGAAGGGTCTCTTTGAATGTACAATGACTCTATAAACTCAAAATTAATCCTAGGAGTCCACAATGGGGACTTTGACTAATATAATGATGACCTAAGCATGAAACCCATGCTTTAATAAGTCATTGTTACAATAATAAAATTCTTTTCTTTATTCTTTTGTCAAGCACATTTCATAATGTCTTCAATACATTTAATGAAGACCGAACCTAGTTACAATTTCCAACACTACCTCTTAACTAGGGAGGTATTCATCATATACAAATATAACAGAAGATCTCAAACTATATGAAACAATGAAGAAATTTAGGCACCACAATGCCATAGGCTAAATTCCTGACTAGGGCAATCTATCCATTAGTCTCTCAACAATTTAGGCACTGCAATGCCACAAACTAGATTCTTGACCAAGGCAATCTATCAAAGTGGGAATAAGATGGACTCAAGCTTTCAGCCCCTTTAGGTACCATCAGGGGTTACATGCTAACCACCAACCCATGGACCTAGGTGTGTATCAATGGTCAGAGCTCCATGACCCACGCCACCCTTCCCTTCTTTGGGACCTAGACATCAACACAAAGAGTCAACCAGATGTCCTCCCAGGCAATGCTTCACTCGCAAAGCCTCAACAAATCTCTTCCGTTTTCTTATCATCAATACAATCAACAATGTCAACCAAACCCAGTAGGTTTCTCAAATATTCAAACTTCTTATTCGGAAGAGCCTTTGTTAGTATATCTGCTACATGTTCATCTATCGAGACATACTCCAACTTCACGATCCCATATTGCACCAAGTTCCTAATAAAGTGGAACTTATTATTAATATGCTTCGTCCTAGCATGAACCACGGGAACTCCAGACATTTTGATACAACTTTGATTGTCACAATCAACATTGCACGAAACGCCCAAGGATCAAACCCAAATCGCGGTTCCATAGACTGAGATTCATATCGATCCGATGAAATCCAGAATCAAGGATCAAGTTGGCTAAGATCATTCCTAGAAATTGAACTGTATGCACTCGATCCGCAGCCTGCATTTTCAACCGGACTCGAGTTGAACACATCGGCTTAATCGGGCACGACCCGACTCCGATCCCAACCAGATCCTAAGGGAGATGGGCGGTTCCACAGGGTTCTAAATATTTATTTTTTTCTTCGACTTAAGTTGGGTTGGAGCTTCTTAGACACTCCAAAGGTGCTCCTTTGATGCTCCTTAGATGCTTCGTAGATGCTTCCTCATGGTAATGTTAAATTCTTAAAGTAAAAGTGGCATTCTTCTTTATCTTTCATTTTCATCCTTTTACTTAAATTTTTAACATTACCATGAAATGACTCAAGATGTTTGAGAGGAGTTCCAACCTCATCGGATTTCATATGGACAAAATAGAATTTCATATCCTATTCAAAATTCAGCAGAGTTAACAGTTTTCAGGAATTCAGGATCAATGGGATTTTGGCATTTCATTTGATTATATCATGTATGAGGGTATGTGATTGGCATTTAATCAAGAGAACCAAGCCCTATATGTACCCTATTGTTGGAGGTATTAATTGTTGAATTCCTTTGTCATGTTGTTAGAAAAAATATTACCTTTCAATCAAGTTAAAATCATCGATCAACCATGTTAAGCTTTTTCTACCAAGCATGTTAAGCTTGGATTAATGATTAGGCAGTTTGATCAAAATTGAGAAATGTTGACTAATATCCTAGACAATCGAGGTAGAGGCAAAGGCTAGAAAAGAGGAGAAGAATCTAGATTCTAGATGATTGATGCATCTAGAAGGTTGATGCTCGAATTATTAATCATTAATGTACAATAGATGCCATATCTATCTTGATTTATGTACAAATATGCATGTTTCCATATCTTCTACAAATAATTTGGTGTTTTGGATGTTTTTTTTAATATAAATGGAAATATATATATATATATATATATATATATATATATATATATAGTAGACGCT
Source organism: Pinus albicaulis (assembly GCA_034641835.2). Classification (NCBI taxonomy): domain Eukaryota; kingdom Viridiplantae; phylum Streptophyta; class Pinopsida; order Pinales; family Pinaceae; genus Pinus; species Pinus albicaulis. The sequence goes on from CM076570.1 coordinate 674,956,909, forward strand.
TCCAAGACACTTTGCTTTCCCTAGATATGGGAAATGACGCTTCCGGCGTCCTCGCCTAAAAACGTCCTCGCTTCGTGCAATGTTTATTACAATTAATCACAAGTAGGGACCCGGAAGACTTCTCGAACAAGTCCGTCAGAAGCTTTTCTTAACCAAACAACCTCCTTTCCTACTTCACATGCAACCACATATTCAACCTCAACACTACTCAACGCAACGGGACTGTGCTTCCTACTCATCCATGAGATCATAGTAGCTCCCGGAACTAAAACATCCTTCGATAGTGCTCACTTCCATCGGTCTCACCTGCCACCCCAATCGTAGTCCCGTGAAGCCAATTAGCTTGACTTCCTTACTATCATATTTTAGGTAGTGATGTACGCATAGCCACGACGATACCTTTCGCATATGTTTGGCAACTATCTAGTGATTGTGACAGGGCTCCCAACAAACGCGACTAAGAATGTTTCTTTTCAAAATATATATCTCAGCTAGTATTTCACCGTGATACATCGTGGAATCCCTACCAACCGACGATATGAGGGTGGGATCCATGAGACTAGAGTCGAGTCCCTCAACTTCTTGAGATTTGTGATCATAGGAGTAGTCACCTAGGCTTGGAATCCACTCAACCCAAATTTCTACAACAACTTGATGATGTACTTTCCTTGCCCCAAATATATCTCCCAAGTCTTTGCCATACTTCACTAGACCCTCAGTGTAATAGTGCATTAGTCCTAGATCCTTCATTTCAAAATTGAGATGCCAACATCTTCTTGCATTCTTGAATTCTTTTGCTCTACACAAGTGATGAATAGATCATCCCACATATAGTAGAATAATGACGCGGCTCATTATTCACAACCTTCATGTAGAGTTTGGATCGCATAACTCTTTACGAGATCCAATTCTAAGTAGATATGCATCCATCCTAGCATACCATGCCCTGGTGCTTTGCTTCAAACCATATAGAGCCTTTCTTAAGTCTACAAACAAACGAGAGTCCCCGCTATTATACTTCAAAACCTTTGGGTTTAGTTCGATAGTACACTAACTCATCAATGGTCCCATCTCGAAATGTGATCTTCACATCTCCATTTGATGGATATTCCACCCCATTATAGCAGCCCAATGAAAACCACCTTTGATCTAATAGTCAGTGTACCTTGTTGTAGGTGCAAGTGGTTTCTTCATAATCAATGTCTTCTTTTTGAGAGAAACCTCTTCGCGACAAATCTTGCTTTATACTTGTCTATACTTCCATCAAGCTCGCATGTTTGATCTTATAGATCCATTTAGATGTGACAACCAATTTTGTCACTAGGTCTAGGAATGATTTCCCAAACCCCATTCTTCATGATGGATTGATATTCTTCCCGCCTTGCTTTCTTCCAAACACCTCTTGATGCGCAACAGCTTCCTTGAATGTAGATGTTTTGACTTCTATCAATTTTGTCATATATACTGAGCATAATCGGAATATCTTTTCGGTTTCTTTTCTTTCCATGAAGGTTCACTGCTGACCTCATGTCCTTCAACATCTTCCATCAATGTAGTTTTTAACCAGTTTGAAGCCAACTTCCTTTGTGGTTTGGATGACCACCGATTGAATAGCCTCACTTGGTCCTTCTTCTTCGAGATTTGTAGTGGTAGAGTTTTCATGATGAACTTCTTCTTCTTCAAATATGGGAACTTCTTTACGTCACATTCAGAATCAATAGGAATATCCCTTGATTTCTTATATGCTTGATTCTCATCAAATATGACATCTCTCGGGATTACTTCAATATATCTTCCTTCCATGATGTAGATTCTATATGCTTTTGAAGAGAGACTATATACAGCGAATATTCCCTTGATACTCTGAAGAGTCCAACTTCTTTCGCTTGTCTTTCGAACATGGATATATGTTGACTTCCAAATATTCGAGAGGTGATCCACACTAAACTTCTTTCTCGTGAGTACTTCGGGTGTTGTATTATCAAGACTCTTATGAGGACTTCTATTTTGAATATATATGGTTATCATTGCAGCTTCTCCCCATAATAATTTCAAAAGTAGATCTTGATCAAGGGAGCATAGTTTGAATGCCTTCTTCAATTGATCTATTCTTCCTTTCTACATTTCAATCCATTTTCTTTGGGATAATAGGGAACAATGAGCTCCCTCTTAATAATTGCTCTACAGTATCGCAATTAATTCCTTAGAAGTGTATTCCCCACCATTATCATATCTCAAAGTTTTTACCTTTCTTTTGGTTAGAGTTTTCACTTCAGCCCCTAAACTCCTTGAACTTATAAAAGACTTCATCTTTTGTTTTGAGAAGGTAGAGCCATGTCACTTTCTAGAATGGTCATCAATGAATGTCACATTGTAGAGATGACCCTCCAAATGTGATTTGTCGCACATATGCCCACACACACGATCGAATAGATGAGGTCTAATATCTCTTTGGACCTAGTTTCACATTGTGAAATGGCTTTCTTTGTATGTTTTCCCCAAAGAGCATCCCTCAGACACACCTTCATGATCTAAATTCATATTAGGGAATACCATGAACGGTTGACTAAGAGTGGGGATGACCTTATAATATAGATGACCACACCTCCCGTGCCATAGCTCAATGGGACTTATTTCCATATGAAACAAAGCTTTAGAGAAGGTGGTGTAATGACTCTATAAAGACTTCCTTCATGAACTCCAATAACCCTAGCTTGCTATCAATGCTAGAGTCTTTTCCCCAAACCAATACTTTTTCCATCAACAAAAGCAATTATTTCCCCTATCTTCTAAACAAGAAATAGAAAGAAAATTCTTTTTCAAACCTGGAACATATAGAATGTTGTTGAGGTGCAACTTCAATCCATTATCTAGCTTCAACGATGCCGATCCCTGAGGCCTTTAACATCATAGCTTTTGTTGTCACCCAATCCCAACCGCATGAGATGATGGCTCCTTTGATAGTGTATGGAGTTGTTTACTTTCTCTTTGTCATGTGTCTCGATGCTCCACTATCAATGATCCATGCATTGTCATCATTAAGAGAACATATAGAGCGTGCCCAAGAGTCCTTGACTTTTGACCTTCTTGAATAAGTAATAGATGACCTTTTTTATCCAACTTCCGACGATTGTTGATACCCATTCTTATGTAGTTCATCAAAGAGAGACAATCCATACCAAAAAAAGTGATCCTCAATTCTTCCCGACTTTAGCTCCGAAACCATGTTGGAAAATCAAAGTAGTTGTATTAGGGTTTGATTCTCCGATCTTGATAATTACTTGGCATGAATGTGTTAGCTTCTTTTACTTCAAGTTATTATCTTATCTTTCATCAAGTAATTACCATATTATGTGTGTATGAAGATCACAAAACAAGAGACACAAGATGTAGGCACTATGCCAAGGGGAAAAAACCCCCTCTGGGGAAAACCCAATCAAGATAATTCTTCTTTTCAAGTCAGTATTCTTTGAGACTATTCACCTCAGACATATACTGCACCTTTCTCTCCACACCAAGTCAACCTCCTAGATCTTCGACCCCTTTCCATTAGACCTCGACTAGCGCACAAAGCAACAACTTCGACTAGGCAGCAAAGCAACAACTTCCTAGTAACAAAAAAACTTGGAAGACTTCGATCTCCCAATCCCAGAGCACGAAACGAGAGAGAGAGAGGCACCAAAATTTCGATTTTCTTCTTCTCCTTAGACTCCCCAAACTCACACTTCTTCGAGCTTCCCGACAACATACTTTGAACTTCTCCAAAGCTACTATTGAGATGTCGAACTAGCTTGAGGGTGAGTGCTCCAAATGAATTCGACTTCCTTCCCTTTTATAGGCTCCAGTGTGAGGTCAAATAGGTGTCTCTTAGCTGAAGCATGATCCCCCTTTAGGCCGATTTGGTGTGGAGGTTACATAATTCATATTTAACTCAATTCTTAATCGATTTACATGATTCAAAAGCCCAAGAAGGGTCTCTTTGAATGTACAATGACTCTATAAACTCAAAATTAATCCTAGGAGTCCACAATGGTGACTTTGACTAATATAATGATGACCCAAGCATGAGACCCATGCTTTAATAAGTCATTGTTACAATAATAAAATTCTTTTCTTTATTCTTTTTTCAAGTACATTTCATAATGTCTTCAATACATTAAATGAAGACCAAACCTAGTTACAATTTCCAACGTATTGCCCTCCTCTTTGCTGAACTCTCCGGGACGGAAAATATCCCCCTGGACTCATTGTCTTTGCCCTCCTCTTGTTTATGCTTCCCTTCTCTAGCTAGAACTCTTCCGGCATAGCGTTGTTGCTCTGGAAAAATCAAACCGCCCAAGGAAATCGATCTCAAGTGTTTATTCTCCATCTACCCTACGACTTTAACTTCTTATAATCTTTTGTTGGGTCTCCAACTACAACTTAATTAGAGGGCTAAGATTATTTCCTAGTCGATTTGTGTGAGTTTCTAGATAATTCACACCTTTATCAATTAATATTGATTAATTAATCCCTTTTCCTAAGTTTAGACTTGGGAAATATTTATAAAATGGGCTAATAATTTAATTGAGACACTTCTAGGTGGAATTTCCAAAAACAATTTTTTAGTTATGGAGAACTCGTGAGTGCCACCCTCTCCACAAAGTTTTCTCAGACTAGAACACTTTTGATGCTACAAAAAAATAACAAAGGACTTATAAGAAGCTTTGTAAGATGACTATATACCTTTAAATAGACTCTCGCTACTGCTTGAGAAAAACTTAGGGTTTATGAATAATGGTGGGAGGAGACCCTCCAAGGAGCTCACTAGGTCGGGGTAGTGTTGGGAAAGGCTTAGAATGATATATTATTCCACCGAATACTACTCGTGCAAAAACCCTCAAGAAGACCTCTCACTATGATGTTCAAGATGGGAATTCAAAATACCGAGACTAGACTTGAGTTTCTTTCAAATGAACCATGGGAATTGTGTGAAACTTTGAGGATTCCTAGAAGGGAGACAACAACGCAACATCTTGTCCAATCGAAATACAAAAAGTCCACTTCTAATGGAATTCACATGCACCCTAGCTAGGCTATCTATCAAGAGGCCGAAATTCTGAGGAGAAAAAGAGAGCTAAAAGGAGGGTGATCACCAAAATTTCTTGGATCAAGTGCCTTCCCCTTGGGCTATGAGTTTACGTGATTCAAAATTTGGCTAAAATTTGTCTTCAAGGAGGCTACATTGTGATGCCCCTAACATTTACCCACCCAATATCAATGGACTATTATGGAAGAAAAACAACAAGTATTAATCCACTAGGAACATTCATCTACTTGTGAATCAATTAGTAACATGCACAAATTTGCAATCCAACATTATTTTCAATGATATTCAATAATTGGAGGCAAAAGAAGAACTAGCTAGTTGCAAGATTCCACACATTAGACTTTATTATATGAAAAATATTCAACAAAAGAACTTAAAAGATAGCAAGAGATATATCCAATCCAAGATCAAGATAGTGGCTCCAAGAGAAGAACAATATTTCATCTCCCAAAAAATATCGAAATGCATCAAAAGAGCTCCAATAGCATCCAAGAAAAAGAGTGAATTTAAGTCAAGAGAGAGATATCCAAGTGTGATGATGATGTTTTATGCAAATGAGGCTTAGCTTTAATTATGTGAGCCTCCTCTATGTCGGGTCATTAGACTGACATGTCACAAAAATATTTTAACGTGCTGAAATAACATAAATTTGGCGAGAAGCCCACCAAATAGTTCATAAAGTGTAGAATAAGCCATCCAAAATGAAGTTGAAATGATCAAGTAATGATGTAGGTGGGTCGTTGGAAGGCTTAATCGAGTCCTCAAGGTGCCATGATGAAGAAGAGAGCGTCCATGAATGATGGTCAAGGATGGCCCCTCAATCTCTCAGGTGAAACATCATGTAGTGCTCCAAAGTGGATTTGGGGCACAGGTAAGTGGTTGTGAAAAAAATCCTAGACTGCAGTTCCTACCGCAACAAATATGAATTACTTCTCCTATTATTTTCCATAATTATTTCATTACAGTTGAAATATCAAAGTAATTACTAGAAGCGAGACTACTACAAATAATGTTGCGAGAATCAAATCTAAATGTTGAAACAACCGAACACAAATACTGATGAAAAACATCCACATTTGACACGGCTTTTTTTGGACTAAGTCCTGAAAAACCCAACTTGGGAGAAACTGAAAGGCAACAGCATCTCGAGGTTTTTTTCTTATCAAGTAGTAGAATCTTGAGCAAGGTTGCGAGAAGCTTCACCCCTTCCCGTTCCCAAACGCGCTCTCGTTCGGGAGGCGTTTTGTGAGACGCGCTCCCGAGAACACTTCCGATGGGAGCATTTTCGGAGTCGCGCTTCCGAACGTAGAAAAGACTCCACGCTTTTTAGGAGCGTTTCGTGGAGCACTCAGAGCGAATCAGCTCACTGAGCGCTCGAGCATTAAAAACGCTTCGGAGCATTTTTATACATGCCGGGAAGCGGTCAAGGAGTGTTCGCTCCGAGCTTGGCTCCACTCGACAAAAAAACGCTCCCTGAACAGCCGTGAAAAAAATCTTCAAAAATTCGTTGAGAGAGAGAGGGAGGAGGGTTGGGTAAATAAAAGCCCACCCTCCCCTCATTTTGTTTTATTGTTTTAGTTGAGTGAGTGAGAGAAAGAGGAGCTTGGAGCAAGAGTTGGAGAGAAGGGGAGAGCTTGGAGCAAGAGTTGGAGAGCGGGAGCTACAGAAGTGCCAAGGAGAGAGCAAGGAGCAAGGCGCCAAGAGAGCAAGGAGTAAGGCTGACAGGAGAATTGCAAGAAAGAGGTAGGCTTTCTAATCCAATTTAGTATTTTCTAGGATGAATTTGTAGATTGTTAAATTGTTTAAAAATGAAAACTTGAATTTTTCTTGAATGTTGCATTTTATTGGATTTAAAACTTAAAAAATGAATTGTTTTTTTCCTATGTTGCATTTCCTATTCCCATTTGGCATTTTTCCATTTGTTTTGCGGGCTAGAAACTTGAAACTTGAAACTTGTTTCCATCATGGCTATATGGCTAGGGATTTTCCTCATGTTGGTTCCTTTCTTTGTGATAATGGTGTTGGAGAGTGCTAGAAGAAAGAGGCAAATCAGAGAAGAGGAGGATGAAGAGGAGGGTTATGGTGGATCTGAAGAAAATCCTGAAGAGGGAGAGGATTATGCTGAGGAGGAAGTGGGGAGTGGAGACCCTGAGAACCTAGAATCCCCAACTAAACAAGACCAATATCCTTTGTGGAAATATGTTCAGAAAATGGAAGGAGGGAAAGGTGGTGGAACCACTAAATTTATTTGCCCCCATTGCAATAAACAATACCATGGTTCATACACCCCTCTGAGAAGGTACCTTTGTGGGATAATGCCAGGGGATGGAACTAAAAATCATGGAATCAAAGTTTGTACTTTTGTGCCAGCACCACAGAGAGAGATATATAGGAAGGAAGAGGGGGTTGCCCTACAGAGATCATCTAAAAGATCTAGGGGTTTCGTTGATTTAGGCCCAACACATCATGGACAAACAAGTTCAACTTCCACCCATGCCAGTGGTTTTGGAGGCAGTGGCATTGGATTAAGGCGTAGAACCATATCCGATTTCCTAGATGAAGGGTGTAGGAATGATGTGGATTCAAAATTTTACCGGTTTCTATATGCATGTGAGGTGCCATTCAATGTTCTTCGCTCACCTTATTGGCATGAAATGGTTTCTGCCATTAATGATGCTCCTAAAGGATACAAAAGCCCTGGGTATGACAAGGCCAGAACCATGGGTCTTGATCATGAAAGAGCTAAAATAAACAATTCTTTGGCTAGAATGACAAGTTCGTGGAATGATCATGGGCTGTCCATTGTCTCCGATGGATGGACCAATGTAAAAGGAAAACCATTGATAAATGTTTTGGCTGTGTCGGTTAGTGGTGCAGTCTTCCTGGCAGCTTATGATTATTCAGAGAAATTCAAAACCGGCATTAACATTGCAGAACCATTACTTGATATAATTGAAAAGACTGGGCCATACAATGTCATACAGGTCATCACTGATAATGTTGCTAACTGTAAGGCAGCAGGAGCAATTATTGAGGATAAATACCCCAACATATTTTGGTATGGGTGTTTGGTTCACACAATGAACCTTTTGATGCATGATATCATTAAAAACAAACAACCTCAATTCAAATGGCTTGGTGATTTGTACAAGAGAGGTAAAAAAATGATAAAATTTATTACAAATCATAGCAATACCCATGGGCTTTTCCGTACTCACTCCAAATTGGAGTTGTTGAAAATAGCAAAAACTAGATTTGCTAGCTATTACCTCACCTTCAAGCGCCTTTTGAAGGTAAGAGAGTCATTGGCTGCAATGGTATCAAGCCCACACTGGCAGCTATTAAAGGACAGGGCGGCAACAATAGTTGACAAGCAAAGTTTCGAACATGTGGAGGAGACCGCCCTTGACCATTTGTTTTGGGCACGTATGAGGGAAATTGTGAGTTTTACCAAGCCCATTTATAACATGATTCGCTTTGCAGATACTGATAAACCAGTGATTGGAGAGGTTTATGAGCTGATGGATAGCATGTTGGGGCAAATAAAAGATATTGTTAAGGATAATGATCCCAACTTGTATGCTATGATTCATGACTGTGTGTGTGCACGGTGGAATAAACTCAATGTTCCACTACATGCTTTGGCATATATCCTTACGCCAAAATATTGCTCTCCATCTTGGTTGGGCCAACCTGCACCTGGAGGTGGGGTTAGGGTGAAACCTCACACAGATCCAGAGGTACAAGAGGGGTACATGAAGGCATTGGACAAATTGGTACCTGACAGGGAAGAGTGTGCTAGATTGCGCCTTGAATTAGGCAAATACTTCAGTTGCACTGCTAACTTTAGTTCTTTCCATGCAATGGAAGACAGGGACAGATTTGATGCTCTCACATGGTGGGAAGCATATGGCGGCATGGGACTTTTGCCAAAGTTGGCTAAAAAAGTTCTCTCACAAGTTGTGAACACTTCTTCTGCAGAGAGGTGTTGGAGCACCTACAACTTTATGCACAATGTGAGAAGAAACAGGCTGAATGAAAACCGAGCTGAAAGCTTGGTTTATGTGCATTATAACTTGAGGTTGTTGAGCCATTACTGTGATCGGGCAAATGAAGATCAATCATACAGAGTCTGGGACAACAACCCAGAGGATGATAATTTGGAGGACGACACGTTACATCTAGAAGAATTGGAAGCAGAACTTTATAGGGATGATGATGAAGCATCGGCAGCACCGCCACACACAGGGCCAGTCCCACCATCTACTGGTAGCAGTGCGGGTGCCAGTGCCAGTGCCACTCCTCGATATCACACTATTGTTCCTTTGCAGATCCAACCTCCACCTTCTAGTCGTGGTCGTGGTACTCCTGAGAGTACTAGAAGACCAACATTTCCTCGTGGCTCACAAAAATTAGACATTTCTCGTGGGCGTGGCAAGGGGCCCGCCAGATAAAATATATTTGTTGTTTACTATTTTCTATTTGTTGTTGACAGTTGAACAGTTGAAACTTGACTCTTTCTGATTTCATATATTTAATGACAATTTAAGTTTGAAGTTTGAATTTGAAAGGTGAAACTTTGAAGTTGGCATTTATAAGTTCACTGTTTACAAGTCATTATGAATTATGAATATGATGCTTCATGAAAGTTATATGGTGATCAATGAATGAATGATGATAAATGTTATATAATATCAATGATGATAAATGTTATATATTGAATTTTGAAATCAATGAATCAATGATGATAAATGTTATATATCAATGATGATAAATGTATATTGAATTTTGAAATCAATGAATCAGTGATGATAAATGTTAGATATTGAAATTTGAAATCAATGATGATAAATGTTATATATCAAATTATCAATGATGATAAATGTTATATATTGAATTTTGAAAGCTTGAAACCTTCAGATTGATGATTTGCGAGACTCAAGAGTCAATATGTTGTATGCTTCTAACTCGTGGGCGTGGTTGATGAAGATTATAACTTCTAAATGATTGATGTTATATGATTCAATCTATGTTTTTATGTTTTTTATGTCTAATTCATCATTCTACATGTTTTTGTTGACATATATGCATCAAAATATAAAAAATATTAAAAATATTAAAATATATATATATATATATATATATATATATATATAAACGCTCCCGAAAACGCTTCGGACCCGGAAACTTTTAAATATATATATATATATATATATATATATATAAACGCTCCCGAAAACGCTTCGGACCCGGAAACTTTTAAAAATGGCGCTCCGCGCTTCGCTCCCGCTCCCGCTCCGCGCTCCCGCTCCCGCTCCGCGCTCCCGCTCCCGCTTCCAAGTAACCTTGGTATGAAGTATAAATGCTTGAAGGTCACTTTTCTTCTCTTTCCCTTAACATTGGACGATGTTGACTTTCCAAGCCTCCTTGATCAAGAAGCTGAATTATTAATCATTATCATTCTTGACTCCATATCTGCAAGGGAGTTAGGAATTGGTCCCTCAAATTGGTGGTCATTTTCCCTTTCTTCATTACCTTTTTCCCCTTTGTAATATTCCAAATTGGGAACAAACAGTAATATAAAGCATGCAAGACTAAACCTACAACAAAACAGAAATAGCCATTAAAAACACCATGAATGAGCCAAAAACATCTGAGGCATTTTATTGATTTTTTGATGGGAAAAAGGTACAATGAAGTGCTAAAGAGAATGACACCTTGGCCTGCACAAGACAGGCTGAAATAACTCCTCAAACCCGAACAGAAACCCTGCCTTCCTGTTGCTTTGCGTGGCTCCTCCTCTGTGTTGTCCTGCTAGAACTACTGTTGCTGGCTAGAAACAGACTGCGTGTTGAGGCTGCTCTGCTGCTCAGAAAATTCCGGGAATTAGACACCAGACTATCCTCAACAAACCTAGAAAAACCCGCGAAGGGTTTCCAGAAATCCTGACCCCAGAAATTAGACCCCTTAGACTTGGCACGCTGCTCTGCAAGGTGATCTGGTTCTTTGGTTGAATTGCTGGAGGATGCTACTAGAAATCTGCCCAACACCCTGGTAGGAGATGGCTAACATCTCCTCTAAAACTCCGGATTGAAGGTTGCGCTCTCTCCCACTCTCCCAACGCTCCTCCTCTGCTGGAATGCATATGCCCTCTGCTACCTACGAGGCCTCTGCGCTGTCCTAGAGGGACTTTCTATGCATGAATATGCTCCTTTGAATACTCTGTTAAGTCCCTATATTAATAGTGTAGTCCCTTATTATGTTAGTGTATCCCCCCTTATTGTTATTGTTGTACTCCTGTAACCCCCATATTGTTATTATTGTGGCTTTACATTATTATTGTTAGGTCGGCTAGGATTACATTGTGGCCCCATGGACCTCCTATATTTAGAAAGGAGGTTTTGTCATTTGTATCATCCAAGAATTGTTCATTTATGTAATGTATTGGAGGTTGCCCCCTCGAAGTGGCTGATTTCTAAGGCGTTGATCTCTCTTTTCTTCTATTTTTGGAGCTGGTTTCACAACATTTGGTATCAGAGCTTTAGATTCTAGGGTTTCGCTGCACCAAACAGGTCATCATGGCATTTTTGCTATAAATTTTTTTCTACGAAGTTTCAAAAGCTGAAATTTTTAGAGCGCGAAGCCGAAATCCTGAGGAACATTGTCGCAAAATTTCAGAGCTTGGTTCACAATATTTTCGGAGATATGATCTGTGGAAGTTAGGTCTTTTTAAGGCTCCCGAATTTCATCTCAAAGAGGTGATCGTGGGAAAATCCTCATAACTCTCTCTCTGAGCATCAGATTGGAATTCTGTAAAAATTGAATGGAAGTACACGGACTGTAGTTTCCTATCTATAAATTTCAGAGCCAAAGGAGCAAGCAGTGACACGTGGCAAGTCGTACAAGTTTGCTCTACTAAACCAGTCCATAATTAGGTCATTGTGGGAGATTGGACATAACTTTGTCTTGAAGAATCCGAATCAGGTCAGATCTGTGGCATTTGAAAGAAGATTCAGAGGGATACTTCAGGACCAAATTTCAATATTGAGGATCCGAAATCACATAGATAATTCAGTTTCAATATCGAGCTTCTCAAAAGCAAGAAAAAAGTCTGTGTTTGGTTTTTAAATTTGCATAACGTTTGTTTGAAAAAGCAGTTTGAAGTGATTCCAAGGGCATATTTTAGAATTTTTATCAGTATTGGGTTCTATAATGCTTCCAAAAAACAATTCCATACCCATTAAGCCCTCGAAAAGCTATACTATGATGCATGCAGAGGAAGAATTGCAGTATGAGATATCAAAATTACGGTACCAAGTGCAACAAATTTCGATCTTACGAAGAGCAACCGAAGATGACATAGATAGTTTAAAAGAAGAAATGGAGGCTAAGTTGGATGGTTTGAAGGATCAAATAATAGTTAATATGGATGATAAATTAGTGGAAGATCGCATCGAGCATCAACAAGAAGTTCTCCAACTCTCAAAGGATAACCTAACTTTGGTGCAAAATCGAATGAAACAACAGGAAGATCAACATCACATCGAAAGAAGTTCTGAAGCAATCACAAAAACAAGAACTCAAAAAGTACAATCAATTTCAGAGTATCTCAGCAAGTGGAAGAACTTTCCTGTAGAAGATTCCACATGGGAGGATGAGAATTTTATACAAAAGCATCAAGAAATAATCAAGCGTTGAGGACAACACTTGTTTTAAGGAGAGGGGCATGTTAAGTCCCTATATTAATAGTGTAGTCCCTTATTATGTTAGTGTAGCCCCCCTTATTGATATTTTTGTACCCCTGTAACCCCCATATTGTTATTATTGTGTCCTTACATTATTATTGTTAGGTCAGCTAGGATTACATTGGGGCCACAATGTAATCACTAGGATTACATTGTGGCCCCATGGACTCCTATATATAGAAAGGAGGTTTTGTCATTTGTATCTTCCAAGAATTGTTCATTTATGTAATGTATTGGAGGTTTCCCCCTCGAAGTGGCTGATTTCTAAGGCGTTGATCTCTCTTTTCTTCTATTTTCGAGTTGGTTTCACAACATACTCACTCAAAACTGGTTGGTATATCCTCTCCTGAGCGGGCACTCAAAGTCCCCCGAGGTAGAGGTGGAGATCTCCGCTCGGAAATCTCTGTGCTAAACAACACTTGCAGACTTGGCTAAATAGCTCAAGCGTGCTACAGTCTATCAGACAGAAAATCAGTGGTTGAATGCATAAGGAATGAGCTGCTCTCACCCCATATTTATCCAAGTGAGCCTCCAACGTTCCCTTGGGCCCACCTATGTTGTGTTGTCCCTCTGCTAGCCTGTCCCTGTGCTGCCTTTCCTGTGCTGCCACTTAGGATGCTGTCCTATTTGAGTGGCTGGCCTCAGGGGCCCCAATTCAACTTTAATATTTGTTTAAGTGACTTTAGGAAAGTGAATTAATCCTATGGTTTATTAGTGGGTCTCTCCTTGTCCATTTTATTTCCCGCTAAACATTAGAAAAGGAAAAAATTAACAAAATTAATATTCCAATTAACTCACTGCTAATTTGTGTGAAAAATCCTAGATCTAGATTCCTACTGCAATAAATCTGAATTACTTCTCCTATTATTTCATTACAGTGAAATATCGAAGTAATCACTGAAGCAGTCTTCACAAATAATGCTGCGGAATAAATCTAAGTGCTGAAACAAACTGAACAAAATATAATGAAAAACATCCACATTTGACTCAGTTATTTTTGGACTAAGTCCCTGGAAAAACCCAACTTGGGAAAACCGGTGCAGCAGATCTGAGGGTTTTGTATTATTAAGTAGCAGAATCTTGGGTATAACTAGGGTGCCAATATCTCGCTCACCCTTTAGAGAAATCTAGACAACAGGTGAAAATGTTAGGTATACCTCACTCTGCAAATCCCCGGCTGATCTGAACAGCGCTGGTGAAGCCCCTCTTTGCCTTTGCGTGATGCCTACGTTGGAATTGCGTAAGCCTGCGTGGGCAAGCTCTGGAACTGCGTCACCTCTGCTCAACGACTGATTTGGGTTGAACTGAAACTAGGTTTTGGCCCTCCTCGCTCAGAAACCCCAGCTTCCAGCTATTTCCGGACTAAATCAAAGAGACACTGCGTCACTTCTGTGTGAGTTCCTTCAAGAACTGCGTCACCCCTCCAGGTGACTGCGCTGTCTCTCTTTGCGTCACTGCTGCCTCTCTCTGAAATGTACTCCTAGTCCTCCTGACTAGTCACTGCCTTTTCCCCTCTCTGGAATTGATCACTGAATCGAAATCACTTAGCAAACCCTGCCCTAGTGATTCGATCTTGATCAAAAAGCTGTGTCTCTCTTACAAGCTTGAAAATGCCAAATGCTCAATGTGCTCAAAGTGTCTTCCATAGGCCCCTCACCCTCCTCTTTATATTCTTCCGTTGACCCTTCAACGACCAAGATTAAAACATAATCAAGGGCTAAGATTAACTTGGAGATGATCCATGACTTTATCTAGAAGATTCACACTTAGTTTAATTAATACCCTTTAATTAATTAGTTTCCCTAAATTTAGACTTAGTAAAACATTAAAAATCGATTAATTAATTTAATTAAACCATCTCTAAGTGGAATTTTCCAAAACCATTTCTGGGTATTATGGAATACATGTGTCTTAGCCTATATACAAAGTTACAAGGCTAGAGCACATCCGATGCTACCATAAATCAACACTCCCTCTTAGCGAGGAAAGTGCTCTAGCAAGACAACTCAATGTGTTGTTGTTTTGACTTTTGGAACATCTACTGCTGTACTGTTGATGCTTCTCACCAACATTGCACAAAAATGTTGCATCTGTACTACTGCTGACTCTACATACTGCTGCCAACTGCCACTGTACTGCAACTCCCTCTGAATTCTGCAACCATGCTGCCACACTGCATGAGCACTGCTTTGCACTGTGCTGCACCTCTGTGCACTGCGCTGCTGCTGCTCATCTGCTGTTGCTGCTGCTCAACTACTGTTGCTGCTGCACTGCTGCAATTTTGCTAATTGCAACAGAAAAACATCCGAAATTGGACTAGTAAAACTGCATCTGAAAAATAAGACCGACTGTTGCTAACTTCTGCACTAGCTCTCTGAAAATACTGCATTGTTGCTGCTTTGCACTGCGTGAGCACTGCACTGCACTACGCTGCACCAGTGTGCACTGCATTGCTGCTGCTCAACTGCTAATGCTGCTGCTCCCTCTCTGCGTTGATCAGGCTCTAGTATTGCTAGCCACTGCATTGTCTTCTCATCTTCTGCTGCAACTATCCATCCTTCTACTGTCTTTAGGCTGTCGTAGCTCACATGTGATCCAAGAGTTCAAAAATACTCGAGGATCCTGCCACTGTAGATTCTGGATCTACAACTCCAATTCAACCCATTTCTCTCCTTTCGGAATATGAGCTAACATAGCACAATCTCCTTCTGCCTCAATCTTGGCAGCTCCTGCTTGAGGATCTTTCTTCTCCACTTTATCCTTTTTCTTAAGTGGACATTGTGTGGCATAATGTCCCATTTCCCCACACTTGAAGCACTTGATCTTGGACAGATCTTTCTTTTTCTGCTTCTGTTGCCCCTTTGATGCAAGGGCTATGTTATCTTCTTCCTCCTTCTTGACTTTCGAACTACTGCTGCCATCCTCAATATGGATTTTGAGGAGATCTCTCCTCAACTCTTCTTGCTGCAAGGCTCCCCACATCGCTTCCCATCCTGGAAGCTTTTCTCTGCCCAGAATGCTTTGGACAAAGACCTGATAGTCTTCTGAAATAGAGTTCAGAGTGAGCCTTACTAGCTCTGAGTCTTTGGGTGCTGATCCCACTGCTGACAGTTGGTCTCGGTTGTCCTGAATTCTAGACAGGAAGGAGTCAAAATGCTCTCCCTTCTTCATCCTGGTATTACGCATCTTCTCCTCTAGATACATCTTTCGCTGCTCGGAAGATCCTTGGTATAGCTTTTCTAGCCCTGCCCACATTTCTCTAGCAGTGTTCTTTGCTGCTATGTGAGGTACGATGTGATCCTTCACACCATCTAGGATCAATCACTTGGCTCTTGCCATATTCTTCTTGAATGCTCTTAGATGTGCTACATCCAGAGGTTCTGCAATTGCGCTATCTATGAGGGCCTTTAGATCATGCTCATCAAGGAGAACCTGAATCCTTGATTTCCAAATAACATAGTTGGAGGTACCCTCCAATCTATCTTGGTCACGCAATCCATTGCTGGCCATCTCCTCAATTGTCGATATCTTGCTCTAACCCCCTGCTCAGCTAGACTTACACACTCCTTGAGGAGTAAGTCACTGCTTCTGCTGCTGCACGGGAAAAAACTGAGTTTCTTTGAGTAAGGAAACTCTTTGAGGTCAAGAAATCCCCAATTTTTGTTTTTCAGAAATTTTCTAACGCTTATGCATCAGATCTTACTGTTGTGCAGTTACTGCGTCCTTCAGCTACACTGGTCTGCTATGCTGCCTCTTCTGCAACTGAAAAGGCTTACCCCTTTGTCAACTCTCTCGGAGGGAGCCTTCTCTGTGCTGGATTGCCCTCCTGGCCTGGATAGCGCAATTTCTGGGAGGGTCTGCTACTGCTTACGCAGATCCTAGTCTCTTCAGCGCTGATCTGTTGGTTCACTCTTGTTTCTCCTGCACTTTAGCTTGAATAAGCTCTGATACCATGTGAAAAATCCCAGATCTGGATTCCTACTGCAACAAATCTGAATTACTTCTCCTATTATTTTTCATAATTATTTCATTACAGTGAAATATCGAAGTAATTACAGAAGCAGTCTACACAAATAATGCTGCGGAATAAATCTAAGTACTGAAACAAAATGAAGAAAATACAATGAAAAACATCCACATTTGACTCAGTTATTTTTGGACTAAGTCCCCGAAAAAACCCAACTTGGGAAAATCAGTGTAGCAGATCTGAGGGTTTTGTATTATTAAGCAACAAAATCTTGAGTACAACTAGGGTGCCAATATCTGGCTCACCCTTCAAGGAAATCTAGACAACAAGTGAAAATGTGAGGTATACCTCACTCTGCAAATCTCCGACTGATTTGAACAGCGCTGGTGAAGCCCCTCTTTGCCTCTGCTTGATGCCTACGTTGGAACTGCGTAAGCTTGCGTGGGCAAGCTTTGGAACTGCGTCACCTCTGCTCAACAACTGATCTGGGCTGATCTGAAACTGGGTTTTGGCCCTCCTCGCTCAGAAACCCCAGCTTCTAGCTATCTCCGGACTGAATCAAAGAGACATTGCGTCACTTTTGCGTGAGTTCCTTCAGGAACTACGTCACCCCTCCAGGTGACTGCGCTATCTCTCTCTGTGTCACTGTTGCCTCTCTCTGAAATGTACTCCTGGTCCTCCTGACCAGTTACTGCCTCTGCCACTCTCTGGAACTGATCACTGAATCGAAATCACTTAGCAAACCCTGCCCTAGTGATTCGATCTTGATCAAAAAGCTGTGTCTCTCTCACAAACTCGAAAATGCTAAATGCTCAATGTGTCTTCTATAGGCCCCTCACCCTCCTTATATTCTTCCGTTGGCCCTTCAATGGCCAAGATTAAAACATAATCAAGGGCTAAGATTAACTTGGAGATGATCCATGACTTTATCTAGAAGATTCACACTTAGTTTAATTAATACCTTTAATTAATCAGTTTCCCTAAGTTTAGACTTAGGAAAACATTAAAAATCGATTAATTAATTTAATTAAACCATCTTTAAATGGAATTTTCCAAAACCATTTCTGGGTATTATGGAATACATGTGTCTTAGCCTATATACAAAGTTACAAGGCTAGAGCACATCCAATGCTACCATAAATCAACAATTTGGAATATTACAGTCCTCCCCGCCAAAACGTTGTTTGTCCTCAAGCAAATGCAAAGATGGATGCTGCAGAGTCTTCTCCACTTCCCAAGTGGCATCCTCATTTGGAAGGTTTCTCCACTTGATCAGATACTCCTTGACCACTCTGCTCCTCAAGTGTCTCTCCCTAGAATGGCCTCCGGTTGTAGCACCAAATGCCCCTCATCGTCGGTAGGTGGGAGCTCCAATGTTGCAGTGATCTGTTGTCCCAAAGCCTTCTTCAGGCATGAGACATGAAAAATGTTGTGAATCCGGCTACCCCGTGGCAACTCCAGCTCATATGCCACCTCTCCAACCTGTTGGATCACCCTGTATGGCTCGTAAAAATGTGGCTTGAGCTTCTAATCTCCCTTCTACTTCAGCGTGGACTGCCTGTTCAACTGAAGCCAGAGATACACTAAGTCATCCACCTCAAACTGCCTCTCCACGCAACCTCTATCTGCGTACAACTTCTGTTGGTTTTGGGTTGTGGTTAAATTATCCTTGAGAGCCCGAAGTATGTCTTGGCTCTCTTGGATCCAGTCTTTGGCCCTGGGGGCCTTGCTAGCTCCAAACATCACATCAACAAAAGTCAGTGCATTATAACATCACATATGGAGTTTTGTGTTGTTGAAGTATTGCCCCAAGTGAAGCCAGCATAGCCAAGTCTTCTCCTACCCTGTGACAGTTCCTCAAGTAGCCATCTAGCCACTTGTTAACTATCTCGGTCTGCCCATCTGTCTGTGGGTGGTAGTTGATGCTGAGTGTCAACTCGGTTCCTACCAAACGTAACAACTCTTGCCAAAAGCCTCCCATGAGTCGGCTAACCCTGTCATTGACTATTGTCTTTGGAAGACCATGGAGTCTTAAGATGTCCCTGAAAAATAGTTCAACCACTTGTGAGGCAATGTACCGAGCTGAAATGGTGAAGAAATGGGCATACTTCGTCAACCGGTCAACCACCACGAAGATGCAATCCTTGCCCTGTACCATGGGAAACCCAGTGATGAAATCCATAGAAATGCTCTCCCATTTCCCCTCAGGAATGGGAAGCGGCTGCAACAACCTTGTTGGTTGGTTCAACTCCCCCTTGTTTTTCTGGCATACTACGCACTCCCTGACATGTCGGAGTATGTCCCCCTTGAGGCCCTTCCAAGAGAACCTCTCCCTGATGGCCCAGTATGTTTTGGTAAATCCCCGGTGGCCTGAAAGCGGTGAGTTATGTGCTATATGCATAATCTTCTCTCGTAACTGGGAGTTCCCTGTCAAAAAGATCTGGTCACAGTAGTAGATGACCTCATCCATCACCCTCTACCGGTCATCCATCACCTGCCCATCCAGGACCTCACATGCAAACTAGTCTTTGGAGTACTCCACCAGTAGTTGAGCCCTCCAATCTGTGTCAATGCTCATCGAGGATAGAGACGCCGGTCTTCGGGAGAATGCACTAGCGACCACGTTGTTCTTCCCTTTGACATACTCAATGTCAAAATCGTATGCCTAGATCTTGCTGATCCATTTTTGTTGCCTCTCTTGCAGTTGCTTCTGCTTAAGGAAGAATCTAAGGTTGTTGTGATCTGTCCTCACCCGGAACCTGTTCCACACAAGGTACTGCCGAAACTTGGCCAACGCATGCATGATGGCCAACATCTCCTTATCGTAGATGGGGTATAATCTCTCATGCGGCAGTAGCTTCCGGATCTCGAAAGCTATGGGGTGCACCCTTGCATCAACTCTGCGCCTACCCCCTGCCCTGAAGCATCACACTCTAGCACAAAGGGTTGCATGAAGTTTGGCATAGCTAATACCGGAAAAATGCTCATCACCTCCTTGAGCTTGCCAAAGGCCCTCTGCGCAGTCTTCGTCCAACTGAAAGCCCCCTTTTTGGTGAGGTCCGTGAGGGGTGCTGCAAGCTGTGAAAATCCTTTGACGAACTTCCTGTAGTAGGTACAAATACCCACAAACTTCCAGAGCTCCATCACATTCTTCGGCTCTGGCCAATCTCGGATGGCCCTGATCTTCTCCTCATGGACTCTCACTCTGTCCACTCCAATGATATGCCCCAAATAGACCATCTCTGTCAACCCAAACTCACATTTGGATATCTTGGCATAGAAGTGCTGCTCCTCCAAGATACGTAACACCGTCTCTATGTGCTGCAAATGCTCCTCACATGTGCGGTTGTATATGAGGATGTCATCTAAGAACACTAGCATAAACTTCCTCAATTGACCACGAAAAATGTGGTTTATGCAAGACTGAAAAGTAGCTGGAGCATTGGTCAGCCCAAAGGGCATCACCAAGAACTCGAAATGGCCATAGTGACATCGGAATGCAGTCTTGGGAACATCCTGGTCCCTTACTTTGATCTAGTGGTACCCCGACCTCAGATCAATCTTGGAGAAGAACTTCGCCCCCTTAGCTCATCCATCAACTCGTCGATCCTGGGAATAGGGTAGTGGTTCTTTATGGTCTTCTTATTCAGAGCCCTGTAATCTATGCACATCTGCAATGTGTCGTCCTTCTTCTTCACCAAGACAACCAAAGAAGCGAATGGACTGGTGCTAGGCCTGATGTGCCCTAATGCTAAGAGTTCATGAATTTCTCTCTTAATATCATCCCTATAGGCCTTGGGATGCCTGTAGGGGGTGGTGATCACGGCCTGAATGCCGGACTCCAGCTCAATAGTGTGCTCAAACAACCGATTTGGTGGTTGTCTTGGTGGAATGTCCCTAAACACCGTAGAGTAACGATTTAGGAGAGTCTACACATCTGGGTGCGTAGGCTGGCCTGAGACACCAACATCTAAAACCCTCAACTCCACAACCCACTCTATGTCTCCCTTCCAGAAATCATTTTTCATCCTATGCACAGAAACCATCTTAGGATGGTACGTGTGCATGCCCCTAAGCATCACATGCTTCCTACTCTTTTTGTCCACAAACTCCATCTCCAGAGTCTCTCAATTTGTAGTGACCTTCCCAAGAGTGATAAGCCACTGGACTCCCAACACTAAGTTGGTGTCCGGAATATCGACCACGAAGAAGTGATCGTGACCCAAGAGTTCTATAACACGATACGGACATAATGCACGCACGTATAGTCCCGGCCTGAACCAAATACTAAAAACCCTCAAGCTCTCTGCTTGTATGCCTCTCCTTTGTACCAACTAGGCATCAATGAAATTGTGCGTAGCCCCGTTGTCCACCAGCACTGAGACACGCTGCCCCTTAACTGTCCCCCAGACCCTCAGCGTTAGGTACTTGGGTACTCCCCGCAAAAATGCAAGGACCCCTTCGGTTGGTGCAAATGTTGATCCTCCTGCTGCTGGGGGAGGTGGTGGTGGAAGATTCTCTCTTGGTGCTCCGACATCTCCTCCCATCTCATCACATGACTCCTCTTCTCCCTCACTGTTGGAAAAGACCTCAATGTAATGTGCCTTCCCTCCAGCACATTTGTGACCCGGTGCCCATGGCTCCTGGCAGGTAAAGCAGAGCTTCCTTCGTCTCAAATCTCTCTGGGTGTCATCATCCAATGGCCCTCGGCCCTGGTTCCCTCTCGGGGGTGGGGTTCTCACGTCCCTCCCTCTCTGCTGGAACGTTGGTCTATTGGGCATGGGAGTCCTCGTCCTCGGAAAAGCGTCCTGTAGGTCTCAAGTTCTCCCTACTATGTCTTGCATCATAGTAGGCCGAGTAGACCTCACTAGCCCACACAAGGGTTCAACCAGTCTGTCAATGAACATATATATCCTCCTGGCCACGGATAGGTTTGAAACCATCACCGAAAGTCTCAAGAACTCATAAATGTAGGTTTCTGGGTTCCTTGTCTATTTGATCTTGGTTAGCTCAACAAAATGCTCCTTCAGATCTTTCCGATCAAACCGCTCTATCAATCTTTGGGTGAACGCATCATACGTTGTCACTCTTGAGTGACCCAGTTTACCCATCCCATGGAACCACCAGTCATGGGCTTCTCCCTCAAGATGCAGCACAACCACCTTGATGGCCTCCACCTTCACCATCTGATTAAGTTGTGAATAAATGTCCAACTTCTCCACCCAAGCTTTGGCTGAACATTTCGATGACCCATCGAATGGAGGCAAGAAAAGTCGGCCCACGGTTCGTTGCAGGTCATTGCCCTCCTTGTACCCTCCTCCTCTGGTCTGGCCTCGTGGTTTGCTGTTATTCTTCAACTGACATAACTCATTGAAGGTGAGGGCATCTCTAAATTCCGACCCGTAAGACTGATACTCAGCGAAGTACTCCCCATAGTGAGCCACCTCCGGCTCTTGTGGCCCTCCTGCTCCTGCTCCCGAAGCCAGGAATGTGGGCATGGTGGAACGTGGTGGAGTGCGTGGCACCACCTACTGGGCAGCGTTAGGCTCAGGTGGGTGATGGGATGTGTCGGATCCTTCTTTGATCTGGAATTCCCTCGGAATTTCCCTCTCCTCGTTATCTCAGACAATACTTTGCCCCATCTCCTCTATTCTCTTGGTGAGATCCTGCATTGACTTTAGGAGGACGTTAAAAAATTCCTTTCCATTGTCTCTTTCCTATGCCATTTGTGCCTTTCCCCTCTCCTCTTCCACTGGAACGTTGTCTACTTGCTCTGGTGTGATTTCAAGCCTCCTTTCTCTGCTTCTATACCGTTTCCTTCGGTATGTGATGTTCTGCCTATCTTCCGGTGTCATAGACTGAGTGCTCCACAGGTTGAACCAAGTCTATGAGCTTTGATACCACTGTAATATCCCAAATTGGGAACAAACAGTAATATAAAGCATGCAAGACTAAAACTACAGTAAAATAGAAATAGCCATTAAAAACACCATGAATGAGCCAAAAACATCTGAGCCATTTTTTTGATTTTTTGTGGGAAAAATGTATAATGAGGTGCTCAAGATAATGGCACCTTGGCCTGCACAAGACAGGCTGAAATAACTCCTCAAACCTGCACATAAACCCTGCCTTCTTGCTGCTCTGCGTGGCTCCTCCTCTGCGCTATCCTACTGGAACTATTGCTGCTGGCTAGAAACAGACTGCGTGTTGAGGCTACTCTACTGCTCAAAAAATTCTTAGAATTAGACACCAGACTCTCCTTAACAAACCCAGAAAAACCCACGAAGGGTTTCCAGAAATCCTGACCCCGGAAATTAGCCCCCTTGGACTTGGCACACTTCTCTGTTGGGTGATCTAGTTCTCTGGCTGAATTGCTGGAGGATGCTACTGGAAATCTGCCCAAAACCCTGGTAGGAGATGGGTAACTTCTCCTCTAAAACTTCGAATTGAAGGTTGCTCTCTCTCCAACTCTCCCAATGCTGCTCCTTAGCTGGACTGCGTATTCCCTCTGCTACCTGCGTGGCCTCTATGTTGTCATGGAGGGATTGCGTATGCTTGAATGTGCTCCGGTGAATCCTCACTCAAAACTGGGTGGTACCTCCTCTCCTGAGCGAGCACTCGAAGTCCCCCGAGGTAGAGATTGAGATCTCCGCTCGGAAATCTCTGTGCTTAACAACACTTGCAGACTCGGCTAAACAACTCAAGCGTGCTGCAATCTATCAGACAGAAAATCAGTGATTGAATGCATAAGGAATGAGTTTCTCTCACCCCATATTTATCCAAGTGAGCCTCCAATGTTCCCTTGGGCCCACCCATGCTGCGATGTCCCTTTTCTAGCCTGTCCCTGCACTGCCACTGTGCAGTGTATTGCGCTGCCACTTAGGATGCTGTTCCATTTGAGTTGCTGGCATCATGGGCCCCACTTCAGCTCTAATATTTGTCTAAGTGACTTTAGGAAAGTGAATTAATCCTATGGTTTATTAGTGGGTCCCTCCTTTTCCATTTTATTTCCTGCTAAACATTAGAAAAGGCAAAAATTAACAAAACTAATATTCCAATTAGCTGACTGCTAATTTGGAATATTACAGTCCTCCCCACCAAAATGTTGCTTGTCCTCAAGCAACTGCAAAGATTGGTGCTGCAGAATATTCTCCCCTTCCCAAGTGGTATCCTCATCTGGAAGGTTTCTCCACCTGATCAGATACTCCTTGACCACTTTGCTCCTCAAGTGTCTCTCCCTGGGATCAAGACTGGCCTCCGACTGTAGCACCAAATGCCCCTCATCATTGGTAGGTGGGAGCTCTAATGTTGCAGTCACCTGTTGTCCCAAAACCTTCTTAAGGCATGAGACATGAAAAATGTTGTGAATCCGGCTACACCGTGGCAACTCCAGCTCATATGCCACCTCTGAAACCTGCCGGATCACCTTGTATTTCCCATAAAAACGTGGCTTGAGCTTCTCAACTCCCTTCTGCTTCAGCGTGGATTGCCTGTACAGTTGAAGCCGAAGATACACTAAGTCATCCACCTCAAACTACCTTTCCACGTGGCCTCTATCTGCGTACAACTTCTGCTGGTTTTAGGATGTGGCTAAATTATCATTGAGAGCTCAGAGTATGTCTTGGCTCTCTCGGATCCAGTGTTTGGCCCTGGGGGCATTGCTAGCTCCAAACATCGCATCAGCAAAAGTCAGTGCATTATAACCATACAAAACATAAAATGGAGACATACCGATAGACATATGGAATGTTGTGTTGTAGCAGTATTCCCTGAAGTGAAGCCAGCGTAGCCAAGCCTTCTGCTGCCCTGTGACATAGTTCCTCAAGTAGCCCTCTAGCCACTTGTTAACTATCTCGGTCTGCCCATCTGTTTATGGGTGGTAGCTGGTTCTGGGTGTCAACTCGGTGCCTACCAAATGGAACAACTCCTGCGAAAAGCCTCCCATGAATCGGTTGCCCCTGTCACTGACTATGGTCTTTGAAAGACCATGGAGTCTGAAGATGTCCCTGAAAAATAGCTCAGCCACATGTGAAGCAGTGTACCGAGTTGAAATGGCGAAGAAATGGGCATACTTTGTCAATCAGTCAACCACCACGAAGATGCAATCCTTGCCCTGTACCATGGGCAACCCAGTGATGAAATCCATAGAAATGCTCTCCCATTTCCCCTCAGGAATTGGAAGCGGCTGCAACAACCTTGCCGGATGGTTCAACTCCCCCTTGTTTTTCTGGCATACTACGCACTCCCTAACATACCGGAGTACGTCCTCCTTGAGGCCCTTCCAAGAGAACCTCTCCCTGATGGCCCGGTATGTTTTGGTAAATCCCTGGTGGCCTGAAAGCGGTGAGTCATGTGCTGCATGCATAATCTTCTCCCGTAACTGGGAGTTCCCTGTCAAAAAGATCCGGTCATGGTAGTAGATGACCTCATCCATCAACCTGTACCGGTCATTCGTCACCTGCCCATCCAGGATCTCACATGCAAACCGGTATTTGGAGTACTACACCAGTAGTTGAGCCCTCCATTCTGCACCAATGGCCATAATGAGAGGGGTAGAGCTCATGCTAACATTTTCCCACGTACTAAATTTGTATGTCCTGGCCATCTTTTGCAATTTACGGTACTTTTCTTGTTGAGAGTGACCAAATTATGCTTTTAACTTTCTTTTTAGCTGCATCAACCTCCGGGGCATCATTCCAGGCCTGACCCAAAATGTGGATGAGTGGAGGGTAGACTGACTCCTTGTGGATCCAATGGAAAAATGTGGACCCAGATGGGAAACATGTGAAAAGGGGTTATAATGAGCGGAGGGGAGTGATGTAGGTGGTGTCAGGAAGCAGGGCCATGCAACCAAAATCGGGATTTCCCATGTAGTGGCACTCCTAAATCTAGTAGCCAATAAAGGAGATCCAATGGGACTAGGATACAAGGCTAACCACCAAATTGGACAAGGGGACAAGAGTACAAACCAAGTCCATTCTTTCTGTTGAATCGCCCCACTAATCCATGTCCAAGAGTGTCCATGATAAGTAAGTAAAGATACCCAACTACATAATGAAATCCATACCTTCGGGGTTGGAAGGTCCACATTCAAACATACGATCATAACAGATGGATGAGGGAGCACAATGGATGGCTCAGGTGGCGGAGATGGTGGCACATCGAGCTATCTGGTGGCTGCAAGAGGATGTTGGCTGCCGGCTGAGGACCATCTAGGAGAATTTTTTTCTCCTAAGGGTGTCACCAGGGGTTGGGTAACAACACCCAGGGTAAATGCCATTGGTGTACAATGGAGATATGCCTTTGTTGATGCGATGCAGTTTGAGAGCCAAGTATGAGAAGGCCTACTACCAGGATCAACTAGAGTTGTGTTTCTTGCATGCATCTGTTTGATGGTTTGTATAAATGTTTTCAACATAACTCAATTTATGGTATCCTTGAACTTTTATAAGTTGTCTGTATTCAAATTCCTCAAATACACCTGAAAACAGTTTTTCTCCATTTTATGTTGATTGTTTGATATGTGCATTCTCAATGTCATGCTATCTAACTATCTGAAAAGCACAGCTATTTATTTTCATATTTATGGTTAAAGGACAAGTAAAAAACATAAGAGTTGGTCATTCCATACCCTTAAATTAAGTGTGGTGGGACTTTCTTTGTAGATGCTATTGGAGCAGCAAATTTAGATGGCAGATCTGCAAATGCTTTTATGCATAGACACTCATTTGTTAGCCTGAGAATGTTTTTAAAAGATGCTAAATAGCTTCTCTGGTTGTGAGCAGGGAGACCTAAGCAAGCCAGAGACAATTCCGGCTACTCTAGTTGGTATTCACACAGTAATTGACTGTGCTACTGGCCGACCAGAAGAACCAATCCGAACTGTAAGTATTGGGACTTGCAGATGTATTTTCTTTTCAGGGAGGTACCTTAAGGCAAAAATCGTCCAGGAATTTTGGAATCCTCTTTGAATGTGCAGAATGTTCATTCTAGGGATGCTATGTTGCTTCTTTCCAAAACCTTCTCAACCCCCATTATTTGTTAAGCATCGAAGTCTAAGGAGTAGCTTTGGTATGGTCTTCTCCTTTTTGGAAGGAAATTGTCCTTTCATTTTTAGAAGGATAAGGAACTACATTGTCAGCCTTCTGCAGAGCACAGTTCCAACTAATATCAATTTGGCATAAATCTGTCTTTCCTTGAATTACAAGATGTTTGTCGTATGTACTTAAACCTTTCTAATGGTCTATAGCATGGCACTAATAATAGATATCCTTGGCTTCTTAACCAAGTCTAAATTTTGAGGTGACTGGAGCAGTGAAGAAAATAAACTCTGACAAGGCTTGCCTGAGACTATATGAGGTCAGTCTAAATAGTTGTCTATCCATCTGATTTATTGTCCATGTTAAATTGGGACAAAATCAATTCAAGTTGAAAGTAAGTTGCAAGAATAAATGTACCTGTAATCACAAATGAAGAAGCTCAAGACATTGTGTTATTATATTTAATATAATTTATAAAAAAACTAATGCATTTTTACTCTTGTAATGACAACCTATCTAACTGTGAAGTAGTTATAATATGTTATGGCTTTTGGTATAATCATGTGTGGAATGTATCCAGATAACATCAGTTTCATTAATCATGACACCCATCTTATGTAATTCTGCAGTCCTTTGCATCCTTGTAAACCACGAGCTGAATTGCAAGTATCTCAAATTTAATTAAAAAGTAGGTGTAAAGAAAAAATGGGCTATTTCTCAGCCATTGGGGATCATGGTTGCTCATGGATCTTCAAAGGATACCATCTTAAAAATAGGTGTTCTAGATTTTCCTATCTTAACAAATTTTAGTATGCAGTAAACATAATATTTAAAATATACATTAAGCTTCTTTGCAGATTCCTCCTCCCGCCAAATTTTGATCAGTTACAATTGGTGGCGAATAACTCCTTTTATATTTCTGTTCACCATGCAATATTTACCCATGTAGATATTTTTATGGTTCTGTTTGCTGTGTAATCTTCTCACATGTAGATCCCTTTGATTTTTTTTTTTCAAAGGACTGCAATTTCATCTGGCACTCTTTAATCAGATTGAAAGGATCTGTATTCTCAATTATATGATTACCCCTCACTACTTCCATAACTAGCTTCAAGTTTCCTTGCAGTATTAGGTTGGCCACCTCATGATCTGTTGCCAATTTAAGTCCTTGTATTTGTCTCCTATTTTCTTACATTTTATTGGTTCTTGTTATCACAATATCTTGCACCTTATTTCCAATATTTCACAAGGTGCAAAGACTAGTGGAATGTTAGAAGTGTTGCCACTATCACCTAAGCAACAATTTACCTTGTTTTAGTGATAGACAAGTGCAACAGAAGGAGGATTCCCCCATAGGACTTAAGTTTCCTAAGGCAAAGACACAATCAAGTCTAAGGTCACCTAAGTAGCTACTCAATTCACCACCAACAAAATATATCAAGCAAGTTATATATAAGGTTGTCTCTCAAAGTAAACTTCAGAATTGGTTTATATTGCTCTAAGGGCCAAGGCTTTTCTATTGGTTTATATTGCTCTAAGGGCCAAGGCTTTTCTAGGGGATTATCAAGTTATTATCCATTATAAAATTGCTACCAAACAATGCAAATATGAAAATAACTAATGGATGTTATTAAAATCATACAAAAAATGTACAGCTATAGACAAGTTATAAACAGATAGAAATTAGGGCAAGAACAATGGATAGATATAGGGTTTGTACAACTCGTATAATCTGGAATATAATGGCATGTAACAGCCAAATAAAACAAGATGCCCATCCCTAATATAGCTGTAATATAAATCAGCAAGACTATCTAGGGTAATTAAATGGTTTTTAGGTCAAAATATGCAAGAGAAACCCTAGGATTTCAGGTAAAAAATATGCAATAAAACCCTAGACATTTAATTTTTTTTATGGCTGAAAATTGAATATAAGCTAAACTAACCCCAAATTTACTTTTAAAAAAATAAAATTTGAATTTATAAAAGTAATCTAACTGTCAAACATTTTTGCCCTTTTCCTGTCAATTTTGCTTGAAATACGGCAGGGATTTCTTGGAGTCTTATGTTTTCAGCTGTGTACTCTGCAGAATTTTTCACGGCGCTGAATCCATCTATACATTAAAAATGCATTTTAAACACTAAAATTGACGATCTAGCCAAAAATTGTATTGTCGGATTCTGACGAAAAAAGCAATAGTTAGACTGCTCCATAAAATTATGATTGACTAGAAGGGAGAAGATTAGTGCCTGCTATTTTTTTGGGTATGTGAGGTTGTTTAAGGAGTCCCTTGAGAGGATGTAAATAGATTTAGTGTGATATCTAGGATTTCCTAGTACAAACCCTAGAAAATCCACTTGGTGCCTTACAAACTTCAAAATAGTTCAAGGGGAGATGCTCCACTAGTAATCTAAAAAGGGTTTTAAAACACAAACTTGTTCAAGAAAAGATGAAGCGAGCGCACCACCACAGTAGAGAAGTACAACTACACGTATAATTATTCATAAACAACACACAGATTTAGTGAGATTACTTAGGAAATCGATTTCATCCACAAAACCTTAGCCAAGAGCATCCTTGAAATGTGAAATGCATCCACAAGACATTATCCTCAAACAGTCGCTCTAGTTATCCATCCATAGAAAAATCATAGAAGTCATGATAGATGTAAGATTCCTTACTAGAATTCCCCAAAATACCCACTGTATTTTATCAGAGTTTATATGGTTTTGGTCATTATGGCATTTGGTCAAACAGTTTGTTTACAAGTTGTTGTAGGTGTTAGTGCATTAAATCAAGAGAAACCTGGCCATTCAGTGGCTCATTTACTCCTCTCTTTTCCACAACAATACACCAGCACTTCTCATAACTTTGCCACAGCAAATGACCCACGCAAACTTCAGTTCTGGGGCTGATAATGATGAGGAGAATCTCATCCTCCTTCAATGGTGGTATGCTGGTCTTTTTTCCAAGGTATATACAGTCCAAGAGTTGGTTGTCTCCACAACAGCAAACTCAAACTTCAATGTGAAAGGGACTCGAACCAACCCAGCTGAATAACACGGCCAGAATAGCAAGAGGAACTCGGCCCAAGACAAGGGATTCATGTTAGTTTTTGTAGCATCGGATGTGTTCTAGTCACGAAACTTGGTGGAGAGGCTAGAATACATGAAATTTCCATAACCTAGAAATCATTTCTGGAAATTCCACCCAGAAATGGCTTAATTAGATTAATAGTCCATTTTAATTATTTCCTTTGTCTAAACTTAGGGAAAGGGGTTAATTAATCAGAATTAATTATGTCAAGTTGAGAATTATCTAGAACTCACACGGATCATCAGGGAATTAATATGGGCCCTTGATTAAGTTCTAATCTTGGCCTTCGGTGCTCCAACAAAGGATTATAAGAAGTCGATGGGTAGATGGAGAATACACTTTGGAGAGCACGAAGCACTTAAAAGTGTGACCAATTGCAGATACTCAGTGATCTAGACATATTGATCCTCCAGTGCAGGTCAATAGGAGTGATCAAGTCCGAGATTGAGTAGCAAAGTGTAAGAGGAGCAGAGACAGTGATCTGGAGGAAAATTTCCAGACATGGAGAGACAAAAGGCGAGTGACTGAAGTATTCCACGTCGCAGCTGTTGAGATTTTGGGTAGCATCGGTTGTGCTCTAGCTCTGAAACTTTGTGGAGGGGCTAGAACACATGAGATCTCCAAGACCCATAAATCCTTTGGAAAAATTCCACACGGTGTGAAAGTTATTCAATAAATTAATTATTTTAATAGAGATCCTAAGTCTAACTTAGGGAAATAAAATAATTTAAGGGAATTAATTTAAACATGTGGGTGAGAATGTTCTAAGTAACATGGATCAAGTCTTTTCTAATCTTAGCCGTTGATTAGAGATTAGATCACGATCGTTGATTTCTCAACGAGAAAAGTATTAAAGGAAGGCTTGGGGTTAGTTGGAGAACACACACAGGGCGGTAGCACTTGAGCTAAGTTGAAATTCTGGGGCGCGGTTTGCTGAGAAATTTCGAGTGAGCTTGCAGTTCTTGAGAGGGGTAGATCGACAAGGGATTATTCTGATTCGAGGCCGAGAATACTAAGGCAGAGAGGCAGATCCATACCAGGCAGCGCAGAGACCAACTGGATGGATGTAGCCCGGCCAAGCTCACGTAGAGGCACTGCAGAGGCTGACGCAAGGCCTTCAGGGTGATGCAGAGGCAGCGCTGAGCCCAGAAGGGTGACCCAGGGGTAGCCTATGCTGCGCAGTGGCTACGCTAGGTAGGAGAAGTTGACGCAGAGGCTGGAGCAGCAGCGCTGGGGTTCCAGTGGGCCAGAAAGTGCTAGTATTCAGTGTTTTCAGAGGAGTGCTTCCTCGCTTGAATCAACCATATTTTCTGTCTTCGAGTGATAGGTACATCTACCGTGAATTATTTGTTGGCCAAACCATTACTGGTGCCCTTGATTGTATTCAGATATTTTCCTTAATAAACAAACCCTCTAAGAGCTGCTGCACCGAGTTTCCCGCATTGGGTTTTTCCAAGGACATTGTCCAAAAAATACTGTGTCCTTTGTTATGTGTGAGTTATGCTTCAGTAAATGATATGTATGTATGTGTAGGCTGCAGTTGTGTTTTCTTTGATATTTTACTGAATATTTCAGAAAATAACTTGTTAATTAAATCAAACAAGTAGGAGAAGTAAATCAAGATACTGTAGTATGGTTTCTGTATTAAAAAAATTTCACATGGTATCAGAGCAATCGCAGATCAAGCTGAAGCCATCAGCATAGGGCTGAAGCATTTTTTGCTGCAGGAGGACAACTGACGCTGCATAGATTCAGAAAGAGGCAGCGCAATATCAGAGGGACAATGCAGAGGTCCTGTAGGGGTGACGCAGAGCCAGTCTGCTCACGCAGACATGACGCAGAGGATGATGCAGGTCCAGAAGGGTGACGCAAAGCCTGTCAAGCTCACGCTGAGCTGACACGGGCCCAAGAGGGTGATGCAGTCCAAGAGGGAGTGACGCTGTGCCAGTTGCCGTGGCTGGAAGTGCAATTTTCTGATCTTCGAAGTTGCAGGTGGGGCATTGTTTCTGCTGGTGTAGAACAATGCCTAACAAGGTTGACAAAGTAAGGGGAAACAATTCCTCAACATATTTTCTAACCAAGAAATTTGAGATTCGATCGAGTGGATTGCTCGTAGAGGGCTGATTCGACAGAATTTGTGAAGGATTTCCGGGAGGGAAATGATTTGTCAGAGGGAGCATATTCTCTAGAGGGTTTCTTTTTCCAAGAAACCCAGATCCGGTCTTTTACTGAGTATAGCAGCAGTAGAAGGGAGAAAAGCACTTGCTTCGATAGTTTGAGAGATGACCCCGTATGGACTGAGAGATCAGGATAGGTTAGACGTTGTGTCTAACTTTTCCATTTGGAAAGCCAGAATCCTGATAGTCCTTGATGAATATGGCATCAGAGACCATGCCAAGAACGTCCTAGCTATGCTGACCAATGCTGATGCTCTAAAGAAGTTTAATGAAAATCAGGCGTGGGCTAAACGTTTGATCATGGATGGAGTGAAAGATCACGTGGTTCTGCATATTGCCGAGAAGAAGATGGAAAACGAGGTGTGGACAACATTAACCACGTTGTATCAAGGTAGCTCCGTCTAGAGGAAGATGCTTCTAGAGAATTAGATGCGGATGTTCCAGATACAAAAGGGAGAGGAGATCGATCCTTTCCTCTTTAGATTGCAAATTATCCGAGACCAGCTGATTGCCATGGGGGCAACTCTTGATGATGGACTCATGGTGAGGACTGCCCTGAATGAAGTCACTGATGAGTGGGAGATCTTTGTCCAAAGCATTTTGGGCAGAGTACAACTTCCAAACTAGGGGGACAGGTGGGCAATCCTTCGACAGGAGGAGATCAGGAGAATAACCAAGAGGGAATTCAACAGCGGAGGAGTCAAGATTAAGAAAGAGGAGGAGGAAGATGTAGCCCTAACATCTAAGGAATAGAGGCAACATGGGAAGAAGAAGGACATATCCAAGGTCCGGTGCTTTAGATGTGGCAAATTGGGACACTTTGCCAATACTTGTCCTAAGAAGAAGGGAAAGGAAGATTCAAATTCCAAGACAAAAGCAGCAAAAGGGGATGACGACAATGATGATGATGTGGTCCTGAGTGCTCATGTACCTCGAGAGAAGAGGTGGGGCAACATAGATCTGTAGAGTGAGCTACAGATGGTGGATGACAGGATCCTTGAGGTGCCCAAACTCTTGGATCACATACGAGCTACTGGTGCCGTTAAAGACAGTAGCAGGATGATTGGAGTCAGTGGATGCAGAGGATCATGGAGAGGCACAAGGAAGTGCTTGAATGCTAAAGATTGGAGCAGTGCAGTGCAGTAGCAGCAACACAGAGCATCATAATAGGGTGTTTGACAGATGAGATGTAGCCAGACTGACTTGTCTGTCAGTTGTTGGGTGATGTCCTTCAGTTGCTTACTTCTCAACAATTGAGTTGCAGTGCAGCAGTTAGCAGTGGAAGTGCTATAGGTAGCATGATGCAGCAATTTGAGAGGGAGCTGCAATACAAATGTGGCAGTGACTGTGGCAGAGTCATGGGCAACAGTACAAAAAACAACAACACAGTGGATGGAGGGCAGTAGGCCAAGCATCAGCAGCACCGAGGACCGATGCCAGAGATCAGAGTAATGCTTCCAGAGTGAAGTGTTGCTAGAGCACATTCCTCGCTAAGAGGGAGTGTTGAGATTTTGGGTAGCATCGGTTGTACTCTAGCTTCGAAACATTCTGGAGGGACTAGAACACATGAGATCTCCAAGACCCAAAAATCATTTAGAGAAATTCCACCCGATGTGAAAGTTATTCAATAAATTAATTATTTTAATGGAGACCCTAAGTCTAAATTAGGGAAATAAAATAATTAAAGGGAATTAATTTAAACATGTGGGTGAGAATGTTCTAAGGAACATGGATCAAGTCTTTTCTAATCTTAGCCATTGATTAGAGATTAGATCACGGCCATTGATTTCTCAATGAGAAAAGTATTAAAGGAAGGCTTGGGGTTAGTTGGAGAACACACACAGGGCAGTAACACTTGAGCTAAGTCGAAATTTTGGGGCGCGGTTTGCTGAGAATTTTCGAGTGAGCTTGCAGTGCTTGAGAGGGGCAGATCGACAAGGGATTATTTTGATCCGAGGCCGAGAATACTAAGGCAGAGAGGCAGATCCGTACCAGGCGGTGCAAAGACTAGCAGGAGGGACGCAACCCAACTAGGCTCACACAGAGGTAGTGTAGAGGCTGACACAGGACTTTCAAGGTGACGCAGAGGCAACACTGAGCCCAGAAGGGTGACGCAGGGGCAGCCTATGCTGCACAGTGGCTATGCTGGGCAGGAGAAGTTGACGTAGAGGCTGGAGGAGTAGCGTTGGGGTTCCAGTGGGCCAGAAAGGGCTCGTATTCAGTGTTTTCATAGGAGTGCTTCCTTGGTTGAATCAACCATATTTTGTCTCCAGATGATAGGTACATCTGCCGTGAATTCTCTGTTGGGAAAACCAGTATTGGTGCCCTTGATTGTATTCAGATATTCTGCTTAATAAGCAAACCCTCTAAGAGATGTTGCATCGCATTTCCCGCATTGGGTTTTTCCGAGGACATTGTCCAAAAAATACTATGTCCTTTGTCATGTGTGCGTTATGCTTCAGTAATGATTTGTATGTATGTGTAGGTTGCAGTTGTGTTTGCTTTGATATTTTACTGAATATTTCAAAAAATAACTTGTTAATTAAATCAAACAAGTAGGAGAAGTAAATCAAGATACTGTAGTAGGGTTTCTGTATTCAGAAATTTTCACAGAAGCTAGCCTAGATCAACCGCAAGGGTCGCATAGATTTTTTTTGACGTCGCATATTAGGGTCGTGTGAGATTTCCAAAAACAAAAGCACATATCGCGCAGGATTTCCCAACACAGTCGTGTGGATTGTCAAAAGCAGATTCGGCCTATGTAGAGGTCGATGTCCATATTTCAGATGCTATGGGTTTGCTTGTGGAGGGGAGGGAATTATTCTCTCTAAGTATTTTCTGTCAGATCTTGCTGTTTGGACAACTAGTTGGGCTTCCAAAGATTGTAGTCATAATTCTCTGACGCATAATAAAATAAACCCTCAACTGCTGCACCAGTTTTCTTGCATTGGGTTTTTCCAAGGACATTTGTCCAAAAATAACTGTCATTTTATGTGTGTGTGCTAGCATTTATCAATTCATATTTTTGCTTCCACAATATTTATTTTTGGTGAAGAAATTGCAGTGTGATTAATTCGGTATTGATCAGAAAATTAATAAACTGTTAATTAGTTAGGAGAATTAATTCCAATTGCTGCGTTTCAAGCAATTTTTACAATTCACCCAACAACTCGATTCATTGAGATAATCAACAAAAATCGGCCCAATAGCACAGTAAACTCAACCCATATGTTAAATAAACCAACCAGCTATGTATAGGGAAAGGATGCAACTCCAAACACAGGTAAACTTGATCTTCTAGTTACTAGAACTCGTCCCAGAGATTTAACAATGGCTTGGTCTCCAAACAATGAAGAAAATCGTTCCCTTTCTTGGCACTGAAATTCTAAAAGTGACCTGATTGTTGTGGTGCAAGAAAGAAATCCAATCAGGCCCTTGGAGAAAATCAATGAGCAATCTGATTTTGGGGTTGGAGCTTGGTACTGGAACAAGATAAATTTTTCCCCTTTGTGATGACAAAATCAAGAATTCGACCTCATCCTTAGCATGAAAAATTTCTGAGATGCTCCTACAAATTGGCCTCCAATCTAAATGCAAATAATCAACTCAGCCTTTGGAATTTGCTCACTTAAACCTTGAGGAAATTAAATCTATTGGCACTTCTAGATGGTTTGATCTTCGACCTCCTGCAAGAAACCAGTTATCCCAACTTGCAACATTATTAGTAGCAAACCCAATAATGTAAAATTTCCAACTAGGGTGGAAAGGTAGTCCACCATAATTAGAAGATATTAGCTAGGGTGGCAAGAGATCCACCGAAACTAGTGTGAGGATTTCACTTGAAACCGTCAAGACTAAAACTCACTTGAGTTTCTCTTCAATAACAATAAGAGATGATCAGATAGAATAGATTGATTAGCAATGAATCCACCCTCCTTTTATAATTTTTCATTGAGTCTCTCCAAGCTTCTAGATTCCCCTTTTTAATATTATTTTATTGGTAGGGGCCACTTTCCACTAAGTGACTTTTTTGCCGCCCTTTCTAATAAAATATTATTTTCTGCCTTTTTCCAATAAAATAATATTTGCAGCCATTCTCTAATAAAATAATATTTGCCCTATTTTTATTAATATCATCAAAATTGTGCAAACTCCTTTATAACTTCTGCACTCACAAAATTAGGGACATTATAAGCCTCCTTGCCAAAAATTGCTTGTCTTCAAGCAATGCTCAATAAGTGCTCTCTCTATCTGTTGACCCAAATTGTCACTGTAAACAATATCGGGGTCCCAAATGTGCCACTAAGTCACCTTGAATCCGTGCACTATCCTATCATAAAGGAATCCCTCGATACCAGGATCCCGAGTCAACCTGCTCAATGTGAAGTGCCCCTTTCTCCACGCAAAACCCAAAAATGTATGGATGCAAGATACCTCCCACATACTTCTGACAAGAAAAGTACCTCGATACTACCAAGCCCTTGTCAACTCCTTCGAAAGTTGGCCCGCTAAGTAATCGATCCTTGGTACCTCAAGAGTGAACTCTTGAAGGTACAATTAGTTGTTGTAGTTGTTGCAGTAGCTGTATCCGTTGCTGTAACTGCCATTGTAGCTGTAGTTACCGTAGTAGCCGTATTAGTAGCATATCCATTTGCTCCTTCCACCCCCTTCCTTCCCTCACACGATATGATCCAATATTTCTGCTTGTAGGTGTGAAAGGTAAAGTAGTCTTATTTCCTGCATAATGTGTAATAAGCTTATATTGATGCCTGGATTCCATATATCTGTATAATTCCTGAGGGTAAAGAAAAGATTAGGGATGATGAAGTCGAGCGATCCCCTGGCATTTTATTTCCGCCACCAGAGGGGGAGCACAGACTGAAGTAATCCCGGCTTGGGCTATCCCAAGTTTCTTTCCTTTAGGTGTAGTTTCTAGGGTTTCTCTAATGTTTCTATTATAGTCCTAGTCTATCCAGTATCTAGGGGTATAGAGTGTGAAAAGTGAAACCCCCGCGATGTCTGTCTGTAGCGGCAAGCATAGGACTAAAAGATTCCTATGTAGAATCACAGAAGGCGTAAGGGAAAACTGGGGTTGTATCATCGAGGTGTAGGTCGGCAAGGTTTGTTCCTAGGGTGTTAGGTGAGGTCATATCTCAAAAAATAGATCCCTCGTCGCTGTGAGTCAATCACAACCATATCCTACTGGTCATATAACCATGTTAGTGAGGCACTCCATAATATCAACAAGTCACCTAGAAATGAAACGCTCTCCATGAAACTAAGGTCCCATGGAAAGTATGAGTGACCTTCTTATGTACAAACCAACTCATCCCTAACGGTAGTTGAGCTGCCAAGCCTTGTAATGTTAGGGTCCCATGCTAATCCCAAAAGGATACCAACATGCTGACGTTGTGCCACTCTGATCATAACTGATTGACCATCATGCTTGTACTCAATCCTCCTCTCCTGTAACTCTCGGCCACTATAACGATAATGATCGAAGCCTTGCCCAACCTACAAGGGAAACTTAGCAATGCTAATGCCTACCACTCCCTAGTTAGCCTTGATCCTCAACAACCATCCGGGTTAACCTGCCTCGCCACATGCTGAAGGCCTTAGCGACTTCATATGTGTTAACCCAAGAATGGACTAGATCACTCTTTGCCATGATTCCACT
This sequence comes from Pinus albicaulis, assembly GCA_034641835.2. NCBI lineage: Eukaryota > Viridiplantae > Streptophyta > Pinopsida > Pinales > Pinaceae > Pinus > Pinus albicaulis. Next base: position 674,994,701 of record CM076570.1, read on the forward strand.
TATCACGAAATAGAGTGATCTATCAACCAACTGAATCCATGGATCCCATAGTCGGATCTGCTACAACATAGTTCTGACAAATGCTGGAATCCATCTGTGCCTCGTATCTGATCCCTATGTGCAATCAATATATAGACACCATATATAATGAATTAATTTGGTGTTGGCTAAACTGCCTTGCGCTTGCCATACCCCATAGTGAGATTTGCTATCCTGTCTCCTGCTGTTATTCCCTGATACTACCTGGAGCCTCATCCCCTGTTTCTCTTGCTCACATAATGCCCCAGAACGTTTGGACAAAAGTGTATCATACACTGTCCTAAGTGTGAACTCAAGGGCAAAATGTATGCTACCTCTACAGTCTACTCCCACCCCGATCATATGCCTCAACTGGGAAGTCTGCACCTTAATGCATTGTGCTCTGTCCAACTGTCTCAAATGAATCTTCCGTGTATTGTTGTTCGTGATGAGAGCATCAAGAGACAATATCCAAATCCTCTGTGAATGTGCGTGATGTTGGAGAGTGATAGATATGTGGGTTGTAATGGGTATGTCCAAGAACTCGGTTGGATGCTCACGACCAACCCTATGACCGACCTGCTTTCCAGACATGGGTATGCTCACCCCAATGGTATGCCTAACATCCTCGTTAAGGAATCTCCCCGCTAGCAGCACTACCTCAGTTTGTTGTGTAGCTTCGTACATTGCTGCACAATGCCATGCTGTGAAAATTCGCTTGAAATGCAACAATTGAAATTAATCCTTCTAACTGATAAAATTATGCAGTTTATTTTGTTACGACAAAATAACAAATTAATAACGCTGCAATTTCTTCACAAATAAATAGTTGCAGAAAATAAACTGGAAACTGAGAAATAATATGCACACACAATAAAAATTTGACAGTTATTTTTGGACAATTGTCCCTGGCAAAACACAATGCTGGAAAACCTGTGCAACAGTTGAGGGTTTTATTATTATGCAACAGTGAAATTCTGAGTACAATAAAATGGATGCCAAACTAGCAATCCTCTCCGAGAGAAATACTGGCAAAATCACTAAGGGAATGTTGAGAATTTGGAGGGCTGGAGGTTAATACAAATTCTCTTCTTGATAATTACTTGTGATACTTATGTCTTCTCTTCTTTTAGTTTAGTTAATCTTTCATCAAGTCAATTATCAAAATGCACAAGACACAAAAGTTAGGCTCCTAGAGCTAGGGCAAAACCTCTCCCTCTTGGAGAGGAAAACCCGCAAAGAATTCTTCTTATAGATCTTCAAATGACAAGTACCATGACCCAGACTTACACCTTTGACCTAGATATGCTTCCAAGACCTTGATTCAGCTTCTTCAACCTTGAAGCGTCTCTTCACCAAATTTCTTAGTTCTGCATCAACACTTGATCTTCACCTTGCATATGCTTGTAGTTGAATTTACCTTCCTCACTATTACTGCCTCTTCACCTTATGATAACTGTCTTAACCTCTGCTAATTCTATCTTGTTATCACAGCCCTTAACAATGTATATCAGCAGCTTATCCTTGCAATAGTCTTCTGAAGTCTACTCCTGCACTTATCTGCATTCATATGCTGCTCTTATATGCTGCCCTTCCTGCACTTATCTGTATACATATACTGCTCTTATTCACTGTCCTGTCTGCACTTATATACTCCCTTTTTATCCGCAATTATTCTGAGATTTGATCCGCAAATATTCCTGAGATTGATCTGCAAATTTCAGAGATATGATCCGCAAATTTCCTGAGATTGATCCGCAAATTTCAGAGATATGATCCGCAAATTTCAGAGATATATGAGCTAATGTGTCTCTGTTCTGCGCAGCCTAGTTAGGTACTTATAGTTGTCACAACCTGTAATTAAGCCGACCAGTTTATGAATAGGTGTGACTGATCTTAAGCTGACTTGTCCAACTGTTACGAGGCCGACTTCTCCAAGGAGTATTCCAGCAAGGTGACAATTGTTTTCACTGTATTAGGAGCTTGTCTTCTAATGTTGAATTGAGGGCTGTTGTGAGCTTATTCCACAAGGTCCTGGAGCATATAGCTAGACTAGATTTGACACTTAACTCAAACCTAATGGACATCAAGAAGAAGTCCATCTACTTAATAAATTATGCTCATGAAACCCATGAAGCAAATACAACAATAATATATATTATTTTGACTTCTTCTTTTTCATAATTACATAATTACACAGTCAACATGATTACCGACGTAGTTACAATTTTCAACAGGGAATTTACCCTTCACAAGCAATCCCGGCTCAATCTAACAACTCGAACTCAGTTATCCAATTCCCCTTGCGCAGGCTTCTACGTTGCCTGTAACTCACACTACCCGGATCTTCTGCTATGTTAGTTTTTGTAGCATCGGATGGTGTTCTAGTCTCAAACTTCGTGGAGAGACTAAAACACATGAGATCTCCAGAACCCAAAAATCGTTTCTAGAAATTCCACCTAGAGACAACTCAATTAAATTAATTGATCGATAATTAAAAAATGCCTAAGTCTAACTTCGGGAAATCGATTAATTAATATGAATTAATTGAGAAAGGTGAAAATTCTCTAGAAACTCACATGGATCGACTTAGAGATGATCTCAGTCATCGATGAGGATTTAATCATGGTTGTTAGTGATCCAACTGGACATTATAAGAAGAGGTCGATGGGGTTAGCGTAGAACATACTTTAAGGTCGAATTCCTTGGCAAAGATCAAGTTTCCCATCAACAGTGATTCAAAAGAGAGAAGTTTGAGCCAGAGAGGGTACGCAGAGACAGTGAGGGGCAGAGACAATGATTCTAGAGGAGATTCCAGTTCTGAAGAGTCAGCTACAGGAGGGCCGAGTTTTCCTCAATGAGGTTACGCAGGCAACTTGAGAGGGGAAGTTCGATTTAGCTGGAGTGAAGGTTGATCCTGTAATATTCCAAGTAGAAATAAACAACAATATAAAGCACATAAACAAAGACAAACAACAACTAGAGAGATATCACATGAACAATAACCAATATGGAGTACGCTGAGCCATTTTATTAACACTGAAAGATAGAAATGAGTACAAAGGTGATCAGAATGATGGCACCTTGGCTTGCACTAGGTAAGCGTAGAAATACTCTCAGATTGTGACCCGGAATGGCTGCTAACTCAAGACTGCATAATCTCCAGTGCTGTTGGTGCTGGTGCTGCTACTGGTGGAATGAAAAGCTGATTTGGGGCTGTTCCCCTCCTCGGAAAATTATGAAACTCTGGAAATAGACACTCCACACAAAACCCAGAAAAGCCCAGAGAGCTTTCTGAAAATGGCTGACCCTCGAAAATACCTCCCTTGAGGCACTACGCTATCCCCAAAGGAGAAACGCTGCCCCTAAGTGCTTTGATGCAAATGATGGCCTCCAACTCTATGAAAATGCTAGAATATGGAAGGGTTGATCCCTTTCCAACTCCTCCAGGAAAAATCCCGTGATAAACCCTCAATCCGGAACTCCCTCTATCCAAGACTGCGTCCTCCCTCTCATTGACTGCGCTGTCTCTTCCAAAGAATGCTCCCAACTATGGATGCTGCTATCCTCTTTGGAAAAACAAGGTGGAACTCCTCACCCGAGCAAGCACTCGAAGTCTCCCGGGGCTGAGGTTGGGATCTTCGAACGGAGACACCCAATGTACTGAACAGTACGTGCAGACTTTGCTAAACAACAAGCGTGCTCAATGTCAAAAGACAAATCTCAAAGATGCATAATCAGAATGAATGAGAATGAGGAGACCCTCCCTCCTTTTATGCTTGGTGAGCCTTTCCTTCACCTAGGCCCCACCAACCTCTGCGCTGTACATCTCTCTCTGCGCTGGCTTGGCCCCACGCTGTCTACGCTGCCCCTTTTCCCACGCTGCCACTTGACCACTAGGCCCCACTTTGCCAAATAGACATGTCTCTTAAGTGACTTTAGAAAATACTTTTTATCCTAAGTGTGAGCTAAGTGTCCTCTTCACCCACTTTATTTATAATTTAACTTTATAAAGTCAGAATAGTCAAAATTAATATTTCCAATTACCTATTGCTAATTGGGAATATTACAAATCCAGTTGCTAAGGCCGGGAGAATTTCTAGAGGGGCTAGAGAGTCATTCTCAGATGCTGAGTTGGGCATGATGGCTTGATTATAGCAGCTTCCAGGCAGTGCATGTGAGTGCCTGCGCAACATCTGTGCAGAAGGCTAACGCAGGGGTTCGAAAGCCAAGTTTGTGGCAGTATTTGGAGCTGGATCAATGTCGGGTGAGGCAAGACATGTCTCACTAATTTTTGTGGCCGGTTTATCTTGTATTGGATAGCTAGTTGGACATCCAGAGATTGTACTCCAAATTTCACTGCTACATAATAATAAAACCCTCAGTTTTACACTAGTTTTCCTGCATTGGGTTTTTCCGGGAACATTTGTCCAAAATAAACTGTGTCAAATTTTTGTGTGTGAATATTATTTCTCAGTTTCCAGTTTATTTTCTGCAACATTTTATTTGTGAAGAAATTGCATTGTGATTAATTCGATATTTACCGTAGCAAATAAATTGCATAATTTATTCAGTTAGAAGAATTAATTCCAATTGCTGCATTTCAATCAAACTTTCACATGGTATCAGAGCAAAGTTGATTAGACAGGAAGCTCAGAGGCGGAAGGAGGAAATCTTCAAATTCAGAGGGAGTCTAGCAGTTCGATTTCTAGGTTTGCGTGGGGCCTAGGCTAGTAGTGCGAATTGCTGGACAAGGGGTCGAATTTCCAGTTGCAGAGTGCAGGAAAGGATGTCCTTTCAAGTTTCTGCTAGATGAGCATGGTCTGAAGGATTATGCAGAGAGAGCTATAGCCGCACCTACAGATCCACAATAGTTAGAGAATTACAGAAAGAAAATGGCCAAGACGAAGTTGTTGATCCTTAATGGAATTCAGGATCACATATTATTACATTTAGCGACCAAGAATATAACCAAAGAAATGCGGGATGGACTTGCAACACTATATCACAATCGTTCCGAGAATCGAAATCCGTTCCTGAAGGAGAAGCTGAGAAACACCAGGATGCAGAGGGGAGAAGGAGTTACTCCATACTTTACCAGGATTAAGGATATTTGGAACGAGTTATCTACCATAGGTGAGACGCCACAAGAAGCAGAACTGATGCATGTAGACATCAATGGTTTCTCCGAGGAGTGGACTACTTTCGTCCAAGGCATTACTGGACGAGATACTCTACTAGGATGAGATCGTTTGTGGCCAGATTTCATGCAGGAGAAGATGAGACTTGCTCTAGTCAAGAGTAGCCTCAGTGGCAGTAGCAGAGGATTGAAGATTGTGAGGGAGGATAACATATCCCTTTCATCAAAGAGAAAGGCAAAGAAAGGTCCCAGTTAGGGACAAGGCTCACAAGGAGGCGAGAAGAAGAATAAGGACTTGTCGAAGGTCAAGTGCTTTAGGTGTGGTGAGTTCAACCACTACAATACTCAGTGTCCTCAGAGGAAGAAGGATAAGAAGGAGAAGTAGGAGCAAGCAACAACTTCAACAGAGATAGATCAATTGTCCTCCAGGTTGGAGTAAGGCTTCGCTTTGTATGAATTTGTACCTCCAAGAGAGGCGGGGAGACATTGGGCTCTAGACTGCAGAGTTGCGCAGAGTTGGGCAGGGTCCATCGAGGAGAGCATTGGATAAGTGTTTCCTCTTCAATCATTACCCTTGCTATAGGGGGCCCAGGCCCCACAATATATAGTAGCAAATCGATTAGTGTCATATGGTGCATTTAATTCTTAAGGGACAGTTGCAGTCAGGTGTTGAGGAGCACAGTGCCGACTAACTCAGTGGACAGTGCAGAGACTAGTAGCCGTTAATGACTCAGGATATAGTTGCAATCTATAGATATAGTTGATTCAATATTTTTTAGCTTTTAATTGCAGCCGCAACAACAATATGAGATCAATTATAGCACGGTGGTAGAGTTGGCAGCAGTACAATTGTATAGTGCAATGTCAGCAGCAACGCAAATGCAAGGTGATTAATCTACAAAGTGGCAGATGAATTAGAGTTGTGAAGTAGTTGATGGGCAGTGGCAGTAGTCATATATGTCAGTCATCAACAACACGTATGGAGGATATTATGGGAGAGAACACCTTCATCGCTAAGAGGGATTGTTAGTTTTTGTAGCATCGGATGGTTTTCTAGTCTCAAACTTTGTGGAGAGGCTAAAACACATGAGATCTTCAGAGCCCATAAATCGTTTCTAGAAATTCCATCTAGAAACAACTCAATTAAATTAATTGAACAATAATTAAAAAATGCCGAAGTCTAACTTAGGGAAATGGATTAATTAATAGGAAATTGGAATTAATTGAGAAAGATGAGAATTCTATAGAAACTCACATGGATCAACTTAGAGATGATCCCAACAATTGATGAGGATTTAGTCGTGGCCGTTGGTGATCCAACTAGAGATTATAAGAGGAGGTCAATGGGGTTGGAGAAGAACATACTTTGAGGTTGAGTTCCTTGGCAAAGATCGAGTTTCCCAGCTGGAGTGATTTAGCAGAGAGAAGTTCAAGCCAAAGAGGGGACGTAGAGGCAGTGAGGGGTAGAGACTGATTCTAGAGGAGATTCCAGTTCTAGAGAGTCAGCTACAAGAGGGCCGAGTTTTCCGTAGTGAGGTTGCACAGGGACTGCGCAGGCAACTTCAGAGGAGAAGTTTGATTTAGCTAGAGTGAGGGTCGATTCAGTTGCTGGAGGTCGAGAGAATTTCCAGAGGAGCTAGCGAGTCATTCTCAGAGGCTGAGTTGGGCAAGACGACTTAATTAGAGTAGCTTCCAGGAAGTGCGTGTGAGGGCCTTCACAATATCTGCACAAAAGGATGACGTAGGGGTTTGAGTAGCCTTGTTTGTGCTAGTATTTGGAGCCGGATCAGTGTCAGGTGAGGCAAGATTGGTCTCAGTAATTTTTGTGACCAGTTTATCTTTTATTGGATAGCTAGTTAGACATCTAGAGATTGTACTCAAAATTTAGTTGCTGCTTAATAATATAACCCTTAGCTGCTGCACAGGTTTTCCCACATTGGGTTTTTTCTGGGGACATTTGTCCACAAATAACTATGTCAAATTTTTATGAGCGCATATTTTTTCCCAGTTTCCAGTTTATTTTATGCAGTGTTTTATTTGTGAAGAAATTGTAGTGTGATTAATTCGATATTTACCGTAGTAAGTAAACTGCATAATTTATTCAGTTAAAAGAATTAATTCCAGTTGTTGCATTTCAAGCGAATTTTCACATTCTACTCAAGTCATTCTGCCTGTTGCTGACTCAGGAAGTGTCTCTCCTGCCCTTTGGGAAATTTTCCCGACCTCTGGAATCTGAAACGACCTCCACTCCAGCTAAATCGAACTGCCTCCTTGAGGCTACTACGCAGTCCTTGCACAACCTCATTGTAATATTCCCAATTAGCCTTGCTAATTGGAATATTTCATTTTTGCTTTATTTTGCCGCTTTAGCTAGAAATAATAAATAAAGTGAGAAATAAGAGGGGTCACCTCACTTTAGTCACCTCACTTTATAAAATAAAGTGTTTTTCCTAGTAGATTGACGTTATAACTTAAAGAGGGGGCCTTGGGGGTCCACATGTGTATGAGGGGAGGCATCAGGCTGACCCAAGGTTAACTGCGCAGGTCAAAGGAGAGTAAGGACGTAGTTAAGTTTTGGAGGGAGTTTGGCATTATAAAAGGAGGGGTTCTCACCTCATTTGGGGATGCATATTTTGATATTGATATTGAGAGCTAGACTTTTGTCTGCTTCAGCACGCCGGTTGTTTAGTCGGTCTGCAGCACTGTTTAGTGCACGAGTGTCTTCGGTCGGAGATCTCACCCTTAGCCTCGGGGGACTTCGAGTGCCTGCCCTGGTAAGGTTATTTCTGGTTTCACCCTTAGCTTCGGGGGACTTCGAGTGCCCGCCCTAGTAAGGTTAATTTCTGAGTTCTATCTTTCAGTTTCAGTAGCAGTTTCAGGTGGAGAGTCGGAGAGGAAGAAGCCCTCTGGTGGCTGCGCAGATCTAGCAGGAAAAACGCAGTTTCAGCAGCAGGAAGGACGCAGATCAGTTTGGAGTGAGGACGCTGTTCCAGTAGGAAGAGGAAGGACGCAGATCTGAAGGCACAGTGATAGATCCAGCCTTGGAGATTGTAGATCTGAGCAGATATTTGCAGATCTGGTTCTGTAGGTTGCAGATCTGGAGGGGTAGCACTAGATCCGGCTTGGGAGATTGCAGATCTGAGGAGATATTGGCAGATCCAGCCTAGATCTGAAGAGATAACATCAGATCCAGCCTTTGAGGTTGCAGATCTGAGGAGATATTGGCAGATCTAGCATAGATCTGAAGAAGCCTGTGACGAGATCTAGCGAGATGGAGCGAGATGCGGAGAGATGATAACGGTCCGACGCGGCTCGAGATCCGGCGGATAAGGCGAGGAAGACGCAGTCCGGTCGAGGGCAGGTCATTGGTGGGACTTTATGTGGGGTTGCAGCGACGACCCTGGGTGTTTTCAGCACCGAAGGTTGGTCATCTCATACAGTTTGTGGGTAGGTCGACCACACAACGACATATTTCTTGAGCTTGCGAAATTTGTTCCACGAAGGCACGGCCCCGTTTTTGTAGGAGGAGGGTTTCTGGGGGCGATTTTCGGAGGTGGTCCATTTGCTTCACGGTTTCGGGGTTTTGTCCGGAGCAGCGAGTATAGGTGATCTGTAGATTTTTAGCTCATTCCGGCAAGGGGATCAGCCCCTAGCTTCAGTTCACTCCAGCAGCAGCAGTTTACGGCAGTTTCTTCCAGCAGCTGGGATGCAGTTTCTGTAGTAACCATTTCCTATTTTCTGAGAGGATTCTTCACTTGCCTTGAGCAAGGATAGGTGCCCTCATTCTGATTTTCTTGTACTCCTCTCTATGTACTTTCAGATTAATAAAATGGCTCAGTTTTCTGGCATTCTATGTGTAATTGTTCCATGATCTGGTTCAGCATTGTATTTTCTATATCTGTCTGGCATATTTCTGTTTATTACTGGTTATTTCCCTTTGGGGATATTACACTCATGGAGAAATAACTCTGCCTCCTCTTGTTGCCTCTCCGAAACTTGAAATCTTCCTTCGGACTCACTGTCTCCGCCCCTCACTGTCTCTATGTCTCCTCTCTGGCTCGAACTCTCCTCTAATGAATCACTGCAACTAGGAAGCTTGATTTCTTCCAAGGAACTCGACCTCAAGTGTGTTCCTCCTCAACCCCATCGACCTCCTCTTATGATCTCCAGTTAGATCACCAACGACCACGATTAAGTCCTGATCAATCACTGAGATCATATATGAGTTGATTTGTGTAAGTTTCTAGAGAAATATCACATTTTTCAGTTAATTCTTGTTAATTAATCATTTTACCTAAGTTAGATTCAGGAAAAATTTAATTACTGACTAATTAACTTAAATTGAGTTGTTTCTAAGTGGATTTTCCAGAAACGATTTATGGGTTTTGGAGTCCTAGTGTTTCTTAGCCTTTTTAACCAAATTCGAGACTAGAACACCATCCGATGCTACAAAAACTAACACTCCTTAGCGAGGAACGTGTTCTGTCCCATAACATCCTCCATACACGCTGCTGATGATTGACAACTATGACCACTTACCACTTGTGAAAATTCTATAGTGGAGAACCCTACTGCAGCTACTTATTATATTTCTTCTATTGCATTATTAAACACATTTATTTAACATTTCTTGTGTTAAATAACAAAATAAAATATGCTACAGACTTCACATATAAAAATAGCACAAGTAATCACACATAGACACCATTATTTTTGGACAATTGTCCCCAGAAAAACCCAACTTGGGAAAATCGGTGCAGCAGATCTGAGGGTTTCTTTATTATGCAGTAGAATCTTGAATACAACTAGGGTGCCAACATCTGGCAAACCCTTCAGAGAAATCTAGGCAATCTGGTGAAAATTGTGAGATATACCTCACTCAGCTAATCTCCGGCTGATTTGACAACGTAAGTGATGCCCTTGCTGCCTCAACGTGATTTCCTACGCTGGACTGCGTAAGCCTGCGTGGGCAATCTGAAGGCACTGCGTCACTTTGTTCTCCAACTGGTCTAGCTGATCTAGGGCTGAATTTTGGCCCTCCTTGCTCAGAAATTCCAGCCTCTTGCTATCTCCGGACTGACTCCAAGAGACACTGCGTTGTTTCTGCATGATTTCCTGCAGGGTTTGCATCACCTCTTCAAAAAACTGCGTTGTCTCTATCTGCGTCACCTCTTCCTCTCTTTGAAAATGCACTCTTGGTCCTCCTGACCAATCTCTGCTTCTGCCCTTCTCTGGATCTAATCACTGAATCAAATCACTTAGAAAACCTAGCCCTAGTGATTTGTTCTTGATCAAAAACTGTGTTTCACTCTCACAGTTCGAAAATGCCCAATGGCTCAAGTGTCAAGTATGTATTCCACAGGCCCCTCACCCTCCTTATAATCTTTCATTGACTCTTCAACGACCCAGATTAAAACATAATCAAGGGCTAAGATTAAATTGGAGGTGATCCATGACTTTATCTAGAAGATTCACACTTGATTTAATTAATACACTTAAATTAATCAGTTTCCCCAAGTTTAGACTTAGGAAAACATTAAAAAACGATTAATTAATTTAATTAAATCATCTCTAAGTGGAATTTTTCAAAACCATTTATGGGTTTTATGGAATACATGTGTCTTAGCCTATATACAAAATTACAAGGCTAGAGCACATCCGATGCTACCATAAATCAACACTCTTAGTGAGGAAAGTGCTCTAGCAAGACAACTCAATGTGCTACTGATCTGTCTTCTGTAACATCTGCTACTTTGTTGTTCATGCTGCTCACCAACACTACACAAAAATGCTGCAAATGTATTGCTGCTGACTTTGCATGCTGCTACCAACTGCCTATTGTATGCAACTCCCTCTGAATTCTGCAACCATGCTGCTGCACTGCATGAGCACAGCTCTGCACTGCGCTGCCTCTCTGTGCACTGCACTGCTGCTGCTCATCTGCTGCTACTGCTACTGATCCATTTCTTACTGAAATGGATTTTCAATCATACCCAGCTGTTCTCTGAACTGAGTGAACTTAATTCTTCCCAGAGCTTTAGTGAGAATATCTGTTGTTTGTTCCCCTGTGGGAATGTACTGGAGTTGTACTGCCCCACGCTGAACACAGTCTCTAATAAATGACATCGAATGTCAATATGTTTGGACGGATCATGAAATACTGGATTTTCAAAGAGTTTGATACAACTCCAGTTGTCACAGTAAACACTAGTTGGCTCCATCCTGCTTCTGAATAGACTCACAAGAAGTTTCCGAAGCCAAATTGCTTTGCATGTAGCTGTACTAGTTGCCATATACTCTGCTACTGCTATGCTCAATGCTACTGACTTCTGTTTCCTGCTGCACCAGGACACCATTCCTGATCCAACGCAAAAACAATATGTAATGTCCCGTGTGCAGGTAGGGCCTGCAGCCATGTGTCCGGGGTCTGTGTAATGAGGGGTACTGCGCGAGGGTCCCCGCCCTCAAATGCTCCGGTGGGCCTTAAGACCCCACCCTTAACACCTTGGGATGCCGCCCTCACTAACAGTCTGGGCTTTTGGTGTAGTGGTTGGGCCTTTGAGCTCTGAAACCACTAAGGCCCAACCCCTACACCAAAAGACCGGCTTGTTAGTGAGGGCAGCATAGGCCCAACCACTACACCAAAAGCCCGGACTATTAGTGAGGGCAACATCCCAGGGTGTTAAGGGTGGGGTCTTAAGGCCCACCGGAGCATCTGAGGGCAGGGACCCTCGCGCAGTACCCCTCATTACACAGACCCCGGACACGTGGCTGCGGGCCCTACCCACACACGGGACATTACAGCCCACCACGCTCCGCAAGTGTCGACCTCGAGACCTCGGCTCTAATACCTCTAAGGCCCAACCACTACGCCAAAATAATGGCCTGTTAGTGAGGGCGACATCCCAGGTTGTTAAGGGTGGGGACTTAAGGCCCACTGGAGCATCTGAGGGCGGGGACCCTTGCGCAGTACCCCTCATTACACAGACCCCGGACACGTGGTTTCAGGCCCTACCCGCACACGAGACATTACACAATACCTAGAGGTACTTTTCTTGTCCACTGAGCTCCTTGCCCAATCTGCATCTGTGAATCCACTGAGTCTGACATCCTCTTCTTTGCCATATCTGATACCGAATTTGACCGTTCCCCGTATATACCTTAGAACGTGCCTTGCTGCGGCCCAGTGCACTCTTTTGGGTTCCGCCATGAACTGACTAAGAGTGTTGACAGCAAAGCAAATGTCTGGTCTGGTGTTCACCACAGTGTTGCACGATCCCCCTCCCCCCCAAGGATCCAAGGTCGGAACTGCGTCCTGTATCGATCCTTGGGCGATCCTCCGACGGAACTGCGGATCTGAAAATCAGATCCGCGGTTCCGCTGTTTTGAGGCGATTCCTGGAAATCTGGAACCACCCAAGCCCAATTCGCGGTTCTGAATTCCCGATCCACGAATCCATAAAAGGATATGTTGGGGATTCGTGGAGGTTTGGGCACAGATCCGCGCGGATCGTTAGTGGATCGAGAGGGAGATGGACGGTTCCGCGGGGTTCTAAATTTAAAAAAAAAAATTCTTTGACTTAAGTTGGGTTGGGGCTTCCCGGACACTCCCAAGGTGCTCCCTTGATGCTCCTTAGATGCTTCGTAGATGCTCCCTCCTGGTAATGTTAAATTTTTGAAGTAAAAGAGACACTCCTTTATTTCATTCTCATCCTTTTATTTAAATTTTTAACATTACCATGAAATGACTCAGGATGTTTGAGAGTGGTTCCAGCCTCATCGGGCTTCATATGGAGAAAATATAATTTTCATATCCTATTCAAAATTCAACAGACTTATTAGTTTTCAGGAATTCAGGATCAATGAGATTGTGGCTTTTCATTAGATTATATCATGTATGAGGGTATGTGATTGGCATTTAATCAAGAGCACCAAGCCCTCTATGTGCTCATGTACCCTAGTGTTCGTGGTGTTAATTGTTGAACTCCTTTGTCATGGCCTTAGCAAAAAATTACCTTATAATCAAGTCAAAATAATTGATCAAGCATGTTAAGCTTTTTCCACCATATTTTAAGACTTGGATTAGGTAGTTTGATTAAAATTGGGAAATGTTGACTAATATCCCTGGACAATCGAGGTAGAGGCAAAGGTGAGACAAGAGGAGAAGAATCTACATTCTAGATGGTTGATGCTCGAATAATTAACCATTGATGTACAATGGATGCCATATCTATCTTGATTTGTATACAAATATGCATGTTTTCTTATCTTCTACAACTAGTTTGGTATTTTGGATGTTTTTTCTAATATAAATGCAAATATATATATAGATATATAGTAGATGGTTCCGAGACGCTTCGCTTCCTAGATTTTTGGGAAATGACGCTTCTGCATATCCGCTTCCAAAAAACGTCCCCACTTCGTGCAACATTGGTTCACCAGATACATCAGTGATCCGATGAGATGTCTGTATAAGGTGGGGTCTACCTCTTTATGTTATGAAGCATCTATCTTTTTCCAATTTGTGATCATGGGTGTGGCCATGGGTCTGCAGTCCTGCATTCTGAACCTCTTCAGAATTTCCAGGGCATACCTCTCCTGTCCCAAGAAGATATTTCCATCCTTTTGACAAACTTCTAGTGCTAGGAAGTAGTGCATCAGCCCCAAATCCTTCATGTCGAATTCAACTGCTAGATTCCGTTTGCAAACCTTGATGAGCCTGGATGATCCTGTAAGAAACAAATCATCTACATACAGTACAAGTACCAATGGCTCATCCTCTACCAACAAATAGTAAAGATTGGGATCCGCATCACTCTTGACAAATCCCATCTTTTGCAAATAGCTATCTATCCGACCATACCATGCTCTCAGAGCCTACTTAAGCCCGTATAGAGCTTTCTTTAATCTGCACACATGAGACCTCCTTTCATGAGTCTCAAAACCCTCTGGTTGTTCGATGTATACCTCTTCCTCAATTTCTCCATTCAAGAACGTTGTTTTGACATCCATTTGATGAATCTCCCATCCCATCTATGCTGCTAAAGATACTACAGTCCGGATGGAGGTATATCTAGCAACTGGTGCAAAGGTCTCCTCATCCTTTTGCCACGAACCTTGCCTTGTATTTTTCTACACTACCATCTGCAACGTATTTGATCGTGTAGATCCAACGTGATCCAACAAGTGATCTGCTCTGATGTCTGGGTACGACTTCCCAGATATCATTTGTCATGATAAAAGCGTACTCTTCTATCATGGCTTCTACCCATACTTGGTGCTGAACAACTTCCTGGAAGCTGAGAGGTTCTTCTACTTGAGCCACTAAGGCCTGGTACCTGTCAGGAGGTCTGCGTCGTCTCTTCCCATCCTCGGGAATCCCAATAAAGTTTTTTGCGTCCCTCAGTATTTGCCGAGCTTCCTTGCTGATCCGTCCACTGGTGGAAGGTTGCTCTCTCAACTCTTCCTCCTGATCTATCTGCTCTTCCGATTGAGTATCTTCCTGATATTCCTCCGTGAAAATGTTGGTACCTATCCTTGGTACCACAGTCTGTCTTCTCGTCTGTTCTTCTTGGTGCCCCTGCTGTTCTTGGACCAAGGTAACCTCTGCAGTTTGATCCTCTGCTGGCATATCACGCGATTTCTGAAATGCTCTATCCTCCATGAACTTAACATCGCGTCTTATCACAACCTTCCTACTGTCAGGAATATAGATTCTATATGCCTTGGAGGTGTCACTGTACCCTACAAGATACCCCCTTTTTGCAGTTTGATCTGACTTGCTTCTCTTCTCGCTGGGTACATGACAGTAAGCCATGCTACCAAATATCTGAAGATGCCCTACCTCCGATTTCTTCCTTGTGAAAACTTCCTCATGAATCTTCTTACTCAAGGCTCTATGAGGTGTTCTGTTCTGGATATACACTGTTGTATTGCATGCTTCAGCCCATAAATATTGGGGTAAGTCAAGATCAAATAACATGGCCTTGGCTACTCCTACAATTGTCCTGTTCTTCCGTTCTGCCACACCATTCTGCTCTGGATTGTATTGTACAGTCCACTCTCTCCTGATGCCCTCCTTTGCACAGAAATCTGTGAAGTTCCCATCTATATATTCCCCACCATTATCTGAATGCAATGTCTTGATCTTCTTCCCCATCATGTTTTCAACAAGAGCCTTGAATTCTTTGAACTTTTGAAAGACTTCATCTTTTTTCTTCAGGAAGTAGATCCAGGTCTTCCTGGAGTGATCATAAATGAATGTGACAAAATATTTATCACCTTTGAGAGCGTTAGTGGATATTGGTCCACAGATATCTGAGTGTATCAATCCCAAAACGTTTGCTGCCCTGCTTTCACTTCTGGGAAAAGATGCCTTAGCATACTTCCCAAGTACACATCCTCGGCACACGTCATCATGCTCCGTGCTGAGAACAGGTGCCCCATCAACTGTTTCTCTGAGCATTTTTAATGCACCGTGGTGTAGGTGCCTCGTTTCTTCTATGCCAAAGTTCATTCAACCCTTTCTTGTCTTCAAGATTACTACTGACTAGTGCCATCAGGGTTTTGATCTGCAACCGGTATAGTCTGTTGCTCCTAATCTCGATTTGCCTTGTTTGCTTCCAACTGGGATGCTTGACATACACTTTATTCCCGGTAAAGTGAATGTCATACCCTTTGTCCTGCAACTGGGAATACTGAGATTAGGTTCATCCCAAGCCCTGGCACATGTAGTACATCTGTGATCCTGACACTGGTTTTGGTTTCCGTCTGAAACACTACGGATCCTCTCCCAACTGGAGTGCACTTCGTTCTATTTCCCATAGTGATATGGAAGTTCATCTGCTCTTCCCTATAGCTCGAGAAGTATTCTCGTACTCCAGTCATGTGAGCTGAAGCCCCGCTATCAATATACCAGATTCTTGCAGATACTGAACTTGCTAGGCATGTATCATCCTCTTTTAACCTAGAGGATAAGACATCTAAGTCTGTCATACTTATTTGTTCTTCTTTCTGCGCTGTGTCCCTTCTGAAGCTTCTGGTTTACGCAGCCCCTTTTTCTGTCCTCGCTTCCTTTGGATCTGACAGCTCTGATACCATGTGAAAATTCTATAGTGGAGAACCCTACTGCAGCTACTTATTAGATTTCTTCTATTGCATTATTAAACACAATTATTTAACATTTCTCTTGTGTTAAATAACAAAATAAAATATGCTGCAAACTTCACATATAAAAATAGCACAAGTAATCACACATAGACACCGTTATTTTTGGACAATTGTCCCCAGAAAAACCCAACTTGGGAAAACCGGTGCAACAGATCTGAGGGTTTCTTTATTATGCAGCAGAATCTTGAATACAACTAGGGTGCCAACATCTGGCAAACCCTTCAAAGAAATCTAGGCAATTTGGTGAAAATTGTGAGATATACCTCACTCAGCTAATCTTCGGCTGATATGACAACGTAAGTGATGCCCTTGCTGCCTCAGCGTGATTTCCTACGCTGGACTACGTAAGCCTGCGTGGGCAATCTGAAGGAACTGCGTCACTTTGTTCTCCAACTGATCTAGCTGATCTAGGGCTGAATTTTGGCCCTCCTTGCTCAGAAATTCCAGCCTCTTGCTATCTCCGGACTGACTCCAAGCGACATTGCGTTGTTTTTGCGTGATTTCCTGTAGGGTCTTCGTCACCTCTTCAAAAAATTGCGCTCTCTATCTGCGTCACCTCTGCCTCTCTCTGAAAATGCACTCTTGGTCCACTTGACCAATCTCCGCTTCTGCCCCTCTCTGGATCTGATCACTGAATCAAATCACTTAGCAAACCCAGCCCTAGAGATTGTTTCTTGATCAAAAACTGTGTTTCACTCTCACAGTTCGAAAATGCCCAATGGCTCAAGTGTCAAGTATGTATTCCATAGGCCCCTCACCCTCCTTATAGTCTTTCATTGACTCTTCAATGGCCCAGATTAAAACATAATCAAGGGCTAAGATTAACTTGGAGGTGATCCATGACTTTATCTAGAAGATTCACACTTGATTTAATTAATACACTTTAATTAATCAGTTTCCCTAAGTTTAGACTTAGGAAAACATTAAAAAACCATTAATTAATTTAATTAAATCTCTCTAAGTGGAATTTTCCAAAACCACTATTGGTTTTATAGGTACGTAATAATGCTTTATATGGAAATTACCAGTGAGCACATCCGATGCTACCATAAATCAACACCACTGCCCACCAACTACTACCCAACTTTGATTCATCTGCCACAACTATAGCTAAACCACCCTGCATTTGTGTTGTTGCTGACACTGTCTTGTACAACTGTATTGCTGCCAACTCTACCACTACACTGCAACTAATCTCATGTTGTTGTTGCTGCTACAACTACTAGAACTGAAATCCTGAATACTCTGCCCTTTCTAATGAAACGAGTTCTCCACTATACCCATATGTTATTTGAAATAAACGAACTTAACTCTCCTTAGAGCTTTCGTGAGTTTATCTGCAACCTGCTCTTTTATGGGAACATATTGTAGTTGGATTGCTCCATTTTGCACACAATATTTGATGAAATGACACCGAATATTTATGTGTTTCGACTTGACCTTGATGCAAATCTGATTATCATAGTAAACACTAGTCACCTCCATCCTATGTCTGAACAAGCTCGCCAACAACTTCCAAAGCCATATAGCTTCACACGTGGTTGTGCTAACTGTCATATACTCTTCTGTAGATCTCAGTACTACTAACTTCTGCTTCCTGCTGCACCAAGAAACCATCGTTGATCCAATGCCGAAGCAATATTTGAAGGTACTTTTCCAGTCCACTGAATTGCCTGCCCAATCTGCATCTGTGAATCCACATAGTATGCCATGATCCTCTCTAGTATATCTCAACACATACTTTATTGTGTTGAGCAAATACATCAGAACGTGCCTCACTATTGTCCAATGCTCTCTTTTCGGCTCCACCATAAACTGGCTCAGAGTGTTGACCGCGAAGCAGATATCTGGCCTAGTGTTAACCAGATACATGAGAGAATCGACAAGCTGTCTATAGAAGGTGGGGTCAACATCCTTGTCTTTTGATCGACTATCTTCCTCTAGTTGGTGATCATGGGCGTAGACATGGGTCTACAATCCTACATCCTGAATCTCTTTAGAACCTCTGTAGCATATCTCCCTTGACCAAGGAAGATCTCCCCATCCTTCTGGAACACTTCCAAACCTAGGAAATAGTGCATCATCCCAAAATCCTTCATGCCAAACTCTACAATCAGGTTCCTCTTATAGTCCTCCAGTCAAGAAGAGGCCATCCACATACAATACTAGGATGAGTGGCTCATCCTCTACCATCAAATAATAAAGGTTTGGATCTGCATCACTCTTGACAAATCCCATCTTCTGCAAGTAGTTGTCAATCCAACCATACTATGCCCTCTGGGCTTGTTTGAGCCCGTATAGAGCTTTCTTCAGATTGCACTCTTGTGTGCGCCTCTCATGTGTCTTGAAGCCCTCTGGTTGTTCGATGTATACCTCCTCCTCTATCACTCCATTCAAGAAAGTTGTCTTGACGTCCATCTGGTGAATATGCTACCCCATCTGTGTTGCTAGGGATATAACTGACTGGATAGAAGTTTATCTGGCAACTGGGGCGAAGGTCTCCTCATAATCTATGCCTTCTTTCTGTGCATACCCCTTTGCCATGAACCTAGCCTTGTACTTTTCCACACTGCCATATGCAACATACTTGACCTTGTAGATCCAATGAGAGCCCACAACTGATCTGCCCTCAGGCATCGACACTACCTCCCAAACATTGTTCGTCATGATAGAATTGTACTCCTCTACCATGGCATCTATCCACGCCTGACGCTGAGCGGCCTCCTGATAGTTGGAAGGTTCATTAACCTGTGGCACCAATGCTTGGTACCTGTCTGGCTGTCTGTGTTTTCTCTTGCTCGTCCTTGGAGCTCCATTGAACTCCTCTACATCTCTTAATGTTTGATGAACTTCCCTACTTGTTCGACCACTATTGGTGGGAGGATCAACCAACTCCTCTTCTTGCCTTTGCTGCGAACTCACTGGATCTCCTTCCCCTAAGGATATGTTGGTACTGGTAACTGTACTAGATCCCTGTGACTGTCCTTGCAGCGGTCCTAGTGGCTTCCCATGTGGTTGCCCCTGTGCTGGACCAATGGAGCTTCTATTGGCACACTCTTATCACCTACTAGCATCTCACGAGACTTCTTGAAGGCTTTGTCCTCCGCAAACTTCTCATCCCGTCTCACTATGATCTTCGTGCTACTAGGAACGTAGATCTTGTATGCCTTGGAGGTTTCACTATACCCAACGAAATAACCTCTCTTTGCAGTCTGATCCAACTTGGTGCACTTCTCATCTAGTACATGACAATAAACTATGCTACCAAAGATCTTGAAGTGACTGACTCCAGGCTTCTTCTCTGAGAAGAATTCTTCTGGTGTCATCTTGCCCAATGTCTTGTGAGGAACCTTGTTCTGAATATACACAACCGTGTTACATGCCTCTGCCCATAAGAGCCTGGGTAAATTCTGGTCATATAACATCACCTTCACAACCCCAACTATAGACCTATTTTTTCGCTCTGCTACCCCATTCTTCTATTAGTTGTATGGAGTTGTCCATTCCCTCTTGATACCTTCCTTCGAACAGAAA
The DNA here is from genome assembly GCA_034641835.2 of Pinus albicaulis. Classification (NCBI taxonomy): domain Eukaryota; kingdom Viridiplantae; phylum Streptophyta; class Pinopsida; order Pinales; family Pinaceae; genus Pinus; species Pinus albicaulis. Next base: position 675,014,561 of record CM076570.1, read on the forward strand.
CCTGTGAAATCACTATCTTTGTACTCACCTCATTATCTCAATGAAGCACCCTGATCTCTTTCCCTGTCGCATTCTCCACCAGAGCCTTAAACTCCTTGAAGTGATCGAAGACCTCATCCTTGGTCTTCGGGAAATAGATCTAGGTTTCCCTGGAATGGTCACAATGAAGGAAATATTCATACGCTCCTAGAGATTTGGTGGACATAGTACCGCAAATGGCTGAGTGTATAAATTGTAACACACCATCTGTTTTGTTGTCACTCCTTGGGAATGCTGCCTTGGCATATTTCCGAAGCATGCACCCCTTGCACACATCATCATGTTTCGTGCCAAGTTCTGGAACACTTGTTACTGTCTCCCTGAGCATTCTAAGTGCTCCATGATGTAAATGCCCGATCCTCCTATGCCATAACTCTTTCAGGTCTTTCCCATTGTCACAACAACTACATACTAGTTCCATTGGAGAGTCAAACTACAACTTGTACAATCTGTTGCTTCACACCCCAATCTGTTTCACCTTCTTCTAGTTTTGGTGTTTAACGAATGCCTTCTTCCCTACAAAGTGGACATCATATCCCCAATCCTATAACCAAGACACTGAAATTAGATCCATACCTAATCCTGGCACATGTAATACATCTGCAATACTGGTGCTTGCTCCCGACTCCCTCCCTATATCAATGATAACTCTCCCAACTGGAGTGCATTTTGCCTGTTTCCCATTGTTATTTGGAAATCCATTTTCTCGTCATTGTAGTTGGAGAAATACTCTCTAACTCCTGTCATATGAGCTGATGCTCCACTGTCTATATACCAAACTCCCTGTGAAGCTAAGCTAGTTAAGAAAACAAATTCTGTGAGAATTTCTGAATCTACTAAACAGAAAACCTATTGCAATAAATCTGATTTACTTCTCCTACTTGTTTGATTTACTTAACAAGTTATTTTTTTGAATTATTCAGTAAAATATCAAGGTAAACACATTGCAGCCTACACAACTATACAGATCAGAAACTGAAGAATAAGCACATTCAGGAAAAGGACACACAATATTTTTCGGACAAATGTCCTCGGAAAAACCTAATGCGGGAAAACCGGTGCAACAGTTTTGAGGGTTTTTATTATTAAGCAGTAGTTTTGAGTACATCTAGGGTGCCATAATTCGATTCACCCAACAGAGAAAACCTCAGCAATAAATGTGAGTTTACCTCACTCTGCAAGTCTCGACTGATCCAGATCAGTCACAAGTGAAACCCCTGCTAGCTCCGCTCAGTCTCTACACTGCCATTGCGTAAGCCTGTGTGGGCCTGGCCGAAGGACTACGTCACCCTTCCTCTGCACTGATCAACCTCTCAGAAATTGATTTTAAGCCATGCCGGCTTAGAAACCCCGATTCCCAGCTAATTTTGGACTGTCCCTCAGAGGCTTTGCGTTGCCCCTGCGTGAGCCCTGCGTGGGCCTACGTCACCCTCTCCAAGATCTTCGTCACTCTCTCTAGTGTCTGCACTGCCTCCTCTGCGTCTTTGCTGCCCTTCCTCTGCTTTGTACTCTTGGTCCTTCGACCAATCACTGCATCTGCCCCTCACTGCTTCTCTGAATCACTCTGCTCCGATCTTCGTCCGAGCACTGCTCCATTGGAAGAATTCGATCTCTTAGGCTCTGTGTGTCTTCTCCAGCTAACCCCAAGCCTTCCTTTAATACTTTTCTCGTTGAACTTTCAACGACCGTGATCTAAGCTCTAATCGATGACTAAGATTAGAAAAGACTTGATCAACGTCACTTAAAATGTTCTCATCCACATGTTTTAATTAATTCACTTTAATTATTTAATTTCCCTAAGTTAGACTTAGGGTCTCCATTAAAATAATTAATAATTTGAATTACTTTCACAACGGGTGGAATGTCTCCAAACCATTTCTGGGTCTTGGAGATCTCATGTGTTCTAGCCCAAAGTTTCGGAGCTAAAGCACATTCGATGCTACCAAAAATCTCAACACTCCCTCTTAGCGACGAATGTGCTGTAACAACACTTCAACCCAGAAGCATTACATTGATCCATGGCATCAGTCCTCTGCGCTACAGATGCTCAGTTGCTACCCATCATCCACTGTGCTGCTGCCCATGACTCTGCCACAGTCATTGCCTCATCTGTACTTCAGCTCCTTCTCAAATGCTGCATCATGCTGCCCATCGCACTGCCACTACTAACTGCTGCATTGCAAGTCAGTTGTTGAGAAGTAAACAACTGAAGGACATCACCCAAAATACTGACAGACGAGTCAGTTTAGCTGCATCTCGATACTGAAGCACCCTCTGCTGCTGAATTGCGCTGACCCTCCGAAGCTCTGCATTGTTGCTGCTCTGCGTTGTGTAAGCACTACTCCTTTGCGCTGCTGAAGTCCCATCATCCTCTGCGCTGTTGTTTCCACGCTGCTGCTGCCTCTGCACTGTTGCTTCCAGTCTTGAACGTGCTCACTACCATCGTGCCTCCATAATCCTCTACACCGACTCCAGTCATCCTACTACTGTCATTAAGGGTTCCCGTAGTTCGTATGTGATCCAAGAGTTGGGCACCTCAAGGACGCTGCCCTCTTCATCTGCAGTTCAAGAGAACTACAGATCAATGTCGCCCCACCTCTTCTCTCAAGGCACATGAGCACTCATGGAGTACTCATCTTCATCTATCACGAAGAGTTTGACATCATTCAGAACTGCCAGGATCCTGATCTTCTAGATGACAAAGTTGGATGCTCCATCCAACCTGTCCTGATCCCTCAGTCCTTGTGTATCCATCTCTGCTAAACAAAAAATGTCGAAACGGATACTCTTCTTCCTTCTTCTGCTGCTACTCTCAGCAAGAGACTCGGATATGAGTTTCTTGGCGATAGAAACCCTCTAGAAAATACGGTCCCTCTGACCAGTGATTTCCTTCCCGGAAATCCTCTACCAATTCTGTCGAATCAACCCTCTTGTTAAATTTAGATAGACATGGAGTGTTCTATGCTTAATGCAAATTTACTTCAATTTTTCTTAAGCCCGATTCAATTTAGCAATCACATAAACATAAAGTAAAATACTAATAGAACACAATAATAGTTCAACAGAAGAAAAGCCAATAAAATAGATCAGATTTTACAATGGAGTTGTCTACCGATGCCATAAAATAGCCAGGACAACAAGTTTTTGCCAGAATCCGATAAATATTTTTTTAAAAATTCAAATAGTTGGAGTGCTTGAATTGTTTTTTTAATGGTGGAAATGGATTCAACACCATCAAAAACCCTTGGGGCACCCAAAATCCTGAAATTTGACAACTATAATCTAAATTTTCAAAGATTTCTGCCAGAAATTTTCATATTCTTGCCGGAATTTTTGGGTTCTTCTGTGGGTTTTTTAGACTACGACTTTAACAATTCTTCTTGTCCAACAAAGATATAGGATAGTGTGCGTTACGACAGTCAACAGGATGCATCAGCCAACAAAGTCTTTCTTAGATCAGCGAACCCTCAAAGTGTCACACACACAACCCTCAAAGACAGCTCATCAAAAGTCAACGCTGGGCAACCAAAAATCAACGCAGGACAGTCATCAGAAAGTCAATGCCACAGATTTAGGGTTTCGGTCAAACTACTCCTTTTTCCTCGATTTTGTGCCCAGTTGTAGGCCTACAAAAATTGGATTTCCATCAAAGATTGGAGGTCAAACAGTCAAGGGTTGACCATGGTCAACGCACAACAAACCAACCCTAAACAAATCTGCAGATTTTCCCTAGCTTCAGCTCCGCACGTGTGAAGGAAAGAGGCCTCCAAAGGCTATTGAATGAATGAGATCACAATGAGAGAATGTGTGATGAGTTGATGAGCAAATGACCTCTAAGTCTCTCCAATTTATATCCATTAGTGAGGGTGTGTGACACATCTATTAGGCTTGTGAGCCTACATTACAAATCTGGCCGACCTTGCACATGTGTAGAGAATAAAATCAAAATATATGTTCTCCTCATCCAAACAAGATGATCTTTAGATCAATCTTGCACCTCTCCGAAAGAGGAATCCAACAAAAATATGATCATCATCATATGAGTAGTGCAACATGGAGTTTGGACCTAGTTGCGCAAAATTAACACCTCTCTAATCACTCCACTGATCGGATCTCAGACTTTTTGGCTAGAAAGTCTGCTGAGGGACTGCTTCCCCTACTTTGTCACACCTTGCTAGACATTGTTCTGCACTAACAGAAACAATGCCCCACCAGCCGTTATTGAAGAAAATGATTTGCACTTCCAGCCACAACAACTGGAAAAACGGAGGCTCGAAACCCCTACGTTGGCCAACAAACATTGCGCTGCCACTGCTTCAGCTACATCGTCACCTCTCCTGGCTGATGCAGGCTCTGCGTGAGCCCCACAAGGGATTGCGTCACCCTTCCTTGCCTGTCTTCTAGATCAGTGCTGTCTCTTGGGACAACTGCCTTCTTGCAGCAAAATTTCTTCGGTCTTTGATGATGGCTTTAGCTCTTCCTGATCTGTAAATGCTCTAATACCATGTCAGAATTTCTGAATTTACTAAATAGAAACCCTACTATAGTAAATCTGATTTACTTCTCCTACTTGTTTGATTTACTTAAGAAGTTATTTTTCTGAATTATTCAGTAAAACATCAAAGTAAATACACTGCAGCCTACACAACTACACAGATCATAAACTAAAGAATATGCACATTTACACAAAGAGCACACAAGATTTTTCGGACAAATGTCCCTGGAAAAACCCAATGTGGGAAAACCGATGCAGCAGTTCTAAGGGTTTTTATTATTAAGAAGTAGTTATTAGTAAATGTAGGGTGCCATAATCTGGCTCACCCAATAGAGAAAACCTCAACAATTAGAGATAAATGTGAGTTTTACCTCACTCTGCAAGTCCCGACTGATCTGGTTTAGTCACTGGTGAAACCCCTGCTAGCTTAGCGTAGTCTCTACACTGCCACTGCGTAAGCCTGCGTGGGTCTGGTTGAAGGATTGCGCCACCCTTCCTCTGCACTGATCAACCTCTCAGAAATCGAGTTTCAGCCCTGCCGACTTAGAAACCCTGATTCCCGGCTAATTTTGGATTGTCCCTCGAAGGCTCTGCACTTCCCTTGTGTGGGCTTGCGTCACCCTCTCTGGGGTTTACGTCACACACTCAGGTGGCTGCGCTGCCTCCTTTGTGTCTCTGCTGCCCTTGCTCTGCTTTGAACTCTGTAGAAATTTCTGAACCTTATACTTTATGCAGAAATTATTACTGTTAATCTGGTTATGCTCCTCCTACTTAGACAGTTTATTAACTGAATAAATTCAAGTTAAAATCAAAGCAAAACACATAACAGATCTCTACGAATCTAGATCTAGAACAAGTTTATGCACACATTGACAAAGTGACGCAGTTATTTCTGGACAAATAGTCCTCGGAAAAACCCAATGCGGGAAAACCAGTGTCTGGCCGCTGGAGGGTCTTATTATTGAGAATATTTATGAATACACAAATCTGGAAAACCCAACAGAGAATATACTAGATCTACAACTCACTGGCTAATCTAGGGCCAAAATAATGACTGATCCACAACCTCAAATGGGATTTACAGAACTCACCCAAGATTAGGGCCTATAAACCCCAGCGCTACCCCTGAAAGCCTCTATGTCAGCCTCTGAAGCCCCTCAAACCCTTAGCGCTGCTCCAGAAGAGACTGTGTTACCCCAGACTGGGTGACGCAATCACTACGTGTAATATTCCTAATTAGCACCGCTAATTGGAATATTTGATTTTTGTATAGTTTTGCCGCCTATAGTTAATTAATAAATAAAAGTGAGAAAAGAGGGGTCAACTCACTTAAATAAAATAAAGTGCGTCCCTAGTAGGAGCAACGTTATAACTTAAAGGGGAGCCTTGGGGGTCCACACCACATATGAGGGAGGCCTCACGTAGCCTCTAGGAGCATCTGCGCAGACTTATGAGGAGCACGTGGGGAGAGGGGGACCATGTTAGGGTTTGAGGAGAGCTAGCGTTATAAAAGGTGGGAAAGCCATTTCATTTGGGATTCTTGTTGTTGATGATATTTGAGCTAGACTTCTGTCTTCTTGAGCACGCTGGCTGTTTAGCCTGTTTGCAGCACTGTTTAATGTGACTGAGTGTCTCCGGTCGGAGATCTCACCCTTAGCCCCGGGGGACTTCAAGTGCCTGCTCGGGCAAGGTCTTTTCTACAGTTTGCGGCGGAGGATTTGGTTGTTGATTTGCGGAGGAGCTGGGCTTCCTTTGGTGACTGCGCAGTCCCTAGGAGAGTGGACGCAGTTCTTGGAGGAGGTGTTCTATTGCGGGGTTTTCCTGCAGGAGATTCAGTGTTATTCGGTGCGGAGGTTCAGTATTTAACAGTGGAGAGTTTCCTGAGGAGTTTGTGGCTCCATCTCAGCATATTTCATTTGGCATCTGCGCTGGGCCTGGAGGGACAGCGCTTTTCCTTGAGGAGGGTTTCTGGGGTGATTTTCGGAGGTGGTCCATTTTGTTTATGATTTCTGGGTTTTGCCCGGAGCAGTGAGTACAGGTGATCTACAGATTTTCAGCTCATTCCGGCAAGGGGATCAGCCCTAGTTTTCAGTCTATATTAGCAGCAGCAGTTTACGGTAGTTTTTCCATCAGCTGGGGACGTAGTTTCCTGTAGCAGCCATTTCCAGTCCATCTGAGAGAGTTCTTCACTTGCCTTGAGCAAGGAGAGGTGCTATCATTCTGATTATCCATTGTATCTCGTTATATTCTCAGATTAATAAAATGGCTTAGCATTCCCGGCATTTTTATGTGTATTTGCTTTATGTTCTATTTCCGGCATTTTCTATATTATTGTATGCTTGCATTGCTGTCTATTTCCCTTCCGGGATATTACAGTGGTATCGGAGCATAGTTCTGGCTCAGCCTGTGGAGCTAGCAGTCTATGAGGCCGAGGGATAGATCCCATATCGGTTCCGGGGTAAGAAATACAGAGACGTTGAGCGTAGGTTGGAGAACACCTACGGAGAGGGGGACTGTGTTCGAGTGGTGGACACAGATCAGGAGCAGCCTTGGACAGATTCAGAGTAGGAGCAGCCTGTGGGGGACGCAGAGCAGCAGGGTCCTATGGCAGACGAGGAGGATTCGAGGAGATTTAGAGAGGCACTCCTCCAACACATGCAGGATGTGTCACAGAGATTCACTGCGCTGGAGGTTAGGCAGCGGGAAACCCCAAGGGGTTTTCAGGTCGGTGAGGGATCAGGCATGTCACACCACATGCCGGTGCGTGATGCTATCCCCATCATGGCATCGCATGCACCCACGCGATCCACTATGCCCACTTTCCTAGCAGAGGACGCAGGGGCAGAAGCACAGCAGGAGCCGGAGGTTGACCCTAGCCAGATGGACGCCTACATTGCAGAGTACCTGGCACGCGGGCCGGCGATCAGAGATCTTATCTCATTTAGAGATTATGTTCAGCTCCAGCGTGATGGTAGACCCCGTGATCATCACAGGGGACACAGACACCATCATGATGACCACCGCGCAGCTAGTAGATTTCATTTGCCCATGTTTGATGGTTCATCAAACAGTTTGGCAAAGTCTTGGGTAGAGAAGTTGGATATCTATTTCCAGCTTAATCAGATGTCGCAGTCAGAGGCCATTAAGGTGGCAACATTACATCTGGAGGGCGAGGCCCAGGACTGGTGGTTTCATGGGATGACTACACTCGGGCATTCTACGGTGGGGACATATGCCGAGTTTACCCGGAGGGTGATAGAGCGTTTTGACAGGAGGGATCCGGAGCAGCACTTTGTTGAGCTGACGAAGCTCAAGCAGACTGGGAGCCCAGAGACTTACATTTCAGATTTCTTGAGGGTTTCAGTGATGGTGCCAGATCTATCCGCAACTCGGATGGTCTACATGTTTGTGGAGGGGTTAGCAGAGCCACTTCGTGGCCTAGTCAGGTCGACTAGACCAGCTACACTTCAGGATGCCATCAGCAGGACCCGAGATTTACAGGATGTCTTACCTAGGACTCGGACACCTTACCCCCAGAGACAGGCTTTCCAGCCTAAGGGGAAGGACACGAGGATTCCGCCTCCCAAGGGGAATCCTGGACGAGGACAGGGTGATGATGAGGCCCGGAGGGAGCTGAAGAAGAAGCGGTTGTGCTTCACTTGCCAGGAGCCATGGGCGCCGGGGCACAAATGTGCTGCAGGGAAATCACATTTCATTGAGGTCTTCTCCGAGAGCAGCGGGGAAGAGGATGAGGAGGATGATGTGGAGGCAGGAGATTGTTATGCAGCGCAGGGTACATTACCACCTCCACCACCACCAGCAGGTGGTGCGTCGTTTGCACCTACTGGAGGAGCTCTAGCAGCATTGTGGGGAGTTCCCAAGTACTTGACGCTGCGCGTACGGGGGACAGTGCGTGGCTAGCGAGTCTCAGTCTTGGTCGACAGTGGGGCAACCCACAATTTCATCGATGCACAGATGGTTGAGCGGAGAGGTATACAGACTGAGAGTTTTGATGGATTTTCGGTTTTGGTCCCAGGAGATCAGACCATGGTGTGTGCTCGATATGTTCCCGAGTTGTCAGTGACGATGGGCACCTATACATTGACAGATCATTTTTTTTGTGGTCGATATTCCGGACACCAACATGATACTGGGTGTTTAGTGGCTTATTACTCTAGGGAAGGTCACGACAGATTGGAAGGCCCTAGAGATGGAGTGGGATGATCCCAAGACAGGGAGGCATGAGAAGATACGGGGACAGCACACATATCCGCCTCAGACTGTGTCGGCACATAGGATGAAGCCGACCTTCCGTAAGGGAGACATAGAGTGGGCAGTAGAGCTGCGGGCATCGGAGGCAGCGACTACAGGACAGGCAGTGCATCCAGAGGTACAGACTATCCTCGACAGGTATGCCATAGTATTTGGGGATATTCCGCCAGGGCAGCCACCAGATCGGGGGTTTGAGCATACCATTGAGCTGGAGCAGGGTATACAGGCCGTGATCACCACACCTTATAGGCATCCCAAGGCCTATCGGGATGAGATTGAGCGAGCTATTCAGGAGTTGCTGGCCCTTGGGCACATTCGGCCGAGCACGAGTCCTTTTGCTTCTTCTGTGGTGTTGGTGAAGAAGAAGGACAGCACATTGCGGATGTGCATTGATTACAAGGCTCTGAACAAGAAGGCCCTGAAGAACAGGTACCCCATTCCCAGGATCGATGAGTTGATGGACGAGTTGAGGGGAGCATGCTTCTTCTCAAAGATTGATTTGAGATCTGGGTATCATCAGATTCGCGTGAGGGAACAGGACATTCCCAAGACCGCCTTCAGGTGTCATTATGGGCACTTCAAGTTTCTGGTTATGCCTTTTGGGTTGACCAATGCACCCACTACCTTTCAGTCGTGCATGAACCATATCTTCAGGGGTCATCTGAGGAAATTTGTGCTGGTCTTCTTCGATGACATACTCATCTATAGCAGGACGTGGGAGGAGCATCTCCAACATATTGAGACAGTATTGCGCATCTTGGAGGAGCAGCAGTTCTATGCCAAGCTCTCCAAATGTGAGTTTGGATTGACGGAGATGCTGTACTTGGGGCATATCATAGGAGTGGATGGGGTGAGAGTCCACGAGGAGAAGATTAGGGCCATCAGAGATTGGCCAGAGCCGAGGAACGTGATTGAGCTTCGGGGATTTATTGGCATTTGCACTTACTACAGGAAGTTCGTCAAAGGTTTCTCACAGCTTGCTGCACCCCTCACAGATTTGACGAGGAAGGGGGCATTCAGTTGGTCGGACACAGCACAGCGAGCTTTTGATAGGCTCAAGGAGGTGATGAGTAGCTGCCCCGTGCTTGCATTGCCGGATTTCACGCAGCCGTTTGTTTTGGAGTGCGATGCGTCAGGAGAGGGGATTGGCGCGGTATTGATGCAGGGTGGTCATCCTATAGCTTTTGAGAGCCGGAAACTCCTTCCGCATGAGAGGTTGTATCCCATATATGACAAGGAGATGCTGGCCATCATGCATGCATTGGCCAAGTACCGGCAGTATTTAGTGGGTGGCAGATTCAGGGTGAGAACAGATCACAACAGCCTCAGGTACTTTCTGGAGCAGAAGTAGTTGCAGGAGAGGCAGCAGAAGTGGATCAGTAAGATCCAAGCCTATGACTTTGACATTGAGTACGTCAAAGGCAAGAATAACGTGGTAGCAGATGCCCTTTCACGGAGACCGGCCACGTTATCTCTTATGAGATTGGACGTTGATTGGAGAGCTCGACTGTTGGTGGAGTACTCCAAGGACAAGTTTGCATGTGAGGTGTTGGATGGACAGGTAGCAGATGACAGGTACAGGGTGGTTGACGAGATTATCTATTACAGGGACAGGATCTTCTTGACTGAGGGATCTCAGCTTAAGAAGAAGATACTCCATGCTTCACATGATTCTCCATTGGCGGGCCATCAGGGGTTCACCAAGACCTATAGGGCCATCAGAGAGAGGTTCTCATGGAAGGGCCTCAAGGAGGACGTACTCCAGCATGTCAGGGAGTGCGATGTTTGTCAGAGAAACAAGGGAGAGATGAGCCATCCGGCAGGGTTGTTGCAACCTCTTCCCATTCCAGAGGGGAAATGGGAGAGCATATTGATGGACTTCATCACAGGGTTGCCCATGGTGCAGGGCAAGGACTGCATCTTTGTCGTCGTTGACCGACTGACGAAGTATGCTCATTTTTTCGCCATATCCACACACCACACAGCAGCACAGGTGGCCAAGCAGTTCTTCAGGGAGATTTTCAGGTTGCATGGTCTACCTAAGACCATTGTCAATGACAGGGACAGCCGTTTCATGGGCGGATTCTGGCAGGAGCTTTTCCGGCTAGTGGGGACAGAGTTGACGCCGAGCACTAGTTATCACCCACAGACAAACGGACAGACAGAGATAGTTAACAAGTGGCTGGAGGGCTACTTGCGTAACTATGTCAGTGGACAACAGAGGGCATGGCTGAAGTGGCTGCATTTGGGAGAGTATTGCTACAACACGACGCATCACATGACCATTGGTATGTCACCATTCTATGCTTTGTATGGATATCATCCTTTATCTTTTGTGGACATGATGTTTGGTGCTAGCAGGGCTCCAAGAGCCAAGATCTGGATCCAAGAGAGTCAGGATATCCTCCGAGCTCTCAAGGATAACATGGCCACAGCGCAGAATCAGCAGAAGCTGTATGCTGATAGGGGTCGGGTGGAGAGACAGTTTGAGGTAGGAGACTTGGTCTACCTGCGATTACAGCCATACCGACAGTCTTCACTTAAGCAGAAGGGGGCTGAGAAGCTTAAGCCCCATTTTTATGGGCCATACAGGGTGATACGCAGGATTGGGCAGGTTGCATATGAGCTAGAGCTGCCCCAAGGCAGCAAGATTCATAACATTTTTCACGTATCATGCCTGAAAAAGGCATTGGGCCAGCAGGTGACGGTCACAGATGAGCTACCACCCACGGATGATGAGGGGCATCTGGTGTTGCAGCCAGAGGCTATTATTGATACCAGGGAGAGGCAGCTGCGGAGCAAGACGATCCAGGAATTCTTGGTGAGGTGGAAGAATTTGCCAGATGAGGATGCCACTTGGGAGGATGAGAAGATATTACAACATCCATCACTTCAGTTGCTTGAGGACAAGAAACATTTTGTCGGGGGAGACTGTAATATTCCTAATTAGCACCGCTAATTGGAATATTTGATTTTTGTATAGTTTTGCCGCCTATAGTTAATTAATAAATAAAAGTGAGAAAAGAGGGGTCAACTCACTTAAATAAAATAAAGTGCTTCCCTAGTAGGAGCAACGTTATAACTTAAAGGGGAGCCTTGGGGGTCCACACCACATATGAGGGAGGCCTCACGTAGCCTCTAGGAGCATCTGTGCAGACTTATGAGGAGCACGTGGAGAGAGGGGGACCACGTTAGGGTTCTGAGGAGAGATAGCGTTATAAAAGGTGGGATAGCCATTTCATTTGGGATTCTTGTTGTTGATGATATTTGAGCTAGACTTCTGTCTTCTTGAGCATATTTGGTATTTAACTAGCCTGTGACTTCTTGTTTAGTGCGGTGAGTATCTCCAGTCGGAGATCTCACCTCCCCGAGGGGACTTAGTGCACAACTCGGGCAAGGTCTTTTCGGTTCTGGCGGTTGGTTGTTGATTTGCGGGAGGAGGCTGGGCTTCCTTTGGTAGTACTTGCGATCCCTAGGAGAGTGGACGCAGTTCTTGGAGGAGGTGTTCTATTGCGGGGTTTTCCTGCAGGAGATTCAGTGTTATTCGGTGCGGAGGTTCAGTATTTATCAGTGGAGAGTTTCCTGAGGAGTTTGTGGCTCCATCTCAGCATATTTCATTTGGCATTTGCGCTGGGCCTGGAGGGACAGCGTTTTTCCTTGAGGAGGGTTTCTAGGGTGATTTTCGGAGGTGGTCCATTTTGTTTATGATTTCTGGGTTTTGTCCGGAGCAGTGAGTACAGGTGATCTACAGATTTTCAGCTCATTCCGGTGAGGGGATCAGCCCTAGTTTTCAGTCTATATTAGCAGCAGCAGTTTACGGCAGTTTTTCCATCAACTGGGGACGCAGTTTCCTGTAGCAGCCATTTCCAGTCCATCTGAGAGAGTTCTTCACTTGCCTTGAGCAAGAAGAGGTGCTATCATTTTGATTATCCATTGTATCTCGTTATATTCTCAGATTAATAAAATGGCTTAGCATTCCCGGCATTTTTATGTGTATTTGCTTTATGTTCTATTTTCGGCATTTTCTATATTATTGTATGCTTGCATTGCTGTCTATTTCCCTTCCGGGATATTACACTACGCTACCCCTGAAGGGTCTCTGCGTAACCCCTGAGGGTTTCCTGCTGAAAATCACGCTGTCCTAGGAGGGACTGCTCTGTCCTTGTTGCTGCTGCTGCTCTCCTCTTCTACACTGTCCTTGAGCTAATCTCTACCTCTTATGTATTCTAGACCCCGGGATCAGATCATCCCCTTGGCCTAAATTCCCCTCTCTGGAGCTGAAACACTTCTGAGTATTCTTAGCAAACCCTGCCCTAGAATCTCAGCTTAGCTTCAGAGCTCTGCCTTTGTGTGTCTTTACAAATGACCCCAAGCCTTTCCTTTATACTTTTCACGTTGAAAAATCAACGACCATGATCAGATCTTGAATCAATGGCTAAGATTAAAAGAAAGCTCGATCTGTGTGACTTAAGACAATTTCATCACATGTTTAATTAAATTCACTTTAATTATTTAAGTTCCCTAAGTTTTAACTTAGGAAATACATTAAAATAATTAATTAATTTGATATCTTTTAAACCAAATGAAATTTCTCAAATCCATTTCTAGGTCTTGTAGATCAGGTGTACTCTAGTCCCTCCACAAAGTTTGGGAGCTAGAGCACAACTGATGCTACCCCAAATACACAAAATCTCAACACTCCCTCTTAGAATCAAGGGTGTGCTCTAGCAATACATCACACTTATGCATTAGATGATTTTGGGCACTGGTTCTGTGCTGCTGAAGCTTAGCCTGCTGCCACTCAACTTTGCACTGTTTCTGCCATTCTGTATTGTTGCCCATGACTCTGCCACTACCATTGCAACCACTGTATTGCATCTCCCTCTCAAAATGCTGAATCTATGCTGCTTATAGCACTGCCACTGCTGATTCGCTCCACTGCAACTTCAGTTGTTTGAGAGAAACAACTGAATCTCCTGCCCAATCTTTGACAAACAAGACTGATGGACTGCATCCTCATCACTGAAGCTCCATAGGCTACAGATCTATGTTGGCATCTAAAGAACGATGCACAACTACAACTCTGCCTGCGTAATCAGACTTCCTTTGCACTACTAAAGTCACATCATCCCCTTGTGCTGAAATCTATCACGCTGTTGCTGCACTGTGCTATCCCTCTTAAGCCTTCTGCACTGCTGTAGCTCTGCACTGCGTAAGCAGCACTGCTCTGCGCTTCTGAAGTCACATCAGCCTCTGCGCTATTACTGCTTCTACGCTGCTTCTTCCAGTCTTCAGATCTGCCTCTACTTCATCTGTGATCTATGCACCCACTGCTCTACTTGTCCCGCTACTGTCTTAAGGCTACCGTAGCTCACATGTGATCCAAGAGATGAGCTGCTCAAGGGTCCCGCCTCTGCTCCATGTAGCTCCTCTACATGTCCATGTCACCCCACCTCCGTGGTTCATGAGCACTCATGGCTGCATCATTTTCTGACCCATCATCTGGCACAACTGCTTTGAAAGAAGATGCTTCCTTGTCCTTTTTCTTCTGAGGACAATGGCTGTTAAAATGTCCCATTTCACCACACTGAAAGCACTTAATCTTTGAAAGATCCTTCTTCTTCTTTTGTTGCTTCTTCGATGCCAAGGCTGCATCTTCCTCATCTTCCTTCTTCACTTTGCTCAATCCTGGGCTGTGCTGCCTCTTGGTGAATCTGCGGAGTTCTTCTTGATGCAGAATTGACCACAACCTGTCCCAATCTGGGAGGTCTGCTCTGCCCAAGATACTTTGGACAAAGTTTTCCCACTCATCTGTGACTGCACTGAGGGCAGTTCTGACTATCACAACATCATCCACTGTTGCACCCGTTGCAGTCAGTTGATCCCTGATTGACTACAGTCTGAAGAGGAAGTGCTCCATGTCTTCTCCCTTGGTCATCATGAATGACCTCATCTGAGTCTCCAACAACATTTTTCTTTGGACGGACTTTCCCTCATATAGGGAAGTCAAGGCCTTCCACATCTCATTAGTTGTCTTCTTCTCAGCTACGTGTGGTACAATATGGTCCTTGATACCATCCATTATTAGTCGTTTGGCATGCCCAGCAGCTTCCTTATGCTTCTGAAGGAGATCTGGATCTGTCGGTGTGGCCAGAGTTTGCTTTGCATGGTCTCTTAGATTGTATGCCTCAAGGACTATCAGGACCCTTGCCCTCCAAACTGAAAAGTTTGAGAGGCCATCCAGCCTATCATGATCACGCAGTCCATGAGGAGCCATTTGCTCAGAATGTGTCGGAACTACCTTTTCTCTTTGCTAGAGAATGGGTCTAAGGCCTTTGGTGGAACAGGCACCTTCTGCTCCCTCTGACAACTGATTTACCTCCTTGGAAATCTACCAAATCAACTATGATTCAGCTTCTTTTTTGATCCTCTGATCAAACTGCAAGTTTCCTTTGGCTAGAAGCTCTCTGAGAAGTTGATCTCCTCCCGCTCTTTGTCACTTGTGCTAAGGCTAAAAGTCTGAAAACTTCAGAATTTTAACCCCACCAACTCTTCTGAATTTCTGCAGTCTTTTCTGGATCTGACAGATTCAGATCTGAATCACATTGGTTGGCTTCAGACAAAACCAGCGCTGTTTCTCAGCTGACTCTGCACAGTAATTGCATGGGCTTGCTAGGACACAACGTTGGACAACATCACCCTTCCCTCTGCGTGAATCTGCCTCTAAAAACTGCGTTGTCCCTTCAGATCTGCGTTTCTACTGCTCTTCCAATTGCTTTCTGCAGCTAGAACCTTCAGTCTCTTTTGTTGGTGACCCTCCTAGATCTGCAATTGCTCCAATACCATGTAGAAATGTCTGAATCTTATACTTTATGAAAAAATTATTATTGTTAATCTGGTAATGCTCCACCTACTTAGACAAGTTATTAACTGAATAAATTCATGTTAAAATCAAAGCAAAACACATAACAGATCTCTACCAATCTAGATCTAGAACAAGTTCATGCACACGTTGACAAAGTGATAGTTATTTCTGGACAAATAGTCCCCGGAAAAACCCAAGGCGGGAAAACCGGTCTCTGGCTGCTAGAGGGTCTTATTATTTAGAATATTTCTGAATAAACAAATCTAGGTTCCGGATCTGGAAAACTCGACAAAGAATATACTAGATCTACAACTCACTGGCTGATTTAGGGCCAAAATAATGACTAATCCACACCCTCAAATGGGATTTACAGAACTCAGCCAAGATTAGGGCCTAGAAACTCCAATGCTGCCCCTGAAAGCCTTTGAAGCCCCTCAAACCCTCAGCGCTGCTCCAGAATACTGTGTTACCCCAGACTGGGTGACGCAGTCACTACGCTGCCCTTGAAAGGTCTTTGTGTAACCCCAGAGGGTTTCCTGCTGAAAATCACGCTGTCCTTGGAGGCACTGCATTGCCCTTGCTGCTGTTGCTACTCTCCTCTTCTGCGCTGTCCTTGAGCTGATCTTTGCCTCTTGTGTATTCTAGACCCTGGGATCAGATCATCCCCTTGGCCTAAATTCCCCTCTCTGTAGCTGAAACACTTCTGAGTATTCTTAGCAAACCCTGCCCTAGAATCTCAGCTTAGCTTCAGTGCTCTGCCTCTATGTGTCTTTACAAATAACCCCAAGCCTTTCCTTTATACTTTTCTCGTTGACAAATCAACGACCATGATCAGATCTTGAATCAATGGCTAAGATTAAAAGAAAGCTTGATCTGTGTGACTTAAAACAATTTCATCACATGTTTAATTAAATTCACTTCAATTATTTAAGTTCCCTAAGTTTTAACTTAGGAAATACATTAAAATAATTAATTAATTTAATATCTCCTAAACCAAATGAAATTTCCCAAATCCATTACTGGGTCTTGTAGATCAAGTGTACTCTAGTCCCTCCACAAAGTCCGGGAGCTAGAGCACAATTGATGCTACCCCAAATACACAAAATCTCAACAAATTCTTGGTCCTTTGACCAATCATTGCATTTGCCCCTCACTGCTTCTCTGAATCACTCAGATTTGTTCTTTGTCCGAGCACTGCTCCATTGAAAGAATTTGATCTCTTAGACCCAGTGTGTCTTCTCCAACTGACCCCAAGCCTTCCTTTAATACTTTTCTTGTTGAACATTCAATGACTGTGACCTAATCTCTAATTGATGGCTAAGATTAGAAAAGACTTGATCCATGTTACTTAGAACATTCTCACCCACATGTTTTAATTAATTCACTTTAGCTATTTAATTTCCCTAAGTTAGACTTAGGATCTCCATTAAAATAATTAATTATTTGAATAACTTTCACACTGGGTGGAATTTCTCCAAACAATTTCTGGGTCTTGGAGATCTCATGTGTTCTAGCCCTTGCACAAGGTTTTAGAGCTAGAGCACAGCTGATGCTACCCAAAATCTCAACAATTTCGTCTTCCAACTTGGAATACAATTATGAAGCTCTCTGAATATCAAATCTGTCCAAGGCAATAATTGAGAACTATGGAAAATCTACTGGAGACATCTTGAGTATAATACCGTGTGCTATTTTTCTTCCACATGGCGCTGATTCTGATACTGCAAAACTGTTGCAAAAACAACTGCGCCCAAATCAAAAATATGCTTTGCGAAAAAATATTGATCTTCTCACCTACTGTCTACTTGGAATCACTTTCGGACAAATCGATCCTTCCTGCATTTTGCAACTAGAAAATTGACCCCCTGTCCAACAATTCGCACTTCCTAGCTAGGCCCTGCGCAGACTTGAAAATTGAGCTGCCAAACTCTCTCTGAATCTAGACGATTTCCTCCTTCTGCCTCTGAGCTTTCGATCTGATCAACTCAACTTTGATACCATGTGAGAATTCGCTTGAAATGCAACAATTGGAATTAATTCTTCTAACTAATAAAATTATGTAGTTTGTATTGTTACGACAAAATAACGAATTAATCTCACTGCAATTTCTCCACAAATAAAAAGCTGCGGAAAATAAACTGGAAACAGAGAAATAATATGCACACAATAAAAAATTGATAGTTATTTTTGGACAACTGTCCCCGGAAAAACCCAATGTGGGAAAACCAATGCAACAACTAAGGGTTTTATTATTATGCAGTAGTGAAATTCTGAGTACAATAAAATGGATTCCAAACTAGCAATCCTCTCTGAGAGAAATACTAGCAAAATCAGTGAGGGAATTTTACCCTCTTCCACAAGCAATCCCGACTCAATCTCTCAACTCGAACTTAGCTATCCAAGCCCCCTTGCGTAGACTTCTGTGTAGCCTGTTACTTGCACTACTTGGATCTTCTGCTACTCAAGTCGTTCTGCTTGCTGCTGACTCAGGAAGTGTCTCTCCTGTCTGCTGGGAAATTTTCCTAGCTTCTGGAATCTGAAATGACCTCCACTCTAGCTAAATCAAACTGCCTCCTTGAGGCTACTGCGCAGTCTCCTAGAGAATAACACCTCACCGGAACTGGAAATATTCCTCCGGATTCACTGTCTTTGCGTCCCCCCTCTGGCTCAAACTCTCCTCTGCTGAATCACTGCATTTGGGAAGCTTGATTTCTACCAAGGAACTCGACCTCAAGTGTGTACCTCCTCAACCCCATCGACCTCCTCTTATGATCTCCAGTTGTATCACCAACGACCACGATTATGTCCTCATCGATGGCTCAGATCATATATGAGTTGATCTGTGTGAGTCTCTAGAGAAATCTCACCTTTCTCAATTAATTCCTATTAATTAATCGTTTTCCCTAAGTTAGACTTAGGAAACATTTAATTATTGACTAATTAACTTAATTGAGCTGTTTCTAGGTGGATTTTCTAGAAACAATTTTTCTGTTTTGGAGTCCTAGTGTTTCTTAGCCTCTTTGACCAAAGTTGAGACTAGAACACCATCTGATGCTACAAAAACTAACACATGCACCTTTGTGTTTCTCTGCAGACCACTACTTATCGCTGCATATCCCTATAAATCACTGAATGCGACTGTCCATGAGTGAGTCAATATGCATTAGTCTGCATCTTGCCTATATCATCATCGCCACTATCTCACCACCATAACAGCTGATGTGTGGACCTCCCCTCCTGATCCTTCCTAAGAGATTTGAGAGGCACAACTCTTCACTGGACAACAAAAATATCACTGTTGTACTAATACTCTGCTCTAATATCCCCAAATGGGATATTTTACTAAATTTGCATAAATTTACTTAAACCTCAAATTATGCTGTAAAATCAAAATTAATTCAACAGAAGATTGCCATGTAAAATAAAAAGACATGAAACACTGCAATCCAATACCATATAGAACAGGAAGAATCTCAACTTTTATTATAAATAATAAGAGGGGTTTACATATAGATTTGACCCAGAAAGTGCTGAGATAGAAAACTGGCCAACAATACAATCTGCTGCACTGCTATACGGCGCTGGCCTCCCAAAACTGAACTGCTGCACTCTCCCTCCGGCAACAGCTGTCACTGAACCTACTGAAGATGATGAAGCCCAAGTTGAAGATTTGAATGATCCTCACACCAATATCTGAAGCTCTGTGAAACTTCTAAGTGAAGTCTCCTCAAGAGAGTTGGGTTTTCGTCCAACACTCACAAATCACCCGAGGGTTTCCGTCCTGGGGCTACGGCTGAAGTAGAGAACCACGTCCTCAAACCTCTCATACACAAGAAAATTATCTACTCCAAAGATATCTCCCAATGGCCTCCTCCCTTTCTTTTATAAATCTCTTGGAGCCTTCTAGAGCATTATTTTATTCACGGAGCACTTTTCCCTTTTATTAAAATATTCCTTTTTAATGCAGAAAAGGGTAAATCGGCTACCACGCCTCCTCCGGTCACTGAAATCCGTGTCTAACTGTCCCACCATGTAGGTATCCTCGTCCCGGTTCCAATGAGCTATTACACTAAGGTGTTCCATCATGTATTCCTCTCGGAATGCCACCTTGAGTGTAATCAACTGAGTTAAGCCCAGAAATAACTCAAATTTGCAAAAGTTATCAGAATGCACCAGAACGAAAGCCAAACCGCTCGGATGATGGAGTATATCAAGCGAATGCCTCCGGAAACCATGAAAACTCCTCAAAAATCCTCCAAAGAGCTCCTGAGCCCGCTGATGATACCAACCTGTACCTGTGACCGATCTGCTTCTAACTCTGGAAGTCCATCCCAACCCTGTCATATGTGACACCAAAAAAGGGAATATTTCATCTGCGATCCTCGTGCCCGATATACCAATGGAAGGACATCGTTTCCACACAATGCTTTGCCTGGCAACCTGCCAATCCATCTGAATATCTCCTGATAGGGCATGCTGACCACCTTGCAACCCCCCACTTGAATGATGTGGCAAGTTGTAATACCCCAAATTGGGAACAAACAGTAATATAAAGCATAGAAAGACTAAAACTACAACAAACAAAAATAGCCATTAAAAACACCATGATACAGCCAAAAACATTTGAGCCATTTTATTAAATCTTTGATGGGAAAAGGTACAAGAAGTTGCTTAGAAAGATGGTACCTTGGCCTGCACAAGACAGGTTGAAATAATCCCTCAACCCTGTTCGGAAATCTCTGCTATGCTGTTGCTTTGCGTGGCTCCTCCTCTACGCAGTCCTGGTTGAAACTGCTACTGCTGGTTGAAAAGGGACTGCATGTTGAGGCTACTCTGCTGCTGAGAAAATTCCAGGAATTAGACACTGGACTCTCCTCAACAAACCCAGACAAACTTGCGAAGGGTTTCCCAAAATCCTTACTCTGAAAATTCACTCCCTTGGGCTTGGCACGCTGTTTTGCTGGGCTCTTTGGTTTTCTGGATGAAATGCTGGAAGAAGCTAGTGAAAATTTGCCCAAGAACTCTGCGAGGAAATTTCTAACCCCTTATCAAACTCTCGACTGCAAACTGGTCTTTCTCCTTCTCTCCCAAGTGCTGCTCCTCACTAGACTGCATAATTCTCCTGCTACCTCGAGGGACTGTGTATGCCTGAATGTGTGGTTGTGACTCCTGCCTCAAAACTGGATGTGACTCCTCTCCTGAGCGGGCACTCGAAGTCCCCTTAGGAAGAGGTTGAGATAACCGCTCAGAAATCTCTGTGATAAACATCACTGCAGACTCGAGCCTCGGCTAAACAACTCAAGCGTGCTTTCAGTGTATTAGACAAAAAAATCAGTGGATGAATGAATGAGGAATGAGCTGCTCTCATCCTCTTTTACCTAGCTGAGCCCCAACGTTCCCTTGGGCCCCACTGGACTGCGCTGTCACCTTTGCCATCCAATCATTGTGCCGCCACCTTTGCCATCAAATCACTGCGATGCTGCCTCTCCCACACGTTGCTCACGCTGCTGCCTCTCCTGCACTTCCACTAGGATGCTATCATTGGCATGTGGTTGGCCTCATGGGTCCCACTCCAACTCTAATATTTGCCTTAGTGACTTTAGGAAAGTAAGTTAGCCATATAGTTTATTTGTGGGCCCCCTTACCCACTTTATTTTCTACTGAACATTAGAAAAGCCAAAATTTGACAAAATTAATATTCCAATTAACTGACTGCTAATTTGGAATATTACAGTCCTCCCCGCCAAAATGTTGCTTGTCCTCAGGCAACTACAAAGATGGATGCTGCAGGATCTTCTCCCCCTCCCTAGTGGCATCCTCATCTGGAAGGTTTCTCTACCTGATCAGATATTCTTTTACTACCCTGCTGCCTCTCCCGAGTGTCCAAGATGGCCTTCGACTGTAGTACCAAATGTTGTTCATCATCAGTAGGCGGAAGCTCGGTTTTTGTCGCCTGTTGTCCCAAAGCCTTCTTCAGGTATGAGACATGGAAAATGTTGTGAATCTTGCTACTAGATGGCAACTCCAGCTCATATGCTACCTCTCCAACCCGCCTGATCACCCTGTGTGGTTTATAGAATCGTGGCTTGAGCTTCTCAGCTCCATTCTGCTTCAGCGTGGACTGCTTGTACGACTGAAGGCGAAGGTACACCAAGTCATCCACCTCAAACTGCCTCTCCACGCGGCCCCTATTTGCGTACAATTTTTGCTAGTTTTGGGCTGTGGTAAGTTATCTTTGAGATCTCGGAGTATGTCTTGGCTCTCTTGGATCCAGTCTTTGGCCCTGGGGGCCTTGCTAGCTCCAAACATCACATCATCAAAGGTCAAAGCATTATAACCATACAAAGCATAAAATGGAGACATACCGATCGACATGTGGAATGTCGTGTTGTAGCAGTACTCTCCCTAGTGAAGCCAGCGTAGCCAAGCCTTCTGCTATCCCGTGACATAGTTCCTCAAGTATCTCAGTCTGCCCATCCGTTTGTGGGTGGTAGCTGGTGCTGGGTGTTAACTCTGTGCCCATTAAACAGAAAAACTCCTGCCAAAAGCCTACCATGAACCAACTGTCCCTGTCATTGACTATGGTCTTTGGAAGACCATGGGGTCTGAAGGTATCTCGAAAAAATAGCTCAACCACTTGCGAAGCAGTGTACTGAGTTGAAATGGCGAAGAAGTGAGCATACTTCGTCAACCAGTCAACCACTACGAAAATGCAATCCTTGCCCTGCACCATTGGCAATCCGGTGATGAAGTTCATGGAGATGCTTTCTCATTTTCCCTTCGGGATGGTAAGCAATTGTAACAAACTTGCTGGATGATTCAATTCCCCTTTATTCCACTGGCAAACTACGCAGTCCTGGACATGCCGGAGCACATCCTCCTTGAGTCCCTTCCAAGAGAATCTCTCCTCGATGGCCTTGTATGTCTTGGTGAATCCCTAGTGGCCTGAAAGCGGTGAGCCATGGGCTGCGTGCAAAATCTTCTCCCTTAGCTGGGAGTTGCCTGTCAAAAAGATCCGATCACGATAGTAGATGACCTCATCCATCACCCTGTACTGGTCATTCGTCACATGCCCATCTAGAATCTCACATGCAAACCGGTCGTTGGAGTACTCCGCCAACAACTGAGCCCTCCAATCCGCGTCAATGCTCATCAAGGACAACGTTGTAGGTCTCCGAGACAACGCATCTGCTACCACGTTGTTCTTCCCCTTGACATACTCGATGTCAAAATCATACGCTTGGATCTTGTGGACCCTTTTTTGTTGCCTTTCCTACAACTATTTTTGCTCAAGGAAGAATCTAAGGCTATTGTGGTTGGTCCTCACCCGTAACTTGTTCCCCACAAGATATTGTCAAAACTTGGCTAACGCATGCATGATGGCCATCATTTCTTTGTCATAGATGGGGTACAACCTTTCATGTGGTAGTAGCTTCCGACTCTCAAGCTATGGGATGCCCCCCCACATCAATACTGCGCCTATCCCCTCTCTTGAAGCATCACACTCCAGTACAAAGGGTTGCATGAAGTCGGGCAGTGCCAAAAACGGACAGTTCCTCATCATCTCCTTGAGCCTGTCAAAGGCCCTCTGCACAGTCTCTGTCCAGCTGAAAGCCCCCTTTTTGGTGAGGTTTGTGAGGGGCATTGCTAGCTGTGAAAACCCCTTGACGAACTTCCGGTAGTAGGTGAAAATCCCCACAAACACTTGGAGTTTTGTCACATTGTTTGGTTCCGGCCAATCCCGGATGGCCCCGATCTTCTCCTCGTGGACTCTCACTCCATCCACCCCGATGATATGCCCCAAGTAGAGCATCTCTGTCAGCCCAAACTTGCACTTGGACAACTTGGCATAGAAATTTTGCTCCTCCAATATACGTAGCACAACCTTTATGTGCTGCAAATGCTCCTCCCATGTGCAACTGTAAATGAGAATGTCGTCAAAGAACACCAGCACAAACTTCCTCATATGCCTCCTCTTCTCCTTCATTGTCGGAGAAGACTTCAATGTAGTGTGCCTTCCCTCCAGGACATCTGTGACCTGGTGCCCATGGCTCCTGACAGGTGAAGCAAAGCTTCTTCCGTCTCAAATCTCTCCGGGTATCATCATCCAAAGGCCCTCGGCCCTGGTTCCCTCTCGGTGGTGGGGCTCTCACATCCTTACCCTTCTGCTGGAACACTATTCTATTGGGCAAGGGAGCGGTTGTCCTCGGCAAAGCGTCCTGCAAGTCTCTGGTTCTCCCTACTGCGTCCTGCAGCGTAGTGGGCCGAGTGGACCTCATTAGCCCACGCAAGGGTTCAACCAGTCCACCGATGAACATGTATACTCTCCTAGGCATGGATAGATCTGTAACCATCACTGAAAGCCTCAAAAACTCGGAAATGTAGGTTTCTAGGTTCCTCGTCTGTTTGAGCTTAGTTAGCTCAACAAAATGTTCTTCCGGGTCTTTCCAATCAAACCTTTCTATCAACCTCCGGGTGAACTCATCATACCCTGTCATTGCTGAGTGACCCAATGTAGCCATCGCATGGAACCACCAGTCATGGGCTTCTCCCTCAACGTGCAGCGCTGCCACTTTGATGGCCTCAACCTCCGCCATCTGGTTAAGCTGGAAATAAATATCTAGCTTCTCCACCCAAGCTTTGGCTGAACATTTCGACGACCCATTGAAAGTAGGCAAGAAAATTCTGCCTACGGTACGCTGTAGGTCTTACCCTGCGTGTACCCTCCTCCTCTGGTCTGGCCTCGTGGTTCGCTGTTTTTCTTCAACTGACAGAACTCGTTGAAAGTGAGAGCATCTCTGAACTCTGGCCCATAAGACTGATACTCCGCAAAGTATTCTCTGTAGTGAGACACCTTCGGCTCTTGTGGCCCTCCTGCTCCTGAAGCCAAGAATGTGGGCATGGTAGAGCGTGGTGGAGTGCGTGGCACCACTTGTTGTGCAATGTTAGGCTCAGGTGGGTGATGGGAGGTGCCGGATCCCTCTTCGATCTGGAATTCCCTTGGAATTTCCCGCTGCTTGTTATCTTCGACAATCTTCTGCCTCATCTCCTCTATCCTCTTCGTGAGCTCCTGCATCGACTTTTGAAGGAGACTAGCAAACTCCTTTCCATCCTCTCTTTCCTCTACCATTGGTGCTTTTCCTTTCTCCTCTTCCTCTGAAACGTTGTCTACTTGATCTGGCGTGATTTCAAGCCTCCTTTCCTTGCTTCTGTACCGTTTCCTTCGGTATGTGATATTCTGCCTATCCTTCGGTGTCATAGACCGTGTGCTTCACAGGCTGAGCCAAGTCTATGAGCTCTGATACCACTGTAATATCCCAAATTGAGAACAAACAGTAATAAAAAGCATAAAAAAACTAAAACTACAACAAACATAAAATAGCCATTAAAAACACCATGAAACAACCAAAAATATCTGAGCCATTTTATTAAATCTCTGATGGGAAAAGGTAGAAGAAGGTGCTTAGAAAGATGGCACCTTGGCCTGCGCAAGACAGGCTGAAATAATCCCTCAACCCTGCTCAGAAATCTCTACTACGTTGCTGCTCTACATGGCTCCTCCTCTACGCAGTCTTGGCTGAAACTACTGCTGCTGGCTGAAAAGGTACTGCGTGTTGAGGCTGCTTTGCTGCTCAGAAAATTCTGGGAATTAGACACCGGACTCTCCTTAACAAAACCAGAAAAACCAGTGAAGGGTTTCCCGAAATCCTGACCCGAGAAATTCACCCCCTTGGGCTTGGCACGCTGTTCTGTTAAGCTCTTTGGTTTTCTGGATGAACTGCTGGAAGAAGCTACTGAAAATATGCCCAAGAACTCTGCTAGGAAGTGGCTAACTCCCTATCAAACTCCCAGCTGCAAATTTCTCTTTCTCCTTCTCTCCCAAGTGTTGCTCCTCACTAGACTGCGTAATTCTCCTGCTACTTGCGTGGCCTCTGCGCTGTCCTGGAGGGACTGCGTATGCCTAACTGTGTGGCTGTGACTCCTCCCTCGAAAATGGATGTGACTCCTCCCCTGAGCGAGCACTCGAAGCCCTCGAGGATGAGGTGGAGATCTCTGCTCGGAAATCTTTGTGCTAAACAACACTGCAGACTTGACTAAACAACTCAAGCGTGCTTTTAGTCTATCAGACATAAAAATCAGTGGATGAATGAATGAGGAATGAGCTGCTCTCATCCTCTTTTACCTAGCTAAGCCCCAACGTTCCCTTGGGCCCCACTGGACTGTGCTGCCACCTCTACCATCCAATCACTGCACAACCACTGCACTGCCCATGCTGTCATTGCGCTGCCCACGCGACTCCTGCACTGCCACTAGGACGCTGTCATTGGCATGTGGCTGGCCTCATGGGTCCCACTCCAGCTCTAATATTTGCCTTAGTGACTTTAGGAAAGTAAGTTAGCCATATAGTTTATTTGTGGGCCCCCTTACCCACTTTATTTGTTGCTAAACATTAGAAAAGCCAAAATTTTACAAAATTAATATTCAAATTAGCTGACTGCTAATTTGGAATATTACACAAGTCATCTCCTGAAGTCGACACATTCCTTTGTCAAACCAATGCGCCACTAGTGTTGACAAGTACTCTGATGGCAGTGTGATGGAATCCAAGTGCTTGCTGACTGAGTCAATCATCTATGCCATTGTCATCCTGAATGCCTGGTAAATGATGGAGATCCCCACCTGGATCCCAAAGCCAACCTGCGCTCCCAACACCCTCGATGTCTGAAGGCTCATGTTGGGATATTATTGGGACTACGACTATCTCCACGAGTGTAGCCCAATCCGTCGGGTACCAACTCAAGATCTCCTGCGGCCCTGCCATCCAATACCAAACGAGGGATTGAATGCACAAATACTTGTACACGGAACAATCCCTCCATACTGATGATGTACAATACTTAGCTCATGTCGCTCTATCCCACTGACCTAGTCATCCCATACGATCTGTCTAGGTAACTTTGCCTCTCTCTGTCCAATGCATAGAGGTGGGCTAATAATGTTATAAGCCCCATTGATGTGCTGCTGAAGTGAATTGTGTCGAAGTCCCAACTCATGCCCTCCTTGTTGCTTTTCTAAGGACTTCAATCGCTCCTAAACGCTAGATATCTTGACCGCTGACTCGAGACATAATGCTTGGAGGCCTTCTAGTTCACTAATTTGATGCAAAATGGTACCTTGAAGCACTTGGGCCTTCTTCTTCAGTGCTTGATCTTCCCTTTAGTGCTCAAATCTCCTTTGGTGGCTGTCATCTGGAAGCCTTGGACCCACGCTAGATGTTTTGGTACCTACCTTACACTAGATGCATTGATTTCAGTGTAGATGTTGATTTCTACTCCTATTTGATTACTTGCACTAGACGCCTTGCTTCTAGTGTAGATTTTTTGCACTTCATTAATGGCTGGCCCCAAACATGAATGCTCCCTGATCTTAACTATCTCTATCTCTTGAGCCTGGAGAGGGCTCTCCAAAGGTGGAAGCTTATAGTCCTCATGATGTAGATCCGAACCATGATACTCCTCACGATCATGTGTGGCAATGTGCACCTCATGTGTCTCCTTACCAACCATGGCTCCTTCTACCTCCTTTTGTTGGAGAGGTAAATCCCCTCTGCGGATAGAGGCGATCCCACTAGCCCTAGAGTGGGTCTAGCCACAAACAAGACAAGCTATAATATTGATTCCTAGTTAACGAATGGACGGAGATTCGATAGATGACTTACCGGAGATCCTACGCTGTTGTTGTCGTCGAAAAGAGTGGCTGCCTCTCGCTCCTGGTTTGACAGATCACGATCCGTTCGCTTTCACACTCGGATACCTGTACACACACAAGAAACAACGACGATATACAACATACTATTTCACATTCGTAACTATCAGTCAGTCGAAGAAGACTAAATCAATTGCATCAACATAACACAATGATGGAACCAACACCATAGTCCAGTATATTAATAAATAAAAGGAAGAGTACAGCCAAGCTTCGACGTTGCGGTCTCCTCCAACAGGGTTCCAGCGGAGCGCGTCTCACAAAGGCTTGTCGAGAATTCGGACGGGGCTTTCTCTACGGAATTCTCCTTGGTTCTACCTTCTCAATAGCAATTACTCAGCTATAGTATCTCTTCTCCAAGTTCAGCTTCTTGGCTATATGTTCAACTAGCTTTCATAAAGGGAGAAGGCCTGTTTATATAGAGGGAGAGGGAGAGGTTAGGATCCCTATAATCATGGAAGGGAGACCTATCTTCAAGGAGTGTTCCATGGGAGGTGGAAACCACTACCTAAAGAGGGAGATTCGTGGCTCATCAACTTAACCACTTCTTGTGACTCATCCTTGAGGTGGTTAGAAGGAAACTTCTGCCTCTTTTTGTTAAAAACCATTCCTAAAACAGCTGGCGCGAGCACTACACTGAGACAGAGCGCCAGGTGGTGCAAGCTCTAGTGTAAAATTACCACATTGGCGCGAGGGGTGAACTGGCTACCTGCGCCAAAGCCAAAACATAGGTTTTTGTGTGCCTTTTGAGGAAATGTCCAACAGGAGAAATGATGCCCTTATGCAGAAGGATGCAAAGAAGGTGTTTGCAGAGTATGACACTGCTCACAGGTCACGGGAAAGACCCTCCAGTATGCGGGGTGAGGGATTGCAGGGACGGTGACAAAATGCTGTGTAACAGATGTCCCCTAAAGCATGAGGTCCGAGAGAGAGGGAGGGGTGAAATGCTTTATGAGAACGCGTTCGACCCAAACAATGCTGTCGGAAAACCTGCAAGTACAAATACAACTGATATTTTTGATACATGACATGTGGCATGGGCGCAGCCATCCATAAAAGAGTACATAAAAAGTGAGATCCGAGGTATGGACACAGCCATCCAGCAATAAGGATCAACAAATAGACTCAGGTATGGTCGTAGCCATCCAAACAGAAGAGTCATATAATATGTCATAGTAATCCACAAAGAACCCGCAGCCTGGATTTCATGACAAAATCCAGGGTCTTGTGCTCCATCTCGACCAGAACAAAGTACAAATTCGAGCATTTGAATATGTGAGCTGAAGTCGAACATGCAAGAAAATCGTCTGATTACCAGCCAATGACAAAAGCCGTTAACAGACGCGAGAGAAACCACCAATAATGCCAATGGCTCTCAAGGTACGAAAGGTACAATCTACGGAATGTGAACAGTGATCTGAAGTCGAACACCCACAGAGTCAGTCGATCGAAGGCCAATGATGTGGACCTTTCATCAAATGCGAAGAACCTGCCATTGAGGCATGCAGGCTCCAAGGTACCTAAAGGGAGTCTCTAGATCAACTTCCTGGATGGTGAGCTGAAGTCGACAGGAAGTGACCTGATCGAAGGTGGGCCATAATGTTTCCCACATCATCGATACGAGACAGAGGAATATGATGTTTGTGAATCAAGACCAACAGAGAATTAGAGGGAGGTTGAAAACTTAAAAGGCAAACTTCTCTTGAACATATCGGCGACACGACACTGGATTTGACAGTATTTGACATCAAGGGATCTGAGGTCATGACGACGTGGCAAAGAGCAGATGAGCGGTCAGAAGAGATTACCCAAACCCATGGAGGCAAACAAATGACAAGGTGAGATGTCCCCAGCCCGACACGAACGCAGACAAGTGCCATGATCAAGAGCGACATATTGCCAACACGACTACAATCTGGTTCCATTTTCCCCCACCATTTCTGGCGAGTACCCCAATTATTTTTGAAAACAAGCTTGAAGGGGATAGCATATGCTTGCGATGTAAGTTTGTCCTTCGGACAAATCCAACCTAGTACATTTTACGAGCCCTAGGAAGGAGGAACTCGAGTAACGTCATAATGACGGAGTCCGATGTCATCAATTTTTAATGAGTCTGACAAAGGGGGAACTTGGCATCTTTTCATGTTTAGAGAGTTTGAAAAGAAAGTGAAAAAGAAAACTCCAGCAAAGGCCCTTTTCGTAAATAGTCTCTTGGATCCGAAAAGGTAGAAAACAATATCCAAGAGAACCTCTTAGTTGCGATAGGCTAAGGTATTCCTTTTTCGTAAATAATCTATCCCAACCCGAAAAAGGGGTAAACGTATATTGGGTAGATATTGTTTCGCAGCCATTTAACGAGTTCAAAACGACAATTGTCTCGACAATCTTTTCAGTTTTAGAGAGTCAGAAAAGCGCTGAATGGTGACTCCAGTGGTGACTTTTTCGTGTTTTTACCGAGTCCGAAAAAGTATAAAATACAACTCGTTTCTTCGTCATAACCATGTGGAAACCTGTCGCTGCACAAAAAGACGTGTGTAAAACGTATTCCTCAAAAATAATATGATAAAATAATTGACAAATGTTTTAAAACCTAATTTAAGATTTTGAAAAGTTATAAAATGCCATAAGTGGTAAAAATTATTTACTTTCCACTTTTACCTTTTTGTGGAGCAACAGTGACCCATTTGCCTGGTGATCTTGTGGCGACGATTGCAAGCGATCCAGTGAACCAATCTTGATTCTGTCAGTCTCAGGTAAGAGCCGACATCACTTGCCATGTTCTAAGCTAAATTTCATTGCCTTTATTTGTCATTTTGAATCCTTTAGGGGAGGATTTGTCAAAACTAGGGCATCACGGTTGGCGCGGGTTTCGGGCACGGACCCGCGCCAATCACCTCTTTTTTACACAGAGGGCGCGCCCATTGGCGCGACTGTTTGCACAACAGTCGCGCCAACCGCGCAACCCAAAAATCTGCCTAAATTTAAGGAAATTGCAGCCATTTGTTTGCAAATTTGGATGCCCAAGTATACTAACAATGCTCATATGAACAATGTGTGCAGGTACCAAGCAGAAAAAATGGTGATTGAGTGGAAAGAGAGAGAACAGAGTGAGGAAGAAGAACTTGCCATGGAGAATGAGCGATGCATGAATGCCCTCAGAAACTACAGGCTAAAGAAATTCTTCCTGACACTGCCTCTGGGCTCAGCTGGAATTGCTTCAATATTTGATAAGCATTTGGGACGAGGATCAAGAAAAGTTTGTGCTTCGGGATCAGGAACTTGAACTCGAAGTCTCTGATGTGTATTTTATCACAGGATTGTCACGTAGGGGTGCAGTCCCTATCTTGACCGGTACCCGTCCTTCCGAGGAAAGCATGGGAATGGTGATCGACAGGGTGTGCCAAGGGGCACGAAAAGGAACAGGGAGTGGAAAGGTTGACATCCAAACCATCCCTGATCTGGCACTAAAAGTAGTGCTGCACACTATCACGCGGGCTGCAGCATCGCAAGCACCGCATGAGGCCACAAAGACATAACTGCTTCTTGCTTAAGAGTGCATGAACCCAACTCTCTACAACTGGGCAGAGGCCGTGACCATTGACATTAAGCGACAACTCACCAAGTGCAAGAAAGGAAAACTAAAACAGTTTGGGTATGGGTCAATCTTGGTATCGTTCTTCTTGGAACGACTACCGATATTATAGCGTCAGGAGGTCATTGTCCCGATGCCACCACCCAGAGAACCACGAATGGCTCGACGGGCTGCGCTGATGCCCAGAGCAGGGGGTGGCCAACAGATGTCCTGGAGGCCAGAGTTTTTTGATTGGCTTCGTCGACAACTGATTGTCGTGGAGGATTGGCCTTACTCTGGTACAGACTTCACCGGTGATCCAGACCTTCCGCTTTAGGAGGGAGAGGATTGGGACGAAGAGCTAGGTGAGACTCATTTTTTATTTTCATGAGTTTATGATTTTTGGGTATATATGCATGTTCTAACAGTTAATCTCATATGTATGCAGATGTTGGCCCAGAGCGACCTGCAGGTATGTCGCCGATAGCGAGGCGAACTCCTCGTGATTTCGATCCTCATGGTTAGGCCAGTGATGAGGAGATAGTACAGAACCTGGAGGGGATTACCCGTGGGATTCTGGACTATGCTCGTTTTGATGATGTCCCTTGAGCCTATCAGAGGCATACTGTAGGGGTGCTGAGTAGTATCCATCGCTTGCTGAGGCGGTTGGTACGAGCGGTGACGTGTTATCATGAGCACCATGCCGATTAGGCACCTAGGCTTTTATTTCCGCATATTGAGAGACATGTTGTCTCGCGATGTAACTGAAACCGACATATATATTTTTCTGGGTTTTAATGATGCACACGTTGCAAACAATCGATATATATACATCTATTTTCTACATGGGTCTATTTACATATGATGATGTTTTATAAATTGCGCAAATGTCTATCTAGCACAATGTTAGCTATTGCATCAGTTAATGTATTCATTCGTCTTGGTATATGTTGATATGTGATGAAATCAAAATGTCTTTCGAGCAAATGAATATGCAAATACAATCTCAAAATGCACGGGTTTCGAACCGAGTAGTGACTGTTAAGTTGAAGAACAACAAGTTGTGAATCTAGATTCACAAGAAATGCGTGTATGCCGAGGTTAACTGCCTCGGTTAATAGTTCCAAAACAACACTATATTCAGCGACATTGTTTGTAGTAGGTCCTAGACAAATACCTTGTAGGTTAACCAACTCAACAACAGAATCATAAATTACCCAGGCTCCTGAAGACGAGTTCCTGG
This sequence comes from Pinus albicaulis, assembly GCA_034641835.2. Classification (NCBI taxonomy): domain Eukaryota; kingdom Viridiplantae; phylum Streptophyta; class Pinopsida; order Pinales; family Pinaceae; genus Pinus; species Pinus albicaulis. Next base: position 675,046,812 of record CM076570.1, read on the forward strand.
TACTGCGGGAAGCACTATTCACGAAACCGACATAAGGGGAAATAGACATCTGCATAACAAACAAGACCCAATAAGCAGAAAAAAGCTTACAAAGCACATCAAACCAAAGCATGCACAAAAATGAAAAAATCACTTATGTACACATATCATGCATGAATGACTCAAGGCCACAGATGCCCTGGAGGCCAGAGTTTTTTGATTGCCTCTGTCGACAATTGATTGTCGTGGAGGATTGGCCTTACTCTGGTACAGACTTCACCGATGATCTAGACCTTTCGCTCCTGGAGGGAGAGGATTGGGACGAAGAGCTAGGTGAGACTCATTTTTTATTTTCATGAGTTTATGATTTTTGGGTATATATGCATGTTCTAAAAGTTAATCTCATATGTATGCAGATGTTGGCCCAGAACGACCTGCAGGTATGTCGCCGATAGCGAGGTGAACTCCTCGTGATTTCGATCCTCATGGTCAGGGCAGTGACGAGGAGATAGTACAGAACCTGGAGGGGATTACCCGTGGGATTTTGGACTATGCTCGTTTTGATGATGTCCCTCGAGCCTATCAGAGGCATACTGTAGGGGTGCCGAGTTGTATCCACCACTTACTGAGGCGGTTGGTACGGGCGGTGACGTGCTATCATGAGCACCACGCTGATTAGGCACCTAGGCTTTTATTTCCGCATTTTGAGAGACATGTTGTCTCGCGATGTAACTGAAACCGACATATATTTTTTTGGGTTTTAATGATGCACATGTTGCAAACAATCGATATATATACATCTATTTTCTACATGGGTCTATTTACATATGATGATGTTTTATAAATTATGCAAATGTCTATCTAGCACAATGTTAGCTATTGCATCAGTTAATGTATTCATTCGTGTTGGTATATGTTGATATGTGATGAAATCAAAATGTCTTTTGAGCAAACGAATACGCAAATACAATCTCAAAATGCACAGGTTTCGAACTGAGTAGTGACCGTTAAGTTGAAGAACAAGAAGTTGTGAATCTAGATTCACAAGCAATGCGTGTATGCCGAGGTTAACTGCCTCGGTTAATAGTTCCAAAACAGCACTATATTCAGCGACATTGTTTGTAGTAGGTCCTAGACAAATACCTTGTAGGTTAACCAACTCATCAGCAGGATTATAAATTACCCAGGCTGCTGAAGACAAGTTCCTGGTACTTCGGGAAGCACTATCCGCGAAACCGACATAAGGGGAAATAGACATCTGCATAACAAACAAGACCCAATAAGCAAAAAAAAGCTTACAAAGCACATCAAACCAAAGCATGCACAAAAATGAAAAAATCACTTATGTACACATATCATGCATGAATGACTCAAGCATAATACTTTTTCAGGTACAACCCATTTCTGGGCTGTGCTAAGGGATAATCTTCATAATCAATCAACTCATAAGCCCCATTTTGTAACACATGTTTGACGATGTAGGGCCCATTCCACATGGGTTGGAATTTACTTGCCCCCAGCTTATCATGAGCTTGGTCGTACAGGAGAACGAGGCTGCCTTCAATAAAAGAACGAGGGGAAACTGTTTGGTCAAAATGAGCTTTGACTCGCTTCTTCTGTGCTTCGATGACCAAGGCAGCTAAGCGACGAGTTTCATCCAATATTTCTAAGTAGAGGAGACGCTCTTCCTCAGGCGAAGTATTAGGCAGTAATTTCACAGCTAATTTGAGTGAAGGGATTTCACATTCAATCGAAAGAGTAGCTTCCAGACCATACACCAACTGAAACGGGGTGAATCCGGTTGCACTCTTAATCGACGTTTGGTAAGTCCATAGAGCTGAAAACAACATGAGATGCCAATTTGATTTATGGATCCCAATTGTTCGTTGAAGCATTGTAACAAGAACTTTGTTTACGGCTTTAACTTGACCATCAGCTTGAGGGTAATAAGGTGTTGAGATGTCGTGACGCAGACCCAACTTAGACGTCAGTTCTGCCATTATATAGTCTCGAAAATGAGAACCATGATCGGTAACGATGGCTTGAGGGACACCAAACCGAGTAATAACATGATTGAATATGAATTGCACTGCTGTCTTACCGTCCGTGGCCAGTGTAGGCATTATTTCGGCCCATTTTGTAAAATAATCGACGGCGACGATAATATAGGCATGCCCCTCGACCGAACGAGGGTTACACGTCATAAAATCGATGCCCCATTTGGCAAAAGGACCAACGGTAATGATAGGGTGTAAAGGAACAGGTGGCGCATGCATCTTGTGTTGATATATCTAGCACGCATGACATTTGCGTATTGCTACAATGTAGTCTTTAAAAATGGACGGCCAGAAATAGCCAGCACGAAGGATCTTCTGTGCGGTGGCATAACCAGACATGTGACCACCACAGGGGCCACTGTGGCAGTCATTTAAAACTTTCTCAGCTTCCTCGAGGGTCAGACATCGATGGAGTACAGAATCGACTCCAACACGATAGAGGGTATCTCCGATAATACGATAAAGTTGCGATTGATGCCAAATGCGGTGTTGGGCATCTTTCGTCAACTTAGACCTAAAAGTAGAAGTCTGGAGATACACGATGATATCACCGTACCATGGATCGAGGGTGCTAATCAAGAAAAGAGTTTCGTCCGGAATATCGTCCTCGGAATAAGGAGCAGAGTCAATGGGGAGAGAACAAATCAAATCAGTAAACACGAGTGATTTCTTTGATTTGGCAATAGTAAATTCCAAATCAAACTCTTGGAGGATAAAGATCCACTTCGAGTATTTGTCCCCCAACAACTGTCGAGACAGAATATAGGTCATGGAGTTACAATCAGAAATCATGGTCACCGTGCGTAAAAGGATATAATGACGAAAACGCTGGACGACTTGGACCACAGCTAGTGCTAACTTCTCAACATGTGCATAACACGTTTCAGGGTCGAGAAGGTTTCGAGACAAGTAGTAAATGATATGCTCGTTACCGTCATCATCATCTTGAACCAAAACCATGGTGATCGTACTGAAGGCAGTAGCTAGATAGAGGGTGAAATCATGATGGTAATTCGGAGGACGTAATAGAGTAGCATTGACAAGAAATGTCTTAAGCGTATCAAAAGATTGCTGAGCAATCTCATCCCAACAGAAAGGGACGTCCTGCTTTAAAAGTCATGTGAATCCTTTGGCTACTTCGGGATAAAACGACGTAAGAAATTGGCTTTCCTTTGGAGACTTTGGAGCTGGTGTAACGAGGATGGGGAGGGGAGATTAACAATAGCCTCGACCTTAAGCGGGTCAAGGCAAATTCCGTCTTTGGATACGATAAACCCTAAAAGTCTGCCGGAATCGACGCAAAGGACACATTTATGTGGATTGAGCCGAATGTTGTAGCGCCTGCAACGAAGAAAGATCTGGCAGAGATGGTCCGGGTGGTCTTTTCGCGCAGCTGAATGAGCCAGAAGGTCATCCAGGTATGGTTGAACAATATGATGAATATCGTGAAAGGCATAAGACATCGCGCGCTGGAACGTAGCCCCAATGTTCTTCAAGCCGAAAGGGAGTTTCTTATATGTGAACGTTCCCCAAGGACAGATAAAAGCAGTCTTGTGTTGATCGGATGGGAGAATGTTGATTTGATTATAGCCAGAAAAACCGTCCATAAGGGAAAAAATCTCACTCCCCGCACAATCGTCAATGATCTGATCGATGAAAGGGGTGGGATAATTATCCTTAGGACAGGCCTGATTAATATCGCGATAGTCAACACAGACGCGAATTGCTTCTTGCTTCTTATCCATAGGAACAATGTTAGAAACCCACTTTGTCAGAGGAATTGGATAAATGAAACCCGCTTTGAGAAGTTTTTCAACTTCAGCTTTTATGGCGGCGGCTTTCCGAGGATGCACTGGACGAAGACGCTGGCGAACAAGTTTCGCACCGGGGTAGGTGGGAATTTCGTGCACCACAATACTGGGATCAATTCTAGGCATCTCTTTGTAAGACCAGGCGAAAACATCACGGAATTCACGAAAGAGGCTAGTATACACTTGGACTTCATCGAAAGAACAAGTGACTCCCACATGGATGTTCTCGACAATTCCCGGTTTCATGGAAATGTCGATAGGCATTGTCTGGGTGATGTTATCCAAGTTACCTTCAGGGAAGACTTCATGAGTCAAGATAGGCATTTGAAGTGGCAGAGAAGGAACTTGAGATGCAAAATGCTGAAGACAGGTAGACATTGCCCCGAGGCCAGGCATAAACAAGGAACGATGATGCCCATTGCTCCACGGTAGATCTTCGAGAGACATGGTTTCCATAATAGCCTCATCGGATGGAAACACTTCTTTCAAAGGATCAGGCGAATCCGCATCGCCGAGCCAGGGGGATTGAGAATAAACATCGAGAGACATGCTCAAAGGGGCACCTTCAAAAGGGGGAGAATCAGATACAGCCGCAAGCTCGCAATAATTGATTTCAATTGGACTAAGCGGCATTGAATCCCCAAATGAATCAACCTGTTCAGGTAAAGGAACGATCCAAGGGTCATCCGACCGGGAGATCATATTAACTTGAACGGTGTTTGGTGGTGGAAGGGGAAAGATACCAATGAGAGTGGGATCCTTGAAAAGACTCGATCCTACGCTGTCGGAGGGAGAAGGAATTTGATCCACGTATGGCACGTTGTTCTCAGAAGACGAGGTAAAGAACGACAACTGGTCGACAGTAATGATTTTTCCCTCGTGCGGAAATTTTAGAAGACGGAAGAGGGTAGACGGAACGCACAGCATAGCGTGAGTCCAGCTGCGACCGAGTAGAAGATTGTAATTGAGTTTAGCGTCAACGACTTCTACTTCAACATTGACTGGCTTTCCTTGCAATGTGATCGGCAAGCTAGCGAGAACACCCAAGGGTTTCGATTCCCTTCCATCAAATACCTCAAGGGCATTGGGTGACGAAGTTAGGGCTGGAGAGCCAATAGCCTTCCAGCAAGTAGATGACATGACACAGGTAGATGCACCTTCGTCCACAACGGCTCTATGGATGTTGAGACCGTTAATGCCGACTTGTATGACAAGCGCAATCTGGTGCGGAAGTCGGGGGATGAAATTCTCTAAGTTGAAAGTGAGAAGGCTCTATCAGCAGGATCGATCTCGCCGATCGTAGATAATAATGATTTCCGTTGAGACAGACAACTTTGGAGCACTTCTAATGCGGACATTGCAGATGGCGCCTGTGCTAAATCCTCAACAATACTGTAATGCTGAGCAGCACGGGCGTTAGGATTATAAGAAGATTTCCAGAGAACACCTTTAGACAGTGGCCATACAACAGGTTCAACACTGGGCCTTTCAATCTCAAGAGGACCAGAGGCAGATGGGGGAGGAGGACCATCAACGATCTCTTTACTGGCTGCCTGGCGTGATCCAGCATAATCTTTCGATCGAGTAGCGATGGAAACCGGTGTAGAACCGTTCATCATGAACTCCTGAGAGCCAAACGGTGCAGATGGGGGAGGTTGCTCGACCATCTGAGTTTGCTAAGATGGAAAAGGTTCTTTGAGGACAACCGAAGTTCCCTTAGCGCCTTTAAGCAATTGACTAACTTCGGTTCGTCTAGGACAATCCTTAGTGTAGTGTTCCTCATCACAAATCAAACAGGGATACTTCGGCTTTCGCTGTGAACCATCATCAGCACGAGGTTTAGACGATTATGGTTTTGAGGCATCGGCTTTGGTCTTGCCTTTTCCCTTCTTTCTCCCCTTGGATGTCTTGTCCACAGGATTGGCTTGAACGGCGTTGACCTCTGAGGTTTTACCAGAATCCGGGGTAGGCTGAGGAGCAGAACCATTGGAAGAATTTGCTTTTTGCTTCCCAGCGTTGGAAGACTTATGTGAAGTCTGAGACACGGAACCAATAACGTCGTCGATGGATGGGGTAGTCGGCGCTTTAGAAGTCCCAGGTCATGGAGCATCAGTCAGGATGTCATACAATATGCCCGATTGAGAGTACACTAAATCAAGGTACTGGGCACGAGCAATGGCTTGTTCATTGGTTATGCGTGCCCCCATGGCGATGTCTTTCGCGATCTGATTGACAAAATAGGTTGTGAACCAATGAGTAAGAAGCTGATCAGGAATTTCGAACTTGATAAGGTGACGACGCCATCTCCATTCATGAATGTGGTCCGAGATATGGGTAGCTCGGTCCTGTTTCAAGGATGTTAGGAGATGCATCCCAGCTTCATAACGAACCGACAACTGGAAATGAGTAAGGAACGCCATAGCGAGAGTGTTGAAATATTGAGAGATACCGCTAGGCTGTTCGATATACCACTTAGCAGCAGCTCCGGTGAGAGTCCGCTAGAAAAGACGGAGTCGAACAGAGTCATCCACCCAAAAATTGGAAGAACACCATAAATGGTATGTCATGACGTGTGCTTAGGGGTCTTCTCCAGATTTTCCCTCAAACTTGGAACAATCCCAGGAACCTTAGTTGGAACCGGAGGCCAATATGGATTATGAAGGATAGGATCATTTGTCAATTTGGACACATCCGGTAACTCCAACGTAGCGAGAAAGGGTAATTGAGGGTTGAAAGGAATAGCAAGTCCTCGATAAGGACCCGTACCCATATTCCATCCTGGTTGAGTGTAACTCTGCCCCCATTGGTTCTATCTCGAAGGATTCGGACCATAAGGGGTATAAGTTGGATAATTCGGCTGATATGGCAGCTGAGGACCAGGATACGGAAGTTGAAAACCAGGATACTAATTCCGAGTATATGAGGGTCCTGTTTGAGCAGCATAAGGATTTTGCTGTGGAATATGAGTATGGCCTGGCGGTTGAGGGTAATAAGCAGGACCTTGAGGCGCATTGTATACCGGTCGATATTGACCTTGAGGGTAAAAACTGCCTTGGGGTCGAACGGGCTACTGATAAGTAGGGCCTTGCTGAGCTGGATAAGTCGGGCACAGAGGTTGACCCGACTGCGGCATAGAGTAGAGCGGCGGCTGAGCAGGGTGAACTGTTTGTGCAGGTTGTCCCGGCTGAGCAGGTTGACCTGATTGATGAGGGCCACCAGGTTGCCCCTGCGGAGCAGGTTGGCCTGATTGCTGCGGCGGGCCAGGTTGTGACTGATAACCAGGTTGACCTGGAGCAAGACCAGAAGATGGCCCTGGCTGTGCAACATTTGGACCAATCAGAAAATATGGCTGTTGTGGTTGCACCAAAGGTTGTGATGGATAGATCTGCCCCCCAGGACTGTATGAAGGTCCAAGTTGATATATCGGTTGCCCAACAAGTCCTCGAAGTTGCCTCGGCTGGATCACAAGCTGAGCTTGTAAAGGTTGACCTCGAGGATTGTAAGGCTGCCCTTCCGGGCCATAAAATAAGCCCTGCTGGACCGAAGGTTGTCCCTGTAAGTGTTGCCCTTGTGGGTCGTACACATACCCTTGTTGCACCGAAGGTTGTCCCTGAAAGGGTTGTCCTTGTGGGTCATAAGCATACCCTTGTTGAACCGAAGGTTGTCCCTGAAAGGGTTGTCCTTGCTGGTTAGAAGGTTGCACAGGCAAGGTCGGTCTAAAACCGGAAAGAAAGTGATAAGCTTCAGGAGCAGGTAAATAGATAGGGTTGCCGTGTTCATCATATTGAAACAGAAATGAGTAAATCAGGTTACCGACCGGGTCATAATGAGAAAAATAAGGACGATTAGGATCCTGAGGGGATTGATAAGTCTAGGAGCTCTGCTGCTGAACAGCCAGCCAATACTCCTCAAAAGAAAGGCCGTCAGGGATTTCCATGGCGATCGAAGTCTCTATCGCAAGCAAAACTCCTGACGACTGAGTAGTGGCAACCGGTGCCGATGTAGCCACGCAGACAGTAGGCCTAGTGGAGACAGACGTAACAAAAGGTGTCGATGAGACAGGTGTCGTTGGCGACATCCCTAATGATGGAAGGACCGGCCCCCTTGACAGAGTTGATGCTGCCATGGAGGCAATACCGGCCATAATCTGACCCAAAGACCTATATCCGGCTGGAAGCGACACCGATGGTGAAGATTGAGCTGGCTCCTGAAGGATGTCTTTCGGAAAAATTTGATATTATTCATCAGAAACAGGGATACCCTCACTGCCAATAGGACCAGACGAGTCCATGTCTGAATCCACTGTGAGATCTTGTAAAAGACTACGGGGACTAGGAGGTATGATAGCAGCCAAAAACGACGATCTCGAGGTAAGAGGGGGAAAGTGTTCCCCGACCCCAAACCCAAACTAAGCGTTTGAAAGAGGCCAATTGAACTCAACTGGTTCTCCAAAGGGGTACTCTGATGGGATAACGGGCTGCTGAAGCTCGACAGACCTAGAGGTTTGAGAAGTATCAGATGAATCGTCTGAGAAAGGACTACCAGTAGACGAAACTGATGGTTCTGCCACTGTGATTGTAGCACACCAGAAAAGGGAAAGAGATCGGAAAAGAAGACTCTTGGATCAGAACCAAGGCAAATAAAGACAGGCCAAGTAATCAAGCTTTAATGGGCGTGTAATCGTAGGTAGTTTATTTTACCACATTGAAACCAAAAATTTGCTGTTTCATGTTTCAAGAGTCAAGAAACAGTCAAAGATTACTCTAGTCTCTTTCAGTTTTAAGCGAGTGTGAAAAGACAAGTGCTCGATGATCTTTTCAATTTTACGGAGTCAGTAAAGATCGAAAATGACTGCTTAGGTAGTCTAGGTGAAAGGGTGTACCAGGTTTCCGTGAACTGCCATATACACCTTGGTGATCAAATGAAAGAAGAATTGACCAAGGACTTGACGTACGTGCAAGTAGTCTCCCCGATTGCTGTGTTCGGTGTATCACGGTTACAAGGTGGCAGACTCGGCTTCCTACGGATAAAAGGATTGCAACCTAGAAGGGTCTCCCTTTATATACTCGACGGTACGGGGAGCGCAAGTCCGTACTAGTGTTGTCTAAAGCCAGATGGCGAGCGACAGCTGCTAGGTTTAAAGACGCCGGAACACGTCTCTAACTTAGACCACTAAATGTTTCGTTAGGTTTCAATGTTGCCTTAGGTTAATTCAGTAAATTTTAAGTTGATCTTGTATTTACGTTTCAATTCCAAGGTCCTATCGAATGTTGGATCTCAAAAATCCCTAAATGCAAGCTACATGCCATAAAATACCATTTCGTTCGATGAAAAGCTATTTACAAGAAAGTTTAGGAGTTTTCAAGCAATAGCAAATAATGAGAACACACAGAAGCATCCACTACAGTATCTGATGTAAGCTAATGAAAATGAGAAATCTTTCCTAGAATGTCCAATGCTAGATATGCGAAAGATTTTCAATTTCACAACGCAAACAAGAATGCAAGCACAAATCCTTTTTTTTAATTTTTCAATGTAATAGAGCAAACAGTGCATTAAATGACATCAAAAACAAACCAACATACTAGTTCGAGGAGGTTAATGCGAGAGTTGAAGAGAAACAATTTCAATCAACTCAAAAGCAAACAAAACAAAAACTCAAACCAATGTTGCAATCTCTCAAAACGAAGAAAGATTTCAAAACAAACCCATACAAGCAGTGTAATTTATGCTTGGAGTGACAAGAAGCAAAATTGAACGAAAGAGAAAAGACTCATTCCATCAATTGCAATCACTCAAACGGATCAAGGGAGCGGAATGCAATCAAACAAGGAATGAAGTTGATTGCGAAACAAACGACCCAAACTCCTACAGGAGGCTCAGCATACCAAAGCACTTAAAAAACCCCAAGGCAATGATGCTGACAGGAAACGGACAAACAACTGAAGGGAGGAAGTTGTTCACAATAAAAAACAATTCCAAGACAGTGAAAACATTTCAAAAGATCACCCAGAAGCACAAGCACTGACCAAAAAACTTCAAAAAATACCAAACCCTAAAACCTACAGGGGTTGGCGCGCCTGTTTGGCTGTAATCAGCGCCAAACAGGGGATGGCGCCAGTGCTGAACTAGCAACTAGCGCCAGTGGGTGTGACTGTCTGACTAGAAAATGCGGCAAGCCAGTTAACCCTGGTAAAAGGAAAATTTGGGAAGACAGAGGTTAGATCTAATCCTCTGGGGTTGAACAAGGGTCTTACACTTAGCAAAAATAATAAAAAAAGGTAAAATAAGCAAGCAAAGACCAAGAAGAAGACCTAATGGATGAAAGACAAACTCGCACTGATCCCCAGTATGGTCGCCAATTTGTTGGTGAGGTAAATCCCCTCTGTGGACAGAGGCGATCCCACTAGCCCTAGAGTGGGTCTAGCCACAAACGAGACAAGCTATATTATTGATTCCTAGTTAACGAATGGATGGAGATTCGATAGATGACTTACCGGAGATCCTACGCTGTTGTTGTCGTCAAAAAGAGTGGCTGCCTCTCGCTCCTGGTTTGACAGATCACGATCCGCTCGCTTTCACGCTCGGATACTTGTACACACACAAGAAACAACGATGATATACAACATACTATTTCACATTCGTAACTATCAGTCAGTCGAAGAAGACTAAATCAATTGCATCAACATAACACAATGATGGAACCAACACCATAGTCGAGTATATTAATAAATAAAAGGAAGAGTACAACCAAGCTTCGACGTTGCGGTCTCCTCCAACAAGGTTCCAGCGGAGTGCGTCTCACAAAGGCTCGTCGGGAATTCGGACGGGGCTCTCTCTACGGAATTCTCCTTGGTTCTACCTTCTCAATAGCAATTACTCAGCTATAGTATCTCTTCTCCAAGTTCAACTTCTTGGCTATATGTTCAGCTAGCTTTCATAAAGGGAGAAGCCCTGTTTATATAGAGGGAGAGGGAGAGGTTAGGATCCCTATAATTATGGAAGGGAGACCTATCTTCAAGGAGTGTTCCATGGGAGGTGGAAACCACTACCTAAAGAGGGAGATTCGTGGCTCATCAACTTAACCACTTCTTGTGACTCATCCCTGAGGTGGTTAGAAGGAAACTTCCGTCTTTTTTTGTTAAAGAACATTCCTAAAACAGCTGGCGCGGGCACTACACTGAGACAGAGCGCCAGGTGGCGCGGGCTTTAGTGTAAAATTACCACATTGGCGCGAGGGGTGAACTGGCTACCCGTGCCAAGGCCAAAACATAGGTTTTTGTGTGCTTTTTGAGGAAATGTCCAACAGGAGAAATGATGCCCTTATGCAGAAGGATGCAAAGAAGGTGTTTGCAGAATATGACACTGCTCACAGGTCACGGGAAAGACCCTCCAATATGCGGGGCGAGGGATTGCAGGGATGGTGACAAAATGCTGTGTAACACCTTTCCACTCTGTTGATCGGAGTTCCTCGTTGTTTTTTGTTCTTCTTTAATTTTTGCAGCCTCATGTGATGGCTTTAATGGTGTCCCAAGGACTGACTTAGGGCTTGTTTCATCCTCTAACATCTGTCCTTTCACTGCCTTTTCATCTTCCTTTTTAGGGTCTTGAGTCTTAGGTTTGCAATTTTTCCTTTCTTTCTTGGATGTTAGCCATGCTTCCATTTGCTCTGTCATTTTTATAAAATGAAAGATATTCGAAGATATTCAAAATTTTGGATCAATTCTGTGATAGATATTCTAAGATATTCAAAATTTTGGACCAATTCTGTGAACTGTTTTCGTTGCTGCAACTGTCTTGGAAGCATTTTTCCCTTTTACCTTCAGCCTTCCAATTCTGGTCTGTCATCTTACTGCTACTCAACTAGGCCAACCTTCCTATTATCTTCTCATTATTCGTGAGGATCTTGTTGGCTTCCCCACAGCTGGCCAAGATTATGCTCTAGATACCACTGTAAGATTCCTTCTTAGAATTCCCCAAAATACCCACTCTAGTTTATTAGGCTTTATATGGTTTTGGTCATTATGGCATTTGGTCAAACAATTTGTATACAAGTTTTTGTAGGTGTTAGTGCATTAAATCAAGAGGAACCTGGTCATTTAGTGGCTCATTTACTCCTCCCTTTTCCACAACAATGCACCAGCACTTCTCACAACTTTACCACAACAAATGACCCACACAAAATTTAGTTCTAGAGCTGATAATGATGAGGAGACTCTCGTCCTCCTTCAATGGTGGTACGCTGGTCTTTTTTCTAAGGTATATACAGTCCAGTGTTATCAGAACTGAACCGGTTCTGAAAAACCAGCCGGTCCGACCGGTTTGGAGGCAAAACCGGTCCGAACTGGCCCTCCAAACCGGAAATGACTGGTTTAGTACTGAACCGGCCGGTTCGGACCGGTTCAGAGACTGGTTCCACCAGTTCACAAGCCTGGGCACTAAAAAAAAAAAAAAAATTCTTAAATTTTTAAATTTTTTAAATTATTATTTTTCCTAGTTACTAATGCTACCCTAGGCCCCCCCTAAAGCTACTTAAACACCCCCACCCCCTCTATTTCACTCACACTATTCATTCGAGTCTCTTGCAATTCTTGAGCTGAGTTCGGTGAAGAAAATTCAAAGACTTTTTTGTAAGGTTGTTCTAAGGGAGATTTTTTGCAAATTTGAAGAGCTGATTGGAGTCTTGTAGAGTTGTTGGCTTGGCAGATTTTCGAGATACTTCAAAATTATTTTTTTTTCCCAAAGATCTTTGGGTTTTCTTCAGTGGTTTTTGCAACTAGTGGAAGATTTTTTTTATTTTGTTGGGGTTGCTACATAGTTGATTTCAAAAGATTTTGGAGCTGATTTTCTCCAAAATTTTAGAGGGTAAATCAAGGGCCATGGGAATCAAGCCATAATCCCATTTTATACTTGGATGCTGCTCATTCTTTAGATGAGGATAAGGAGGACGATCAGGATGATGATTGATGATCGATGATTTGATCATTGATTTGTTGTAGTTGTAGCTTGTAGTATTGTAGGTTGTAGTATAATACTATGATCTATGATGTTATTTTGGACTATAAAGGCCTTTTAGAGCCTGCTTCTTGATGTTTGTGTAATATTCCTAATTAGCGACAGCTAATTGGAATATTGGATTTTGTTCAATTTTGCCGTCTATAGTTTATTAATAAATAAAAAGTGAGTGAAGAGGGTCTAACTCACTTAAGTGGAATAAAACACCCTCCCTAGTAGCACAACGTTGTGACTTAAAGGGGAGCCAAGGGGGGCCAAGCACCACGTATGCTCTAGAAGCTACTGCGCAGATGAGGATGAGCACGTGGCAAGAGAGAGAGGCCACGTTGAGGAGATAGGCCTTAGGGTTTTGGAGGAAGGCCAATGCAGTAAAGAGGGAGTGGCTACATCGATTCATCTAAGTGTTTCAGATATTTATTTTAACATTTGACTTCTATACGCCTGCTATTTAGCTTGTCGCACGTTTAGTGCATTGAGTGTCTCCGCTGAGAATCGCCTTAGCCTGTGGACTTCGGAAAATTCGTTTCTGCATAAGGTAATTTCTTCAAAGATTTGTGGGAGATTTTGGTGTTTGGCTAGGTAGCTATGGAGCTGGCATTCATAGGAGATCAGAAAGCCATCGAGGGAGGACATACCCATTCTAGGAGGTGTCTTGACGTTTATAAGATTTGAGCGAGATTTTGAGTGTATAGGGATTCAACCTTTGCCTTTGGGAGGTTTTCAGTGAGCTGAGGCGTGAGCCACACCTTGACAGCCTGGGACAGCTGAGGCCAGTCACTTTCCCAAGGGGGTGTTTTTCGGGGGTCAGCCATTTCTGATATGGTTTCTGGGTTTTGCTGAGATTGATGAGTAGAGGAGGATTCCAGATTTTCAGCTCATTCCGGCAAGGGGAACAACCCCTAGTCATCAGTTCATTTCAGCAGTAGCAGCTACACGGCAGTTTCCCAGCAGCTGGGACACAGTTCAGAGAGCAGCCATTTCCTTTGTATTCTGAGAGTATTTCTTCACTTGCCTTGAGCAAGTTTAGGTGCCATCACTCTGATCACCTATTGTACTTCATTATATTTCTCAGTTTAATAAAATGGCTTAGCATTTCCTCTCTATATTTCTGGATGAGTTGCCGTACATTCTTCCTATGTTATTATATGTCTGCTGCACTGTTATTTTTATATGTATTTGAGCATTCTAGTTCTATACCACTTGGTGTGTTTATTTTATACTCTTAGACAGAGTCCGGAAAGGGCCAGGTAGCCTCCAGATTTCGTCCTCTTTCAGAGGCAGCATATCTGGTAAACGCCCTCCCAGTCCATCTCTGGTTGGAGTTTGCCGTGTTTTAGAGATATCCCCGAAACGGGATATTACAGTGGTATCAGAGCATAGTTCTGGCTCAGCCTGTGGAGCTAGTTGTCTATGAAACTGGGAAAGAGGCCATATATTTGTTACAGAGGTAGGAAGTACAGAGATCATGAGCGTAGGTTGGAGAACACCTACGGAGAGGGAGACTGTGTTCGGGTGGTGGACACAGAGCAGGAGGAGCCTGTGACAGACGCAGAGCAGGAGGAGCCTGTGTTAGATTCAGAGCAGAAAGATGCGATGGCAGATGACACTGAGGCCAAACAGTTTGGGGAGGCACTCCTCAAATCGGTGCAGGATTTAGCGCGGCAGATTGAGGTGATGGGTCAGAGATTCACCGCTGTAGAGGCTAGACAACGTGAGACCCCACGGGTATTCCAGGTAGGTGAGGGATCAGGTACATCCCACCATTTACCGGAGCATGGTGCTGCTCAGCGTGATACTATTTAGCCGATGGCTTCACATGCACCTACACGCTTTACCATGCCCACTTTCTTGGGAGCAGACATAGGGGCAGGGGCCCAGCAGGAGGCAGAGCTCGGACACATGGGTGAGTATTTTGCAGAGTATCAGGCATATGGGCAGGAGTTCAGGGATGCTCTCTCATTCCGAGATTTTGTTCAGCTCCAGCGGGATAGTAGACCCTGCGACCATCATAGAGAGTACCGACATTATCATGATGGAGATAGCCACCGCACATCTAGTAGATTCCATTTGCCTACGTTTGATGGGTCATCAAACAGTTCGGTAAAGTCTTGGGTGGAGAAGCTGGACATCTATTTCCAGCTTAACCAGATGTCAGAGATAGAGGCCATCAAGGTGGCGACATTACATTTGGATGGTGAGGCCCAGGACTGGTGGTTCCATGGGATGGTCACACTCGGACACTCTACAGTGACGATGTATGCTGAGTTTACCAGGAGATTGATGGAGTGATTTGACCGGAGGGATCCAGAACAGCACTTTGTTGAGCTGACGAGGCTCAAGCAGACTGGGAGCCCCGAGACATATATTGCAGATTTCTTGAGGGTTTCAGTGATGGTGCCAGATCTATCCGCAGCACGGATGATCCATATGTTTGTGGAGGGGTTAGAAGAGCCACTTCGGGGTTTAGTGAGATCTACTAGACCAGCTACACTCCAGGATGCTATCAGCAGGACGCGGGATTTACAGGATGCATTGCCCAAGACTCGTACACCTTACCCCCAGAGACAGGGTTTCCAGTCCAAGGGGAAAGATGTGAGGGTTCCACCTACAAAGGGGAATCCAGGACGGGCACAGATAGATGATGATGCCAGGAGGGAGCTGAGGAAGAAGCGACTGTGCTTCACTTGTCAGGAGCCGTGGGCACCAGGGCATAGGTGTGTTGCTGGCAAAGCGCACTTCATTGAGGTCTTATCCAATGATAGCAGGGAAGAGGATGAGGAGAATGATGAGGAGGCAGGAGATAGTCAGATGGCCCAGGATCAGTTGCCACCTCCATCTCCAGGGACAGGAGGTGTAGCTTTTGCACCCACAGGAGGGACTCTTGCAGCCTTGTGAGGAGTTCCCAAGTATTTGACGCTGCGCGTACTAGGGACAGTACGTGGCTAGCGAGTGTCAGTTTTGGTTGACAGTGGGGCAACCCACAACTTCATTGATGCACAGATGGTTGAGCGGAGAGGTATACCGACCGAGAGCTTTGACGGATTTTCAGTTTTGGTCTTGGGAGCCCAGACGATGCAGTGTGCCCGGTATGTTCCAGAGTTGGCAGTGACAATGGGTACCTACACCGTGACCGATCACTTTTTCGTGGTCAACATACCGGATACCAATGTGGTATTGGGTGTTCAGTGGTTGATTACTCTGGGGAAGGTCACCACAGATTGGGAGGCCTTAGAAATGGAGTGGGATGATAAGAAGACCGGGAAGCACGAGAAAATCCACGGGATGCACACTTACCCACCTCAGACTGTTTCGGCACACTGGATGGAGGCAGATTTCTGGAAGGGAGACATAGAGTGGGCAGTTGAGTTGCGGGCATCAGAGGCAGAGACCATAGGTCAGGCAGTTCATCCAGATATACAGGCCATCCTTGACAGGTATGAGGCAGTGTTTGGGGATATACCACCAGGTCGGCCACCAGACCGAGGGTTCGAACACACCATAGAGCTTGAGCAGGGCATTCAGGCGGTGATTACTACCCCCTATAGGCATCCCAAAGCCTATCGGGATGAGATTGAGTGGGCCATCCAGGAGTTGTTGGTTCTTGGGCACATCAGACCGAGCACGAGTCCGTTTGCTTCTTCCGTGGTGTTGGTGAAGAAGAAGGACGACACCTTGAGGATGTGTATTGACTACAGGGCCCTGAACAAGAAGACCCTGAAGAACAGGTATCCTATACCCAGGATCGATAAGTTGATGGATAAGCTGAGAGGAGCCAAGTTCTTCTCGAAGATTGATTTGAGATCAGGGTACCATCAGATTCGCGTGAGGAAACAGGACATTCCCAAGACGGCCTTCAGGTGTCATTATGGGCACTTTGAGTTTTTGGTTATGCCTTTTGGGCTAACCAATGCACCAGCTACTTTTCAGTCTTGCATGAACCATATCTTCCGCAGTCATTTGAGGAAGTTTGTATTGGTCTTCTTCGATGATATACTCATATATAGCAGGACTTGAGAGGAGCATCTCCAGCATATAGAGGCAGTGCTACATATCTTGGAAGAGCAACAGTTCTATGCTAAGCTCTCCAAGTGTGAGTTTGGGATGACAGAGATGTTGTATTTGGGTCACATTATTGGAGTGGACGGAGTGAGATTCCATGAGGAGAAAATTAGAGCCATCAGGGATTGGCCGGAGCTGAGGAACGTGACGGAGCTTCGAGGATTTATTGGCATATGTACTTATTAAAGGAAGTTCGTCAAGGGTTTCTCACAGCTTGCTGCACCCCTTACAGATTTGACAAAGAAGGGGGCTTTCAGTTGGTCGGATACAGCGCAGCGAGCCTTTGACAGGCTCAAGGAGGTGATGAGTAGCTGCCCAGTGCTTGCATTGCTAGATTTTACGCAGCCATTTGTTTTGGAGTGTGATGCGTCAGGAGAGGGGATCGGCGCAGTATTGATGCAGGGAGGACACCCTATAGCCTTTGAGAGCCGGAAGCTCCTTCCGCACGAGAGGTTGTATTCTATATACGACAAGGAGATGTTGGCCATTATGCATGCCTTGGCCAAATTTCGGCAGTATTTGGTAGGGAACAGGTTCAGGGTGAGGACTGATCACAATAGCCTCAGGTTCTTTTTGGAGCAGAAGCAGCTATAGGAGAGGCAGCAGAAGTGGATCAGTAAGATCCAAGCCTATGACTTTGACATTGAGTATGTCAAGGGTAAGAATAACGTGGTAGCAGATGCCCTTTCACATAGACCAGCCACGTTATCTCTTATGAGCTTGGATACAGATTGGAGGGCTCGTCTGTTAGTGGAGTACTCCAAGGACAGATTTGCATGTGAGGTTCTGGATGGACAGGTGACGGATGACAGGTACAGGGTGGTCGATGAGATCATCTATTACAGGGACAGGATCTTCTTGACTGAGGGATCTCAGCTTAAGAAGAATATACTCCAGGCATCACATGATTCACCATTGGCAGGCCACTAGGGGTTTACCAAAACCTACAGGGCCATTAGAGAGAGGTTCTCATGGAAGGGCCTCAAGGAGGACGTACTCCAGCAGATCAGGGAGTGCGATGTTTGTCAGAGGAACAAGGGGGAGATGAGCCATCCCGCAGGATTGTTGCAGCCTCTTCCCATTCCAGAGGGGAAATGGGAGAGTATCTCGATGGACTTCATCACAGGGTTGTCCATGGTGGAGGGCAAGAATTGTATCTTTGTCGTCGTTGATCGGTTGACAAAGTATGCGCACTTTTTCGCCATATCTGCACATTACACAACAGCACAGGTGGTCGAGCTGTTTTTCAGAGAGGTTTTCAGGCTACATGGTCTTCCTAAGACCATCATCAGTGACAGGGACAGCCGCTTCATGGGTGGATTTTGGCAGGAGCTTTTCCGGTTAGTGGGGATGGAGTTGACACCGAGTACCAGTTATCACCCATAGAGGGATGGACAGACGGAGATAGTTAACAAGTGGCTGGAGGGCTACTTGCGTAACTATGTCAGTGGGCAGCAGCGAGCATGGCTGAAGTGGTTGCATCTGGGGGAGTACTGATATAACACGACACATCACATGTCCATTGGTATGTCACCATTTTATGCTTTGTATGGGTATCATTCCTTATCTTTTGCTGATGTGATGTTCGGTGCTAGCAAGGCTCCTAGAGCCAAGATTTGGATCTAAGAGAGTCAGGACATTCTCTGAGCTCTCAAGGATAATATGGCTACAGCACAAAACCAGCAGAAGCTGTATGCCGACAGAGGTCGGGTGGAGAGACAGTTTGAGGTAGGAGACTTGGTCTACCTACGATTACAGCGATACCGACAATCGTCGCTGAAGCAGAAGTGAGCTGAGAAGCTCAAGCCCCGCTTTTACGGGCCATACAGGGTGATACGCAGGATTGGACAGGTTGCGTATGAGTTGGAGCTACCCCAAGGAAGCAAGATCCACAGCGTTTTTCATGTATCATGACTGAAGAAGGCACTGGGGCAGCAGGTGACAGCGACAGATGAGCTACCACCCACGGATGATGAGGGGCATTTGGTGTTGCAGCCAGAGGCTATTATTGATACCAGGGAGAGACAGCTACGGAGCAGGACAGTCCGGGAATTCTTAGTGAGGTGGAAGAATTTGCCGGATGAGGATGCCACTTGGGAGAGTGAGAAGATTTTGCAGCATCCATCACTTCAGTTGCTTGAGGACAAGCAACATTTTGCCGGGGGACACTGTAATATTCCTAATTAGTGACAGCTAATTGGAATATTCGATTTTGTTCAATTTTGTCGTTTATAGATTATTAATAAATTAAAAGTGAGTGAAGAGGGTCTAACTCACTTAAGTGGAATAAAACACCCTCCCTAGTAGCACAACGTTGTGACTTAAAGGGGAGCCAAGGGGGGCCAAGCACCACGTAGAGAGGGGGCCAACGTATGCTCTAGAAGCTACTGCGCAGATGAGGATGAGCACGTGGCAAGAGAGAGAGGCCACGTTGAGGAGATAGGCCTTAGGGTTTTGGAGGAAGGCCAACGTTATAAAAGAGGGAGGAGCCTTCTCATTTGATTCATTCGTTGTTGATGATATTGAGCTAGTCATTTCGACTTCTTGAGCACGCTCGCTGTTTAGCCTGTCTGCAGCACTGTTTAGTGCATTGAGTGTCTCCGGTCGGAGATCTCACCCTTAGCCCCGGGGGACTTCGAGTGCCTGCTCGGGCAAGGTAATTTCTTCAGCATTTTGTGGGAGATTTTGGTGTTTGGTTTTGTTGCGGAGCCGTGCATTCATAGAGACTGTGCAGTCACTGAGAGGGAGGACGCAGTCCATCTAGGAGGTGTTTCGGATCGGGGTTTTTGCAGGAGATTTGAGTCGAGATTTTGAGCAGAGGATCAACCTTTGCCTTTGGGAGGATTTTGGTGGAGTTTGAGGCAGTATTTCAGCCATTCCTATTTAGCCTTTGCGTAGAGCCTTGGAGGCCAGCGTAATTTCCCCAAGGGGGTGTTTTTCGGAGGTCGGCCATTTCTGATATGGTTTCTGGGTTTTGTCGAGATTGGTGAGTAGAGGAGGATTCCAGATTTTCAGCTCATTCCGGCAAGGGGAGCAACCCCTAGTTATCAATTCGTTTCAGTGGTAGCAGCTACACGGCAGTTTTCCAGCAGCTGGGATGTAGTTCAGAGAGCAGCCATTTCTGGTGTATTCTGAGAGTATTTCTTCACTTGCCTTGAGCAAGTTTAGGTGCCATCACTCTGATCACCTATTGTACTTCATTATATTTCTCAGTTTAATAAAATGGCTTAGCATTTCCTCTCTATATTTCTGGATGAGTTGCCGTAAATTCTTCCTATGTTATTATATGTCTGCTGCACTGTTATTTTTATATGTATTTGAGCATTCTAGTTCTATACCACTTGGTGTGTTTATTTTATACTCTTAAGAGTCTGGAAAGGGCCAGGTAGCCTCCAGATTTCGTCCTCTTTTAGAGGCGGCATATTTGGTAAACGCCCTCCTAGTCCATCTCTGGTTGGAGTTTGCCGTGTTTTAGAGATATCCCCGAAACGAGATATTACAGTTTGTAACATTTTAAGTTCAACGATGTTTTTCACTAAGTGCTATTTTGGTTGTATGCACTATTACTTGCTATATAAATGAGAACTTTTGCATATTTGTGTATAAATGGTTTGGATTCATATGGATGGACATGATTATATTTGTTTTTTCTTTAAAATATGAATATTTTATGTATTTTTGGTAAACCGGTTTTTTTTTCCGGTTCTGGTCCGGTTCCGACCGGTTCTCGGTCCACAAGGTTTTCTGGTTCGATGACCGGTTCGGTTCCAATAACATTGATACAGTCCAACAGTTGGCTGTCTCCACAACAACAAACTCAAACTTCAATGTGAAAGGGACTCGAAAACCAAACTGAAGAACATAACCAAAATAGTAAGAGGAACTCGGCCCAAGACAAGGGATTCACCCAACTACTAGATTCACTGAGATAATCAACAGAACTCGGCCTAATAGTACAGTGAACTCAACCCATATGTTAAACAAACCAACCAGCCATGTACAGCAAAAGGATGCGGCCTCAAACACAGGTAAACTCGACCTTCTAGTAACCAGAAATTGTCCCAGAGATTTAACAGTGGCTTGGTCTCCAAACAATGAAGAAAAGTGTCCCCTTTCTTGGCACTGAAATTCTGAAAGTGACCTAAATGTTGTGGTGCAAGGAAGAATCCAATTCGGCCCTTTGGAGAAAATCAATGAGCAATTTGATCTTGGGGTTAGAGCTTGGTACTGGAACAAGATAAATTTTGCCCCTTTCTTTTGATGATAGAATCATGAATTCGACCTCATCCTTGGCGTGAGAAATTTCTGAAGATGCTCCTAAAACTCGGCCTCCAATTTGAGTGCAAATAATTAGCCTTTGGAATTCGCTCACTGAAACCTTGAGGTAATTCAATGTCTTAGCACTGCTACATAGTTTGATCTTCGACCTTCTGCAAGAAACCAATTACCCCAACTTTGCTCAAGAATAGCAGCAAACCGAATAATGTAAAATTTCCAACTAGGGTTGCAAGATAGTCCACCAAAATTGGAAGAGACTAGCTTGGGTGGCAAGAGATCCACCGAATCTAGTGTGAGGATTTTGCCCAAAACCTTCAAGACTGAAACTCGCTTGAGTTTATCTTCCATAACAATAAGAGATGATCAGATAGAATAGAATGATTAGCAATGAGTCGACCCTCCTTTTATAATTTTTCATTGAGTCTCTCCAAGCTTCTAGATTCCCTTTTTAATACTATTTTATTGGTGGGGGTCACTTTCCACTAAGAGACTTTTTTGTTGCCCTTTCTAATAAGATAATATTTGTTTCCTTTTTCCAATAAAATAATATTTGTTTCCATTCTCTAATAAAATAATATTTTCGCTTCTTTCATTAATATCATCATAATTGGGCAAACTCCTTAGTAACTTCCACACTCAAAAAATTAGGGACATTACAATAGACAAGAAATGTTCTCCGCAAATTATAGCAATTAATCCAGATGAGAAGTGCTTCTCTTATTTATATGAGAGATCTAGCACGCTTCTCATTAAAATAACAATATCTTCCTAGCAAAACACCTAAGAAAGTTAAAAATTCCTTTATCTCTTTGCAAGTGCCAGAGATAAGGCTACGACTCATAGGATGCTCCCAAAGTGAAGTAACAATGCTCAAACACTAAGATGTCCATAAACGTGTGTTCATTGCCACACGTGTGGCACATGTTGTATTCCAAGAGTGGACAAGGCACTCAAATGATGTCAAGTGTCATGTGTAGGGGCTCCAAAGTGAAACATTTTCTTGAAAGGGGGCAACATCTCATCCTGCAAGTGTGAAATCATCTCCAAATGGTGCAACATCCCCTCATAAAGGTGCCACATTATCTCCAAAAGAGGATAGGTCACCTCTAGAAGGGTGCAAGGCCCTCCAAAAAAGGTGGAACAACATCCAAAAATTATGTGTGTGGCCTCTTCATCATCCACCAAAGGATCAATGCTCAATCCAAGGCATATCCATGTCATGTACATTGTCCAAGGAGGGGCTCAAGTGATGCAATGTAGGCATCCATCCGAAGGCATGTACACAAGTCCAATGCAACATAAAAGGTGAGTCATGTCAATTATAAATGCCATTAGGAAGATCACGTTAAGCATTGTCTTCAATCTTCACAATAACTAATAGAATTCATATAATTTGCCAAGTTTAGGTGTTGTGGGTGCATCATCAACCCCTATTACATGTGTCAACACCCAACAAGAGAAGTACTTCCTAAGAAACCCATCGAGTAGGTTTAGTGATAGATGGTATGGTTTTGGGTTGACAACTTCATGAATTGCATTGCATAGTTATGTTAGGTTGTTTAAAATATTTGTCCACATGAATGTCTTTGTTGAGGGAGTGCTTATGCATTTAGTTACCCTTTTCTCAGAATTGTGTCTTGCTATCCCTTTACTTACCTTTTTCTTGCCTTTTGTTTGTTCCCTCTTTTTATCTCATTTCATTGAGTCTCTTCCTTTTTCTTGGATATACATTTCATTGCATGGGACTTTGAATAGTTTCATTTAGCCCTCTTAGGTATGTGTTTCATTGTGTAGGACTTGGGGTAATGGCTTCATAGTGAGGGGGCATTGCTCAAACTTTGCTTTGGCTTTTAACATTTCATTTATCTCCCTTCAATTTTCTTTTGCATTTTAACCTTTACATATTGTTCTTTCCTTTTTTTTATTTAGTTGCATCAACCTCAAGCTTATGGTTGGAATATTGTAATTACTCCCATGGAGAGTTCTAGAAGAGTCTCGACTCTCAAAGTTAATCTAGTTAGATCTAGATGATTCCGCTACAAAAATATCTAGAAGAGTTGAGTTGTTTAGATTGGCTATTATTAGCAAACCTAGATCTTTCTTAAAGGTTTTCTTTAGAAGAATTTATGTCTATATATATCTTGTGCTTGAAGCAATGTAATCATGGAAGTCTATGAGTTGTAGCTTTTGTAGATATGGTAGTGGGACCACGATTCCAAAGTCGGGGTTTCCCATGTAGTTGTGAAAATTTCAATCCAGAAAATATTTCTGCAGTGATAGATTTATTTCTCCTACTTATTATTTCCAATAAGTTATTTACAAAATTCTTCTAGTAAATTTCGAAATAAATACTACTGCAGCATTCATTCAAGTATATGCAGAGAAATGAATAGTAAGAAATACAGGCATAAGAATCAATCACATATACACACTTATTTTTGGACAATTATCCCCAGGAAAAAACCCAATGTGGGAAAACTGGTGCAGCAAATGAGGGTTTATATATTATTCTTCGGCAATGAAATTCTTTACAAGGAAAAGAATGGCAGACTTCTTTAGAAAACACTTGAGATAAATTCTTCCAAACCCTATGGAGAATTTCTGACACTCGGAAGACCCACAACTTCCGTCTGTGTCCCTCTACGTATCTCTCTGTGCAGTGCTTGCGTCAGATTGCGTCACTTTGCGTGGGCTCTCTACACTGTTGCTCTGCACTAGCTTCTCTGGCCTTCTGCGTCCTTCTCTCCTCGATCTCCGTCACTGCTGACTCCCTCTACTTCTTCTACCCTGCAACTCTCCCTCTGAAATCGAATTCTATTCCTTCAGAATCGACTTCCTTTGGGTTACTAAGTGTATGTCCGACTTTCTTTCCAAATGACCCTCAGACCTTCTTTTATAATCTTCTCATTGACGAATCAATGACCCAGATTAGAAGTCTAATCAATGGCTAAGATTAAAACTTGACTTGATCTTCGTTCTCTAGAAGATTCACACTCAGTTTTTTTAATACCCATTAATTATTTAATTTCCCTAAGTTTAGACTTAGGGTCTCCATTAAAATAAGTAATTATTTTAATAAAGCATAAACCGAGTGGAATTTCCACAAACGGTTTCTGGGTTCTTTGGAAAACTGATGTCCAAGCCTCCTTACAAAATTTGAGACTTGGAACACTTTCTGATGCTACAAAAATCAACACTCCCTCTTAGCAAGGAAAGTGTTCTAGCAAAATGCCTGTTGCATGCTGCTCTGTCTTGAAGCATCCTCTGCGCTGCTGCTGCCTGGCTGTTGCCCCTCATTTGCTGCGCTGCTGTGTTCTATACTGCTACCCATGACACTGTCACTGTCACTGCGTCATCTGTACTGCAACTCCCTCTGAATCCTGAGCCTATCCATTCTTGCTACTAAAATGGATTCTTGATCATCTCCATCTTTTCTTTGAAATAAACAAACTTAGTCCTCTCCAGAGCTTTCGTGAGGCTATCTTCCACTTGTTCTCCTGTAGGAGTGTATTCCAATTGTACAACTCTCCTTTGGACACAGTCTCTGATGAAATGACACCTGATGTCAATGTGCTTTGACCAATCATGAAATATCGGATTCTCAGAGAGCTTGATGCAACTTTGGGTATCACATAGAATGTTGGTCGCGTCCATCTTCTCCTTGAGTAAGTTCACAAGAAATTTCCGAAGCCATATGGCCTCACATGAAGCCATTCTTGCTGCCATATATTCAACTTCTGCGGTGCTCAGAGCCACGGATTTCTATTTTCTTCTGCACCAGGAGGTCATTCATGATCCAACACTGAAAGAGTACCCACTGGTACTTTTCTGATCTACTGGGCTCCCAACCCAATCTGCGTTAGTGAACCCACTCAGCCTGATGTCATTGCCTCTGGTGTATTTCAATCCAAGTTCGATTGTTCCTTGTAGATATCTGAGAACATGTTTGGTCGTTGCCCAATGAGCCCTCCTTGGTTCCACCATGAAATGACTGAGGGTATTGACAGCATAACAAATGTTTGGTCTCGTGTTTACCAAATACATCAGAGAACCTATGAGCTGCCTATACAAAGTAGGATCGGCCTTATCATCTTCGGACGTGTCAATTTTTTTCCAATTGGTAATCATTGGAGTAGCCATGGGTCTACAGTCTTGCATCTGAAATCTTTTCAGAACTTCTATAGTATATCTTCCTTGACTAAGGAAGATCTCACCCTTCTGTTGCCAAACTTCCAACCCCAGAAAATAATGCATCATCCCTAGATCCTTCATGTCAAATTTTGCAACTAAATTCTCCTTGCAGTCCTTGATGAGCCTAGATGATCTTGTTAGAAATAGATCATCTACATACAACACTAGTATCAGAGGCTCATCCCCTACTTTCAGAAAGTAGAGATTGGGATCTGCGTCACTCTTGACAAATCCCATTTTTTGCAAGTCGCTGTCAATTCGATCATACCAAGCTCTTGGGGCTTGCTTTAATCCATACAAGGCCCTCTTGAGTCTGCACACATAAGTTTTATGCTCATGCGTCTCAAAGCCCTCTGGTTGTTCAATATATACTTCTTCTTCTATCACCTCATTCAGGAACGCATTCTTGACGTCCATCTGGTGAATCTCCCATTCCATCTACACAAGGGATATCACAGATCTAATAGAAGTATATCGGGCTACTGGGGTGAATGTCTCTTCATAATCTATCCATTCCTTCTGAGCGTACCCCTTAGCCACAAACCTGGTTTTAATTTCTTGACGCCACAAACCGTCCATTCTCTTCTGATGCCTTCCCTTGCGCAGAATTATGTGAAGTTTTTATCAATGTATTCTCCACCATTGTCTGATCGCAGTGTCTTGATCCGCTTTCCTGTTAGGTTCTCCACTAGAGCTTTAAACTAATTGAATTGATCAAAGACTTCATCTTTGGTCTTCAGAAAGTAGATCTAGGTCTTCCTGGAGTGGTCATCAATAAAGGTGACGAAATATTCGGCACCACTAAGAGCCCTAGTGGACATTGGTCCACAGATGTCCGAGTGCATTAAGCCCAACACACTCTTAGCCCTATTGTTGCTTCTATGATACGTTGCTTTGGCATACTTTCCCAATACGCACCCTCTGCAGACATCGTCTTGCTTGGTGCTCAATTTTGGAACTCCCGTGACAATATTCTTGAGAATCCTTAATGCCCCATGGTGCAAGTGCCCCATTTTCCTATGCCATAGCTCATTCAAATCCTTCTCATCAGTGTTGCCTATCAGTGCCATCGGGGATTCAAGCTGTAACTTATAGAGTTTATTGCTCCTGACTCCGATTTGTGCCTTCTTTTTCCAACTCGGGTGTTTGATGTATACTCTATTGCCAATGAAGTAAACTTCATAGCCTTTGTTTTGAAGCTACGACAAAGAGAGTAAGTTCATCTCCAAACCAGGCACATGCAGCATATTGGTGGCTCGAAGCTTGTTACCAGCTTCTGTTTGAAATACTATGATACCTCTTCCAATAGGGGTACATTTCGGCTTATTGTCTATGGTGATTTTAAGGTTCATTTGCTCTTCTTGCTAGCTTGAGAAACATTCTCACACTCCCATCATGTGAGCAGAAGCCCCACTGTCAATATATCAGATCTTAGGAGAAGCAGAGCTTGATACACAAGCAAATTCTTCTTCCAATCTAGATGCCAGAATAGAAACGTCGTGATCCATCTGTTCTTTCATGCTTTCCTTCTTCTCTGGAGAACTGCGTGAACCCTTTTGAGTTGTTGCTGCAACAACCTCTGATCTACGTTTCACCGTTGGTTCTCTGCGTCTGTTACTCATCTTTGCTCTGATACCATGTGAAAATTTCAATCCAGAAAATATTTCTGCAATGATAGATTTATTTCTCCTACTTATTATTTCCAATAAGTTATTTACAAAATTCTTCTAGTAAATTTCGAAATAAATATTACTAAAACATTCACTCAAGCATATTCAGAGAAAGGAATAGTAAGAAATACAAGCATAAGAATCAATCACATATACACACTTATTTTTGGCCAATTGTCCCCAGAAAAAAACCCAATGCGGGAAAACTAGTGCAATAGATGAGGTTTTATATATTATTCTTCAGTAATGAAATTCTTTACAAGGAAAAGACTGACAGAATTCTTTAGAAAACACCTGAGATAAATTCTCCCGAACCTTGTAGAGAATTTCTGACACCTGGAAGACCCACAACTTCCCTCTGTGTGCCTCTGCGTGTCTCTCTGAGCAGTGCTTGTGTCAGAATGCATCACTCTGCGTGGGTTCTTTGCGCTGACTTCTCTGTTCTTCTGCGTCCTTCTCTCCTCGACCTCTATCACTATTGACTCCCTGTGCTTCTTCTGCCATGCAACCTTCCCTCTGAAATCAAATTCTATTCCTTCAGAATCGACTTCGTTTGGGTTACTAAGTGTATGCCCAACTTGCTTTCCAAATGATCCTCAAGCCTTCTTTTATAATCTTCTCATTGACGAATGAACGACCCAGATTAGAAGTCTAATTAATGGCCAAGACTAAAACTTGACTTGATCTTCGTTCTCTAGAAGATTCACACTCTGTTTTATTAATACCCATTAATTATTTAATTTCCCTAAGTTTAGACTTAGGGTCTCCTTTAAAATAATTAATTATTTTAATAAAATATAAATCGAGTGGAATTTCCACAAACGGTTTCTGGGTTCTTTGGAATACTGATGTCCAAGCCTCCTTACAAATTTTGAGACTTGGAACACTTTTTGATGCTACAAAAATCAACAGTAGTACCACCCTAAAACTAAATGGTCAGTAAAGGAGATCCCATGGGACTACGATCTAAGGGTAGCATCCAAAAGAGACCAAGGGGACATAAACATAAACTAAGCTCACTCTTTCTTCCGAATCCCCACATCAATCGATGCCCATAAGTGTCCATGATAAGTAAACCCAATACTCAATTATCAAATGACAAGACATACCTTTAGGTTCGGGAGGCCCATCTTCAAACATACGATCAATACAGATGGGTGAGGGACCACATGGCTGGCTCAGGTGGCAGAGAAATGACACATTGAGCTATTTGAGGGCTACAAGGGGCTGTTGGCTGCCGGTTGAGGTCCATCATGGAGAAAAATTTTCTCCTAGGGATATCACCCACGAAGTGGTGGGTAACACGTCTTGGGGCTACTGCTTAAGTAGAAAACTGAGTTCTCAAACCTCCACAAAAATAAATCATAAATCTAGGATGTCCTCCAACGGCCTCCTCCTCTTGTTTTATAGATTTGATGGACCCATCTAGAACCTCCTATTTTATTATTATTTTAATCATGGAGCACTTTTCCCTTTTCTATTTCAATTAAAATATTCTTTTTTAATGCTGGAAAAAGGTAAATCAAACACCATGTCTCCTCAGGTCACTGAAACTCACATCCAGCCATCCCATCCTGTAGATATTCTCATTTCGGATCCAACCAGCTATTACACTAATGTGTTCTGTCAAGTATTCCTCCCAGAATGCCACCTTAAGCGTAATTAATTGAGTTAGGCCCAAAAATAACTTTGTTTTCTGAAAGTTGTCGGAATGCACCGGAACGAAAAAAAAACTGTGCGCATGATGGAATATACCAAGTGAATGCCATCAGACCTCATAGAAACTCCTCAAAACCCCTCCAAAAGTCACTGGGCCGATGATGACACCAACCTACACCTGTGACCTGTCTACCCCCAACTCTAAAAGTCCCTCCTAACTATGTCACAAGGAACACTAGAAAAGGGAACATTATAGGAAGAGAGACTCATTTCTTGGTGCAAGAGGAAGTTGGCCTTGAATGTAATATCCCGAAAGGGATATTTTTACTAAAAATGCAGAAAAATACTGAACGCCACAATTTGCCGTAAAATAACATTCACTCAACAGAAGATTGCCATGTAAAATAAAAAAACATGAAACACTGCAATCCAATACCACATAGAATAGGAAGAATCTCAGCTTTTATTATAAATAATAATGAGGGTTACATATAGATTTGACCCCAAAAGAGCTAAGAAGTAAAACTGGTCACCAAAATAATCTGCTGCACTGCTACACTGCTGTGACCTCCAAAATCGAACTGCTGCACTCTCCCTCCGGCAACAACTACTACTGAACCCACTGAAGCACAAGTTGAAGATCCGGATGATCCTCACACCAATCCCTGAAGCACGGCGAAACTTCTGAATGAACTTTCCTCAAGAGAGTTGGGTTTCCGTCCAACACTCACAAATAACCCGAGGGTTTCCGTCCTGGGGCTACGGCTGAAGTAGAGAACCACGTCCTCAAACCTCTCATACACAAGAAAATGATCTCCTCCAAAGATATCCCTTAATGGCCTCCTCCCTTTCTTTTATAGATCCCTTGTAGCCTTCTAGAGCATTATTTTATTATTATTTTTATTCATGGAGCACTTTTCCCTTTTATTAAAATATTCCTTTTTAATGTAGAAAAGGGTAAATCGGCTACCACGCCTCCTCTGGTCACTGAAATCCGTGTCTAACTGTCCCATCATGTAGGTATCCTCGTCTTGGTTCCAATGAGCTATTACACTAAGGTGTTCCATCATGTATTCCTCCCAGAATGCCACCTTGAGTGTAATCAGCTGAGTTAAGCCCAAAAATAACTTAAAATTCCAAAAGTTATCGGAATGCATCGGAACGAAAGCCAAACGGCTCGGATGACGGAGTATATCAAGCGAATGCCTCCGGACATCATGAAAACTCCTCAAAACTCTTTCGAAAAGCTCCTGAGCCCACTGATAGCACCAATCTGTACCTGTGACCTGTCTGCTCCTAACTTTGTAAGACCAACCTGGCCCTGTTGTAGGTGACCAAAAATGGGAATATTACAGACCTTCCGCCCCAAGATTTCTTGCCCTCAAGAAATCGAAATATGTGGGCCACTCTGTTGGCTCGCCGCATCTCAGACCCAATGCCTGGATCCCATACAAACCTCTGGGTGCTGCTATGCACCTGTGTCAAACCACTCGGAACAAACCCCTCAATGTCGGGATCCCAAATTGATCTCTCACTGTACTAGTCAACAAACAATCCTCCTGGATCCCAATGCCACCATGGCGAATCATCGCCCAAGTCCCATAGCTCAGGCTGCGCACTGCCTTTGGCTATAGCTGATGCTCTAAGAGGTGAAGACCACCAACAAGCATCAATGCTCTCGGGCTCCTGCTGTGTTGTACCTGTAACTGCATATCCTGCCCCACCAACTGCGTACCAACTCATCACCTCTCGCCAATCCAAGTCCTGACTCAATCCCATGCTGATCCCGCGATCCTGAAGTCGGGACGGAGTGCTGAAGAAATGACGACCTGTGCCCCACTGCCAACGGAAATCTGTAACATCTACTATGTCTAAGGGCCCTTGCTCCGCTGTGCTCCCTACAAGGAATACCGTACCATCAAGAGGGTACCAACTCATGATCTCCCGCCAGTCCATCCTGGGAGAAGAATCTAATGTAGCAACAACTGCACATGGAACATGCCTAGAGTGTTGCCGCCAGCCCGTAATCAACTCCCATTGCTCTGCCCTGTCTGCCAATGAAAGCTGCCTGTAGAAGGAAGCCCCTCTCTCTATAATGGGCCAAAGTGGGAAGATATGCTGCAAGCCCCATCGATGTACTCCTAGAGAGTGCTACCCACTGAAAACACTACAGCTCTGCTGACTGCGTGTACATCTATCTGTGCCTCACCCCTGTGTCGACGCACAGATGGATGCTCCACCATATCCAATAGCTCCTCCCACTCCTGATCAGGAATGTCATGCTCCCGCTGTTTATTGGTCCCCTGCAGAACAATCCCATCAACCTCCAACACCTCCAGAGGATATGGATCTGCAACTGCTGTCGCCGTACTCGATGTCAGTGCATCTGACTACTCCTCATCAGTGGTTGTCCCCAAGGTTGGCTGCATATCCATCATAGACTCAATGTGAGCCTCCATCTGGCTCTCCCCCAAAGGACTATCATACATGATGTGCATAGTATCCTCCTCTGCTGACTCAGGCTCCATCATATGCTGCTCTGGCTGAATCGTCACAAGTGACTCATCACCCAGAGTATCTCCTGTATAGTCCCCTGACTGCTTACCCTGCACACTGGAATACAACTCCGGTCTACTGTCATCATCTCTGCATGACTGATCTCGCTCCACAGAAGCATCCTCAACTGATCCCAGGGACTCATCTGAAGAAGAGTCCTCACCCTGGCATACAGAAGGAATGCCCTCCTGTCCTGCCTCCGTCACATCATCTGCATCACTCAAACATGAGTGAGCAGGCCCCCATGGTCCTTTGCAAATGAAGCAAAGTCCCTTCCTCCTCAGCTCATTTCTGCTACCAGATCCACCAAACTGGAGCAGCGCCCTAGTCAACTGTCTCCTGAATAGTCCAATATTCTGCTCAATTAGCCCTTGGGCTAGCTCATAAGCAGCGGGTGAGACCAAGGTTACTTGGGAGCGGGAGCGGGAGCGGGGAGCGCCATTTTTAGAAGCTTCCAGTCCGGAGCGTTTTCGGGAGCGTTTATATATATATATATATATATTTATTTATTTATTTATTTATTTATATTTTTTATATTTTGATGCATATATGTCAACAAAAACATGTAGAATGATGAATTAGACATAAAAAACATAAAAACATAGATTGAATCATATAACATCAATCATCTAGAAGTTATAATCTTCATCAACCACGCCCACAAGTTGGAAGCATACAACATATCGACTCTTGAGTCTCGCGAATCATCAATCTGAAGGTTTCAAGCTTTCAAAATTCAATATATAACATTTATCATCATTGATTTCAAATTTCAATATCTAACATTTATCATCATTGATTCATTGATTTCAAAATTCAATATACATTTATCATCATTGATATATAACATTTATCGTCATTGATTCATTGATTTCAAATTTCAATATATATCATTTGTCATCATTGATATATATCATTTATCATCATTGATTCATTGATTTCAAAATTCAATATTTAACATTTATCATCATTGATATTATATAACATTTATCATCATTGATTCATTGATCACCATATAACTTTCATGAAGCATTATATTCATAATTCATAATGACTTGTAAACTTATAAATGCCAACTTCAAAGTTTCACCTTTCAAATTCAAACTTCAAACTTAAATTGTCATGAAATATATGAAAGAGTCAAGTTTCAACTGTTCAACTGTCAACAACAATTAGAAAAGACTAGTAAACAACAAATCTATTTTATCTACTGGCTGGCCCCTTGCCACGCCCATGAGAAATGTCTAATTTGTGCGAGCCACCAGGAAATGGTGGTCTTCTAGTACTCTCAGGAGTACCACGACCATGACTAGAAGGTGGAGGCTGGATCTGCAAAGGAACAATAGTGTGATATCGAGAACTGGCACTGGCACTGGCACCCGCACTGCTACCAGTAGATGGTGGGACTGGCCCTGTGTGTGGCGGTGCTGTTGATGCTTCATCATCATCCCTAAAAAGTTCTGCTTCCAATTCTTCCATATGTACCGTGCCGTCCTCCAAATTATCATCCTCTGGGTTGTTGTCCCAGACTCTGTATGATTGATCCTCATTTTCTCGATCACAGTAATGGCTCAACAACTTCAAGTTGTAATGCACATAAACCAAGCTTTCAGCTCGGTTTTCATTTAGCCTGTTTCTTCTCACAATGTGTATGAAGCTGTAGGTGCTCCAACACCTCTCTGCAGAAGAGGTGTTCACAACCTGTGAGAGAACTTTTTTAGCCAACTTTGGCAAAAGTCCCATGCCGCCATATGCTTCCCACCATGTGATAGCATCAAATCTGTCCCCGTCTTCCATTGCATGGAAAGAACCAAAGTTAGCAGTGCAACTAAAGTATTTGCCTAATTCAAGGCGCAATCTAGCACACTCCTCCCTGTCAAGTACCAACTTGTCCAATGCCTTCATGTACCCCTCTTGTACTTCTGGATTTGTGTGAGCATAGTTATTAAAACCGGAACCGGTGACCAGACCGGTGGACCTAATGAACTGGGTTTCTAACCGGAACCGGTCTAACCGGGAGCGGTCAGATCTCAATGAACCAGTTTTAAAAAAAAATACATTAAATAATTATTTTTTAATAAAAAAAATATTTTTAAGATTTGCAACCATGATTCCAAGCCAATAGAGACAAAATATGCAAAGTTTGCTTATTTATATACCATGCAAAGGTAAATATATCAAAATGGCACCGCGTGCAATACATATCATCGAAAAATACATAAGCAATGAGGCTCCAAATGGCCCATAAAGTCCAAAAACAATGCTACAAGCTATGAGGCCATTGGCCTAATACAAGACTACATATTAGTGATCAACAACATGATCACTCCTCACCATGATCAAAATCATCACCACTACTAGACAAGGGATCATCAACATGAGCTACATAAATAATATGGCTCAAAGTTTGAGGACTCCTAAAACTCCTCTACAACTTTAGTAGTAGTAGTAGTAGCAAAAATAAACATCAAAACTACAAATCATTGAGCAACATGGTCTCTCATGAAACTCATCATTGATTCATCGCTACTAGAAATGGGATCATCAACAAGAGATACATAAACATCATCTAGCTCAAAGTCTTCAGACTTGGATTGCTCAACCTTATAACATGATAGAAATTGAAAAAGTTTAACATGCCTAACCAATGATTTTGGTTTGAGTGAAGGGTTCATCTCCTCAACCTTAAAATGCAGTAGAAAAAGATTAGCATGCCTAACTAGTTGTTTTCCTCTGATTGAAGGGTACATCAAGGTTCTTAAAGGACTTCATGCTCTTGATCAAATGCCAATATCATACCCTTAAACATGATAGAATCAAATGGAAACATTGCAAATTCCCAAACCATGAAACCCTGAAAACCATTAAGTCTGCTGAATTTTGAGTGAAACCTAAAATTCTAGTTTCTCCATATGAAATCCAATGAAGTCGAAACCACTCTTAAACATCCTGAGTCATTTCATGGTAATGTTAAAAATTTAAGTAAAAGGATGAAAATGAAAAATAAAGGAAATGTCAATACTTCCCTTACCTCCACATCAGCCCTAAAACCCATTTCTGGCCCTAAACAAATCGTTTTTTTCATTGAAAAAAATTTCTGCCCAGCAGCAAGCGTTTTTTGTTCCGGGGAGCGTTCGGGAGCGAATGCTCCCTAAGCGCTTCCGGCGTTTAAAAAACGCTCCCGAAGCGTTTTTTAAATGCCGAAAGCGTTCAGGGAGCGTTCGCTCCTGAGCATTTCCGGAAACGCTCCCGAAAAGGCAGGGAGCGTTTTAACAGGTTCGGAAACGCGCTGCCGAAAACGCTCCCCTCAGGAAGCGTTTTTGGGATCGCGTTTCCGAACGCTCCCAAAACGTTCCCGCACGGAGCGCGTTTCGGGAACGAGAATGACGGGGGGGGACGCTTCCCCGCAACCATGGGTGAGACCAACTGCTCTCTCCTCCAAATGCTCAACAACCTGGTTTGCAACTCTCGGCCAATGGTCTCACAGTCTCTCATACATGATGACAGGATGGACTGCATATGTGCTATGACGGTGTCAGAATGATGTCTCCTAATGCTGAAGAAGCATTGGAACATCTGCAGAACCAAGTCATCACACTCAAGATCAAATATGATGACATACATCTGGAATGTGGCCATACTCCATAAAATCTCAAGCTTCTTCCCAAAGGTAGAGCCTGCACTGTTGTCCGAATCCTGAAAATTCTCTACAATCAATCTCATAATCCTCCTCATAACATCATCATTGTATGGAGCTATAGGTGCGGTCAACTTCATGATGTTATAGAGACAAGTTGCAACTGGAAGTGTGACCCCTTCACAAGGTTCCTCCAAGAATTTGGGCTGTATAAGAGCAAGCATAGCGGGTTTTAGAGCCCAAATCAGTTTCTTCCCTTCTTCTTGGCTTATTTTGGACAGAAGTTCATTAAGTTCATCAAGTTTGGACAGAACTCTCCATGTCATCTTCATGTATTTCAAATCTGTCCCAAGTGCAAGGATTTTGTGTCCAATCCCCAATTCTTCCTGTAAATCTTTTGGCTGTCCTTTTTGAAGGATGGCATAAATTCCTCTTGAAAAGGGTCCGCTGTTTGGTTTTGTTTTCTGGACTTCTGATGCATGGTGGTTTAAGGGACTGACTTCTATTTTCATTTTCATCAATCTATTTAGAAATCCCTCCATGGTTCAACCAATCATGTGGTCTCTGTTTTTCTGAGTTTTTATAGTGATGTAGGTGTAATTTTTGTCATACTGCTGTAGGTGACACGTATTTGCTGGTATCAAATACAAGTATATAGTGGGGAATTTTATAGAAGTACTGGTCTCCACCCAGCTACTAATATCTAGAGCTCAGAAAATTATTACAGCTATTGACAAAACTTAATCTCAGAGATCACCTTTCTCAATTATATTAAGAAATGTATACTTAGAAAAATATATAAAATGGAACCTGGTTTATATATGATGAAATATCTTCAACAATGTTGCAGCAGCCAAACATTTGAACGGAGTATTCCTCAAGGAGCAACCCCTTCATTCTTCTAAAATGCATACCTTGCTACAGCCTCATAAAACCACAGGTTCACGTACAGTTGAAGCTAAGTAAGCCCAACATGCTCAAAAACAAGTAGCACGATATCAGTCCAGTCTCCCTTCAAGTGCACCAGCTGAAAAAATTCGGCTCACGGCCTCAAACAGAAAGGGAAACGGTTGTTTTAATGGAGAAAGCCCAGACGCTATGTCGCTGCCTGAACTCGTGGCCTTCCTAGGGATAAATTTTGACTTTAGCAGATGGTCCTCCTAAATCGAAGAGTTGACCTTCCCCTTGCAATACAAGATCTACTCAACAACAACCTCTCTTTATGCTTACTAACCACTTCCAGGCACTAGCAACACCGCACATACAAACAGTCTTGCTCACCCAATCAAGGCCCTGACTTATACAAACAACAGCAATGGTCTTAAAACAGACATCCACCCTACAACCTCTGCTCATAACAACAACTTACATGTTTTCCTCGCTCAGACCCACATCATATAAGGACTAAAAATTGCTGTGGAATCGAGATCCCAAAAAGCTCGCATTTCAGTACCTTGAAGATCTCAAGAATGAGTTTGAGAAGGCGAACCACTCTCAAATTGAAACTGTGGCAAGGCCGTATGCTTTCATTAAATTTGATACATTTATTCAAAAGACAAGGAAGCTGTACTTAGACACCCATACACAACGGAACCTTGCAAAGTTGAATGATGATCTGTATGAAGTGCAACAGATAATGACACGGAATGTTAAAGAAGTTCTGGGAGTTGGTGAAAAATTGGATCAGGTCAGTGAGATGTCCAGTCGGTTGTCATCTGAGTCTTGGATATATGCCCATAAAGCAAAGGAT
The DNA here is from genome assembly GCA_034641835.2 of Pinus albicaulis. NCBI lineage: Eukaryota > Viridiplantae > Streptophyta > Pinopsida > Pinales > Pinaceae > Pinus > Pinus albicaulis. The sequence continues at coordinate 675,083,474 of CM076570.1, forward strand.
CTAAGCAGACAGGCTTTATTAAGAAGTGGGCACCTGTAGCAATTGTTCTAGGTGGTGGTTAATACTCCGTCGCGTAGCTTTGAGAGTCGAGTGCCCATACCCGATGTCACCGAGAAATCTGATGCAGTTGACCACCCGAACTTACGCCGCCCCAAGTCTCATCTTCGAGGGCTCAATCATCGTGCTCATGGGCATCTATCTGATCCCATGTGTGGGAATTCTTGTTGAGTAATGCGGCCCCGATCTGGACAACGTGGCACTCAGACTATTGTGCGTCGGCAGCCGATTGCACCTCTGTCTTCAGATCGCACCTTTGTGTCTATCAATGCAATTTTTTTTTCTTTTTTTCTTTTTCACGGTGGCTTGGATAATTAACCAGTCGGCCTTTTACACTTCGCATGCCACGGTGCTCTCCCGCCATCACAACACTCGAGCAAATTACGTTGACTGACTTCTTCAGCTTGGATAAATTTTTATTTTTATTTATTTATTTCACATATTTCTCCATTTGAAATAATTCGTTGGCCCAAATGATATGCGGCCCTTTGACTTGTCCTGGCACTTCCAGATTTTGATGCGGCCTCTCTTACGGACAGAGACTCATTCTATTTCTGAGAAAATCATTCTGCTATAGTCAATGATACGACTAGTGAGACAATGATTTTGAGATTGATTTATCAGTTACGTAAGGTGTTTTCTGGCCTTCCCATACCACTGATATTAAACAAATAATTCAGTCTTTTCGAGACTTTACTGAAACACAATAGATTTCGACCTTGGAGTCACTGTTGCTACTCAAATTAATTCGGCTACTGAAAATGATTGTGATTCAGGCCACTTGAAATTGTAAATAAGCTCTCGATCCCTGTAGTTTGACAAACCGTCCTTGATATTTCTCGTCTTATGAAAACCCTTTTCGGAAAATATCTCCAACAATAATAGCCACAACTACAAACTGAAAAACTCGAATCCTGCAGGTTGAGCCAAGTTTGTGGCTCTAATACCACGGTAATATCCCGAAAGGGATATTTTTACTAAAAATGTAGAAAAATACTGAACGCCACAATTTGCCGTAAAATAACATTCACTCAACAGAAGATTACCATGTAAAATAAAAAAACATGAAACACTGCAATCCAATACCACATAGAATAGGAAGAATCTCAGCTTTTATTATAAATAATAATGAGGGTTACATATAGATCTGACCCCAAAAGAGCTGAGAAGTAAAACTGGTCACCAAGATAATCTGCTGCACTGCTACACTGTTGTGACCTCCAAAATCGAACTGCTGCACTCTCCCTCCGGCAACAGCTACTACTGAACCCACTGAAGCACAAGTTGAAGATCCGGATGATCCTCACACCAATCCCTAAAGCACGACGAAACTTCTGAATGAATTTTTCTCAAGAGAGTTGGGTTTCCGTCCAACACTCACAAATCACCCAAGGGTTTCCGTCCTGGGGCTACGGCTGAAGTAGAGAACCACGTCCTCAAACCTCTCATACACAAGCAAATGATCTCCTCCAAAGATATCCCTCAATGGCCTCCTCCATTTCTTTTATAGATCCCTTGGAGCCTTCTAGAGCATTATTTTATTATTATTTTATTCATGGAGCACTTTTCCCTTTTATTAGAATATTCCTTTTTAATGCAGAAAAGGGTAAATAGGCTACCACGCCTCCTCTGGTCACTGAAATCCGTGTCTAACTGTCCCATCATGTAGGTATCCTCGTCCCGGTTCCAATGAGCTATTACACTAAGGTGTTCCATCATGTATTCCTCCCGGAATGCCACCTTGAGTGTAATCAGCTGAGTTAAGCCCAAAAATAACTTAAAATTCCGAAAGTTATCGGAATGCACTGGAATGAAAGCCAAACTGCTCGGATGATGGAGTAGATCAAGTGAATGCCTCTGGACATCATGAAAACTCCTCAAAACTCTTCCGAAAAGCTCCTGAGCCCACTGATAGCACCAATCTGTACCTGTGACCTGTCTGCTCCTAACTCTGGAAGACCAACCTGGCCCTGTCGTAGGTGACACCAAAAATGGGAATATTACATTGAAGTTGAGATGAAGGATCTTAGCCTGATGCACTATTTCTTGGGATTAGAGGTGTGGCAGATACTTGATGAGATCTTCCTCAGACAAGGGAAGTGCATCGTCTAGATTTTGAGAAAATTTGGTATGGACTGCAAGTCCATGGCTACACCTATGGTGACCAATCTGAAGAAGCTGAGTGATCCTGATTTAGATTCATATTTGGTGGATCCCATGATGTACAGGAAATTGATTGGATCCTTGATGTACCTGGTTAACACTAGGTTGGATATTTGCTTTGCAGAGAACATCCTGAGCTAGTATATGGTTGAGCTGTTAAATTTTGGGTACCAAGGACAAGTGGTTCCCAATGGCTTTGATCTTTTTCCTAGGGAAAAGTGTCCACTCTATTGTATCTCTTCTTCTAAAAGTGACTTTATAAGTGGTAAAGTTAGACTAATTTAAAAGTGATTTTATAAGTGATAAAGTTATGTTCTAATTTGAAAGTGACTTTATTAAAGCCAATGAAGAATTAGAAAATGAAAAATGACTATGGAAATAAAAGGCTAAGTGGGTCTTTATTTAAGTGGGTGAGTGATTAAATAGAAAAAGGTGAAAATAATGCACATTTATTTTTAGCCCTTGATCTAAAGCTTTCTTAACCATTGGATTTAGGTATCACTCAAAAGTCGCTTAGGTTAGGTCAAAAGGAGAGAAGAAGAGGAAAAGATATATTCTATTCTTTCATGAGCATTTGAGAGAAAGCAAGAGCGAGCAAAGGAAAAATTTCTGAGCAGGGAGGAACTGAAGAAGAACAGCAAGATCTTTGGCATGCATCCCAAGGAGCATTTTGGGCACGTTAACCAAGGAGGATCTTGGCATTTGCAGCAGAACCGTACAATAGAGTTTGGCATGCATTCCAAGGAGTGTGACGACATAGATTTCAAGGAAGACAAGCTACAGGTTGAAGGCATGAAAATCGAGGCATTTGGGCATGATTTTCGAGAAGAGAACCTGTTGTATTTTTCCATACAATCCGTACAAATCTGTACAGGTCGTACGCTGTGATCTAGACACATTTATCGAGGCTGGCCGTACAACATTTATTGCTGTGTTTTCTGTCTGAACTGGGTTTTTTGTTGGCACAGTTTTCAAGGTGGAGTCTTGCACAAAAATTGAGATAAGTTTGTTTTGTAAATGCTGTAATATTTTCCTGTGTGTTTCATTTTCCCTGTAACAGTTTTCAGAAATAAGAAGAGCTCTAAAACTAGTTTTCCCCAAGAGTTGTAGGGGGTTTTTCCAGGGTCACATTGACCAAAAATCTCAGTGTTATTTTTCTGTGTATGGCCGTTATAATTTTTCTGTGCATTCATGTCCAGCAGTAGTAAAATCTCCTAATTTGCATTTTTAGAAATAAATTTCATTTCCAGATTTTATTGTTTTAATCATGCTTGGATTTGACATTAAAAGAATGGAGTGATAAGGGAAATCTGTTAATTGAAGTAGGGTCTGAATTTTTACATGAGCCGAGGTAGATACATGTTGGAAATACTAAGGGGGTTGAATCAATATTTCCTTTTGATTAGTTAATTTTTTTAACTTCGCAAAGCATTAATTAACATTAACATTAAATTAAAAACATAAATCAACAACACCATTCAACAATGCACAATATCAAACAACGGATACAAGATTTTTAGTTGGAAACCCTTTCGGGAGAAAAACCATTGAACGCTTCTTAATATAGGTCCTCAAAATTTACATCAATTAGGAAGCTCGAACTTCCAAGATTTTTCAGCTCCAATTGATGGAGGCTCCAACTTGAAGGACACTCCAACACCCTGGTTTTATCAACTCTAACTGAAAGGATGCTCCGACACCTTGGTTTACTAGCTCCCATTGGAAGGACGCTTCAATGCCCTAGCTTTACTAGCTCCTACTGGAAGGATGCTCCAACGCCCTGTGCAGGCTCCAATATGCCCTAGCACCACCTTGTCGCCGTGAAGTGTTATCAGGCTCCAACCTGAAGGAGACTCCACTCTCCTCCCTTGCACCACCTTGCCACCCTGCTCAACAAGTTGCCACTTGCCCTAAAAGTTCTAACCTTCAGCTCACCACGACAGACCACGGTTTCACAATTTCCAGACTTGATCCACCTCTGCTTGGCAACAATACAAAAACAATTTTTTTCTGCAAATACAAACTTTGCTCAACAACCAAATCTGCTTCTGCTCAAAATCTGCTCAGTGTCTCTGCATTAATATAATGTCAGTCCTACAATCATGCAATCTGTAACTTGTACCTTACAACCTGCAACCATAGTTTGCAACTACAATTGTCACTGCAACCTGCATAAGTTGCTCTGCTCAAGATATTTATGCTTTTCTGTTTCCAATCCTCTGCTCACTCGATACACTCAGCAGTTCATCAAACCATTAACTCTGTTCAATAGATCAGCAACAATAACTTTGCTCAAAATACAATTTTGCTCAACAATAAACCCTAACAACATCTAATTCATGTCATCAATGCTCAAACCCTAGCAACGCAAAAAATCTTTCAAGTTCCCTGCCATTACAACTCTGCTCAAGTTATGTCAATCTGTCAATTCACATCAACAACCTTTGGTTCACATGCATATACGAGACTTCTTCTCATCATATATATCAAAGGCTAATTGATCTTTGTTCTAGCAATAGCAATGGGTCAACAATCAAATCATCACACCCTAGTTATTTCAATTCATAATGATGATCAATCCCGATTCCCAACAGTATGCAATATACTTATCATTAAGCTACCAAACCTCAGCAGCATAATCATGTTCACCACTCAATATAAACAATGACAACTTCACTGACATTATTCTAGTATACAATATCAAAGGACAAACAACATCATATTCATCAACTTCATGAACTTCTGATCAAGCAAGAACTGCGCATTTACTGATACAAATCAAGTCCAACATCTGAATATGACTAAAGGTTTTGCTAAATTAGCTTCAGATCAGGTTAATGGAACTCAATGGAGATAGATCAGATTTATTTATGAAGTCAGGAACAATGTTGAGGTTCTATTTCAGAGATTTCTGAATATCAAAGGATCCCCAATACTACATGAATAGTGCTCAATCCATCATAGTTTCTCTGTCATAATAGTTCAGATTAGACCTGAGTTTAGTGCAACAGATTTGAGCTACAGTTGATGTCTGGAACCCTTATACTATATGCCCTCGGATCTCCCTTTTGAATAGTAGCGAAAACCTCCACGAGCAACCTTTTGATGAAGTGCCAAACAAGATACCACAAAATTGATACAAGGAAGGACGAATACAAGTGTGTTTCAAATTTGGACTGTCTCGTGGAGTACTTAAGACACTGTTAATCAAATTTCTGATGGATAGAGTTAGCTTCACAATATAATGTATTGAACCCTTACAATTCTTGTAAGAAGAGGTTATTTCCATCTCACCCTCTTCATCAAGGCTGTCTCCATTAATTTTTCCCTAAGTTGTTGAGATTTTGTGTATTTGGGGTAGCATCAGCTGTGCTCTAGGTCCCAAATTTTGAGGAAGGACAAGAGTTCACCTGATCTACAAGACCCAGAAATGGATTTGGGAAATTTCATCTGGTTTAGGAGATATTAAATTAATTAATTATTTTAATGTATTTCCTAAGATAAAACTTAGGAAAATAAAATAATTAAAGTGAATTTAATTAAACATGTGATGAAATTGTCTTAAGTCACACAGATCAAGCTTTCTTTTAATCTTAGCCATTGATTCAAGATTTGATCATGGCCGTTGATTTGTCAATGAGAAAAGTATAAAGGAAAGGCTTGGAGTCATTTGTAAAGACACACAGAGGCAGAGCACTAAAGCTAAGCTGAGATTCTAGGGCAGGGTTTGCTAAGAATACTCAGAAGTGTTTCAGCTGCAGAGAGGGGAATTTAGACCAAGGATATGATCTGATCCCAGGGTTTAGAATACACAAGAGGCAAAGATCAGCTCAAGGACAGCGCAGAAGAAGGCAGCCGCAGCAGCAGCAAGGACAACACAGTCCCTCCAAGGACAGCGTGATTCTTAGCAGGAAACCCTCTGGGTTATGCAGAGACCCATCAGGGGCAGCGTAGTGACTGCGTCACCCAGTCCGGGGTAGCGCAGTCCCTTGCGGAGCAGTGCTGAGGGTTTGGAGGACTTCAGAGGCTGACGCAGAGCCTTTCAGGGGCTTTAGAGGCTGACGCAGAGCCTTTCAGGGGCAACGCTGGGGTTTCTAGGCTTTAATCTTGGCTGAGTTCTGTAAATCCCGTTTGAGGGTGTGGATCATTCATTATTTTGCCCTAGATCAGCCAGTGAGTTGTAGATCTAGTGTATTCTCTATCAGGTTTTCTAGATCTGGAGCCCAGATTTGTGTATTCAGAAATATTCTTATTAGTAATAGAACCCTCCAGTAGCTAGAGACCGGTTTTCCTGCATTGGCTTTTTCCGGGGACTATTTGTCCAGAAATAACTGTGTCACTTTTTCAATGTGTGCATGTGCTTATTCTAGATCTAGATTGGTAGAGATTTGTTATGTGTTTTTCTTCGATGTTAACTTGAATTTATTCAGTTGATTACTTATATAAGTAGGAGGTGCTTAACCGGATTAACATTAATAATTTCTGCATAAGATATAAGATTCAGAAATTTCTACATAAGTAACTCCGTTTCCCATTTAGATCAAGGCACTAGTCTAGGTGTTGTTGATCAATCTCTCTTTTACATCTATTTTCTTCTTCTTTTTTCTTATTCCTAGATATCTAGGGTTAGGGTTAGTGTTTCCTTGAAATATTGCTAAAAGGTAATTTTAATTGATGTGTTATTGCCCTTTTAGTAGGGTTTGCATTTCGAAATTGATTAAAAAAGGAAAAATCTAGCATTAATTGCATAATAAAACCCTAATTCTAGGGCTGACATCATCATTTAATTGTTGTTTTATGCATGTTTCAGCCATAAAAACTCAATTGCAAATCTTAAACCTTGCATATCTAAGTGATAGTCTCGATCCTTTGTTGACCTATCATTGTAAGACTATTTCTTCCAGTTATTATATTACATTGCATGCCATATCATTGAGAATCTATCAAACCCTAACTTATAACAACTCTGCAATTTACTTAAGTGGTCTAAGGATAGTGTCTTGAACTTTTATAAAGAGTATCTTTGCCATCATGGCTTTGCCAATTCCCTATTCCAATCATTAGACCTTTCCATCACCTTAAACCCTTCTTGTTGAATATCCTTTAGGTAGTTTATACAGAGGAAAGCCTCCCTTATAGTTTATTTGCCACTAAATAGATGGAGAAACATTGTTGAGATGATAGTGGTGGCCGATCTATCATTACCACAAGGTTTGGATATGCGTAGTGGGATTTTACACTAGGCCTGTTAGATTTTGTGGTAACAGGCCCTTCACGGGTAGGTGCATCATAGTGGCAACCTTACACATGACTACAAGCAAACAAGGCATAGGTTGTGCTACAAGCCAAGCCACTTCCCACTGTGGAAAAAATAGACCATAAGGACGAAACCAAGAGGTAGGCTTGGTGTAAATCCTAGGCTACATGTTGGCCTTGTTACCCACCCAAGTGGGTAACCCCTGGGAGAATTTTTTTTGCAATTTGTTTAGCTTTCCAACCAGTAGCCCTATGATGATCTACAAACAATTGTGCCTTAAAACTCTTCACATATACCCAAGTTAGTGCTTCCCATCATCTAGATTACTTATTGAAGGAAGTGTGCCATTTATCATAAGGCACAATAACCAATTCTATTATCATGCGGTTTCCTTTAATGTCAAGGGAATTTTAGTATGAATCATAGGTTGAGCTGGATGATTGATTGCTATTGGTAGTGGCCTTGTTCCCACACTTCATGTTGGTGGCTATCCCTTGCCCCTAATCCAGTGTGACCTTCCTTGAGGCCTTTTCTTTCCACTATCTAGGAGGGGAAAAAATAGGAGTTGTTGATTGATATAGCATACCCAAGGTAATCCATACTTATCACCTTCATTTATCCCTTGTATCCATCTCCATTCTTTGGGTTGATTATCATTTGTCACCATTATTGGTGCACTTTATCTTCATCTTTGAGTAAGGGGCTGGAAGCCTAGCCCTTAATAGGTTGATGCAGTTGAAAGAAAGTTAAAAGCATATATAGCCACAAAGAAAGAAAATGTAAATGGAAAAAGATGGTTGGGACAATTAACAACGCATGGACAAAAGCCTAGGCTAAGTTCTACCCTCCTCATTAGCCCTCACCCAGTTCTTGATTTATCATGCTCGATCTAAATGAAAGGATCTTATGAATGTCCCAACCCTGATGAGCAAGAAACTGCTACATCTTTCTGGGGTGTTGGAATACATCAAGCAAGGTGGTAACCCAAGTTATGCAAGAAAGAATAAGAAAAATCACTGAAGTAAAAGGTGCACCAAAGGGGTAGGAAAAATAAGTTGAGGAAAAGGGTAACTCAGGTCCCACGATTGCTCCATCTTCACACCATACAATTAAGATGATGGAACTCTGTTATCTAGTACCATGACGATGGCATCTTCCTTGGAGTTAGTCCCCTTTCATGTCCACTTCTCTCACATGTACCTATTGATTTATGTGTTGTCCTAGGAATTGACCTTCCCCTTAGGGCTGGAAGCACCTAATAGGGCCTTTGGATAGCCCTTCATACCTAAGTGTGCTAGCCTGCATAGAATTCATCAGTGTGGTAGCACTGAACAAGAGTTTCCCCTTGTTCAATAAGTTGCTTGAGCTTCAAGTAAATTCACAAATCAAAGCTCAGATAAGTGTTGTAGTCTCAAATGGTGTCTATGAGACTAAGGAACACAATGGATTAATTATATCCAATACCCAGAAAATGTTTCTACATGAAATTGTCTTAATTAAATTAATTAGTCAGTCTTAATTAATTATCCTATATATAACTTAGGGAAATGGGTTAATTAATTGAGATTAATTGAGACAAATCGATTTTGCTCTAGGGACTTCTAGAAAAGTGATTTATAGAAGTTGATATGATTCTAGCCATTGATTGGAGTTAGATCGTGGTCGTTGATTTGTCAACGAGAGATTATAAGAGGAGATCGATGGGGCTTGAAGAGATCAATTCATGAGACAGATTTGTAGTGATAGAAAGTGCACAATGATAGCGTGTGTAATATTCCGAATAGGAAATAGACAACAATATAAAGCAACATAAACAAATAACTACAACAAATAGAGAGACATCATAAAAACACTGCAAATATGGAGAAACGCTGAGCCATTTTATTATAAACTAAAAGATAACAATGAGTACAGAGGTGATCATAATGATGACACCTTGGCTTGCTCAAGGCAAGCTGGAAATACTCTCAGAATCTCCCACTGAATGGCTGCTCTCTCTATGACTGCATAACTCCTGAAAGTGTTGGTGTTGTTACTCCGGAACCGCTGCTACTGCTGGAATGGAGCTGCTCTTTGGGGTTGTTCCCCTGCTTAGAAAACTATGAAACTCGGAATATAAGCTCTCCTCCAATAACTCGGAAAAACCCAGGAAGGAATCCCGGGATGGCTGACCCCGGAAATTAACCTCCCTTGGAAAATCACGCACTCTAGGTAAGTACGCTGGCCCTGAACTGATAGACTGCAAATGATGGCCTCCTCCTACTGCAAAAGATTCTTTGTGAAGGGCTGATCCCTTCACAATAATCCTAGACTGAAATCCCTGATCTCCCTTCTCTCCCGGTGTTTCCTCCTCCCAATGCTCCGTAATCACCAAGAGTGACTGCATTGCCTAAGTCACTGCGTGTCTTGGCTAAAGGATGTTGAATGCTAAACCCTAAAAAACAATGGTGGATCTCCTCACCTGAGCGGGCACTTGAAGTCCCCCGAGGCTGAGTGTTACACAGTATTTTGTCACCGTCCCTGCAATTCCTCGTCCCGCACATTGGAGGGCCTTTCCCGTGACCTGTGAGCAGTGACATGACCTGAAACCACTTTCATGGCATCCCCCTTGACAAGGACAATTGATCCTCTAAAGAAAGTTTCCTTTGTAAAACCCTAAAAACAGATCTTTTGGCCTTGGCGCGACTAGCCAGTTCAGCCCTCGCGCCAATCGGGAAAATCCACCATAGAGGGCGCACCAACTGGCGCTCTGTCCTAGTGTCTCGCTCGCGCCAAGCTTAATAAGGGATGTTTTAAAAAAATAAATGGTGGAAGTTTGATTCCAACAAACTCCTGAACGAGTCTCTAAAAAGAGTTGGGTGGTTTGGCTCCGGATTTCCATGTATTGGAGGTGGTTTTCCACCTATCATGGAAGCTTCCTTAGAGATAGGGCCAATCCCATGATTATAGGGATCCCAACTCCTCTTCCCCCATCTATATAAGCTTGACTTCTCCCTTAGCAAGCTAGAGTTGAACTTGTAGCAAGGAGACTATAGCCAGACAGCCTTTGAGAGCCAAGCCAAAGAGAGAGAGCTTTGTCCCGTTTCCGACAGGCTTCGTTGAGATGTGCTCCGCTGTCAGCCCCGCTGAAGGAAGATCAAGCATCAGAGCTTTGGGTTGTGTCTTTCCTTTGTTATTTTAATGATAAGCGACTTTGATTATGGTTTCATTCACGTGTCTTTTTTTTATGCAATGAATTACATCCTCTCTGACTGATGTATGGTTACAAGATTTAGATTTTACGTGGTATATCGTTGCGTCCTTTGCATGTGTGCAGGTGTTCAGACGCGTCGAGCGGAAGAATCGTGATCTGCCAAGCGAGGGACGGAAGCGTCATTCTTTCTTCAACGACCACTGCGTAGGACCTGAGGTAGGCAATTCGTTATGTTTTTGTCGTTTTGTAACTAGAGACCTGCGTCACTGCGTGACTTGATTGTTGCTAGACCTGATCTGGGCTAATAGGGATCGCCTCTGTCCACAGAGGGGATTTACCTCTCCAACAGGCTGGCGACTCCACTGGGGATCATTAGTTGGAGTTAGTCTTGTCTCTTTTGGTTGTTTTGGCTTTTGATTGATTAATTTTCTCTTCTGGTTTGCCTCCTTTCGGTGTAAAACCCCTGTTCAGCCCCCCGAGAAGACCTGATCCAGTCTCTTTTTTCTCTTTTTCACATCTTCCCATAGTAAAATCGATTGGCGCGGTTAATAGCCTGACAGTCGCGCCAACTGGCGCTTGTTGCTAGTTAGACCCCTGCGCCAACGCTGTTTTGGCGTAAGATACAGCTAAACAGTCGCGCCAACCCTGTTTGGTGTTAGGGTTTGCTTGTTTTTGAGCCCTCTGAGTCTGATTTTTGGTTCTGGTTTCATTTTTCCGACTGTTTGAGTGCCTTGAAGTCCTTGTGGACTGTGTTTGACCCTTATCCTCTGGTTGTTTGCCCTTTACCATTAGCTTTGCATTCTAGCCCTAGGGTTTTGAGGTGCTGTAGTGTGCTAAGCCTCCCGTGGGAGTTTTTGGTCCTTGTCTTCTCAGTCAACTTCGTTTTTGCTTCTTTGCATTCGTTTTGTTGGTTTCCGTTGTATCATTGCGTTAGTTGAGTGATTGCTCTCTTTTTCATTCAAGTTTCGCTTTGCCTCATTTCGAGCCTAGATTACACAGCTTGTGTGAGTCTTTTGAGATCCTTCTTTGATTTGAGGGATTTCTTCATCAATTTGGGTCTTGATTGTGTGGGATTCGCATTGAGTGAACTTGCTTGTTTCAACTCTCTCACTATCGTTTCTCGAATCGGTTTCATCATTAGTTTTTCATTTCGTTTGGTGCATTTGCTCTAAAACATTGAAAAATACAAAAACAAATCTCTTTGCATTTTTGATTGGTTAGTGAAAATTGAAAGCTTTTCCGCATTATTAGTGTTATATAACTCTAATAGAAAACTTTTTAGTTTCATTAGCGTGCATTAGAGACAGTAGTGGATGTTTTGTGATCATTTTGTTGTTATTTGAAAAGCTCTCAACCTTCCCGTAGTTAGCTCTTCATTGAACAAAGTGATATATTGTGGCATGTAGTGTGCATTTAGAGGAATTTTGAGATACAACATTCGATAGGGCCTGAAATTGAAACATAATTTAAAGATCAAATCTAAAATTTATTCAATTTACCTTAAGGCAACATTGAAACATTAACGAAATATCTAGAGGTCTAAGCTAGTGACGTATTCCGGCGTCGTTAAATCTAGTAGCTATCGTTCGCCTTCTGGCTTTAGACAACGCTAGTACGGACTTGTGCTCCCTGTACCGTCGCGTATATAAAGGGAGACCCCACTAGGTTGCTATCCTTTATCCGTAGGAAGCCGAGTTTGCTGCCTTATACCCGTGATACACCGAACACAGCATTCGGGGAGATTACCTGCACGCACGTCAAGTCCTTGGTTGATTTCTCTTTCATTTTTTAACCAAGGTGTATATGGCAGTTCATGGATATCTGGTATACCCATCTGCCTAGATTACCAGAGCAGTCATTTTGATCTTTTCTGACTCATTAAATTTGAAAAGATCATCAAGCGCTTGTCCTTTCACGCTTGTTTCCAAATTGAAAGAGATAGAGTTATCTTTTACTTGTTCCCAGACTCTTAAAATATGAAACAGTAAATTTTCCAAGTTTCAATGTGGTAAAATTAATCACCTACGATCACACGCCCTTTTAGAGATTGTTTTTCGGCCGGTTGATTGTTTGCCTTGGTTTTGCTCGTGTGTCTTTGTTTTGATCTCTTCCTCTTTTCGTTACTGTCATAGTGGCGGAACCCTCAGTTTCATCTACTGGTAGTCTTTACCTCTGTTTTAAAAATCGGTCGTTTCGACTCCGACCAGGCCTGGTCGACCGAGCCATTAGGCTGGCCGGTCCGACCAGGTACAAAAACAGCCAGGTTGGCCGGTTTGTTACCGAGCCGGCCGGTTTTTGTACCGGCTCGGCTGGCTCGGTAACAAACCGGCCGACCAGGCCTGGCCCGAGTTAACTCGGCCGAGCCAAATCTGCCGGCCGGTGGGCCCAAAAAATTGGATTTTGTGGACTTGAAACCGGATTTTATTCCGCTGTTAGGTTTGTTTGAGGTTTTCTGCCGGCCGGTGGGCCCAAAAAATCGGATTTTGTGGACTTGAAACCGGATTTTATTTCGCTGTTAGGTTTGTTTGAGGTTTTCTGAAGAGTTGTGGAGTTGGTTTTTGGAGCAGCTTCATGGTAATGTTAAATTCTTAAAGTAAAAGTGACATTCTCCTTAAGGAGAATGTCACTTTTACTTAAATTTTTAACATTACCATGAAATGACTCAGGATGTTTGAGAGTGGTTCCAACCTCATTGGATTTCATATGGAGAAAGTAGAATTTTAGATCTCATTCAAAATCCAGCGGACTTATTAGTTTTTCAGGATTTCAGGATTGGGTTATTGCAATGTTTCCATCGAATTTTGTCATGTATTAGGGTATGGAACTCGTATTTAATCAAGAGCACCAATCCCTCTATGTACCTTGATGACATGATGCTAGTGACAATGACCAAGAACAATATGTGATCATAAAAGCATGAGATACAATATAGGGTTTTAATACACTAATGGAGGATGGAATTCAAAACATCATCCTCATCTAAATACCCTAGAATCCACAAACCCTAAAAATTAGGGTTTCATATGTGAGCTAGGGTTTTCCATGAGCCATCTAGGGTTCTTATTCAAATTAAACCCTCCATCAAAAGAGCCTTAAAACAAATAAAAATAAATAAATGCATTACACATACTATGAGAGAGACCATACCTCTGATTTTACGTTCATACAAGTTGCTACAGGGATTTGCTTCAAGGTGCCTTGCACTTCTTCTGTTTGTCAGACTTTCAAGGGCACTATCATCTTTATCCAAAGGTGCCAACATAGAGGAACTACATACTTTTCTTAGATGAACTTCCTTTGCTTCAACTGCTAGACAAAAATAGAATCACATGAAGGGTTGCCACTAAACCTTCTTAAAATCACATCAGCTGCTAGATAATGAGTAGCTTAGTCAACAATATGACATCATGGAGGGCTTTTACTATTCTTCAAAAATCATTTTCAAATTGATGTCTAAAGAGACCATCCCTTCTCATAACTGCATTTTGTATTTTCATTGACTTCAAGGCACCTTTTATGAATGCTTCAAAGACATGAATATATATTAATTATTGATTTACAAGTCGGTTTCGATGGAACTAGCTTATAATACTTGTGTGTGTGTGTGTGTGAGAGATTGTAACAGTGATAAGGACTCAGCCTCTTCTTCTATACACAAAATAGGGTTCCTTGATTTTACTAATATAGATCACAAAGGATGCCCGCTAATTGTCTTTTTAAGGCTACAATTCATACCTTGCAAACGTATGTCTACAAGATCTTGGATTCCTTAAATTATGGAGGGCCTTAGAACTGTCCTTTATAATGATGTGCCTCTAATTCTAGGACAAGTCCTCCTCACGATCATTGATAGGATACCACCCTTCTAGTTGTAAATGAAGTCACCTTTTAAGTCCTCATAGTCCAGTGACCACAATGTCAAATGCCGATTTTTTCTTTAGATTAGGGGATTTAACTTTCTTCGGAACAATGAGAATAACAAATTCATAACAAGGATGCACTGTCAAGAGAAACAGAAGAAAAATACCCTTCAATTCTACTTGAGCAAAGAAGTCCTCCATAATTGCTTCAAACGAGGGGCAAAAATACCTTGTTTATACTTAGAATCAAGCCTTCAAAGTAATGTACAAAGATGCCGTGAATTGATCCACGTTAAATTCTCAACGTAGATAGGGAACTTAATAACTCGGTTTGAAGGCTATTGTGGCTCACTTGCAAATGCTTTCTTATTTGAAGAAAAACACAATGAAACCCTCTTCAATCAGGTCACAGAACTTAACACTGTAGGTTTAATCCACGGTTCTTTATATGCTTTGAATTACCACAGGCCTTCTAGAGGGTTGATGTCTTGTCGAAAGGAGTCACTTGTGACATTGGTTATGTTTTTTGTTTTGATCTCTATATCATCATCCGGTATTGGACAATGCACTAGGTGCAATTTTGATATAATGGATATATTCATGAGCCTACTTTGATCATATGTTGTCTTTTGTGACTTATCTATATTGTAATGCTTTGTGTTTGGAAACATGAATAAAAATCTTTAAATTTATGTTTTTGTACAAAAAAAATTAATATTTAATGTATTTTTTACAAAAACCGAGTCGACCGAGTCATTACCGATTCGGAGTCATTACCGAGTCATTACCTCGGCCTGGTAGCTGACCGATTCCGTTTTTTGAAACATTGGTCCTTACACAGACGATTCATCAGAGGTCTCTCAGTCCTTTGCTGAACATCAACAGCCTATTGTGTTCGAGTTTCCCGACGGGGGACCGGTTCTGTCTGAGCTTCCCTTTGGTGGACCAGTCGAGTTCAATTGGCCCTTGTCCAACGCTTGGTTTGGATTTGGAGTAGGGGAACACTTCTCTCCTCTTACATCGGGATTGGCTTTCTTAGCTGCTGTTATACCTCCTAGACCTCGCCGTCTCCTAGAAGATCTTGCGGCAGGTTCAGATATGGACTCACGCAGTCCTTCTCCTAGTGAGGAAATTCCTACATCTGGTGAAGATTACCAACTTTTTCCCGAAAACATCCCCGAGTCTTCTGTTATGTCTTCACCTTGTCCTTTGCTTCCAGCAGGATATAGGTCCTTAAGTCAGATCGTGGCCGCTGTGGCCTCTATGGGAATATCGACTCCGTCCACGAGGCCGATTATTCCTTCGTTAGGGATGTCACCATCGACACCTCTTATGACATCTCCTTCTGTCACGTCTGTGCCTGTTAGGCCTACTGTCTGCGTAGCTGTGTCTACGCTTGCTGTCACTACTCAGTCAACAAGGACCTCGTCAGTTCTTGAAGATGTTTACATAGCTTCGGCTATTCCGGAGAATATTTCTCCTGAGGAGTATCGATTTTCTTTACAGCCGTCGAACTCTAAGGTTGGTCAGTCCTCTCAAGATCTCAACCGTCCTTACTTTTCCTATTATGGACCCGATGGTGCCCTGATCTACGTATTTCCATATCAGTATGATGAGCAGGGCAACCCTCTTCGTTTTCCTGCTCCTGAGGCCTATCAGTACATTAACGGTTTTCTATCTGCCCAGGCTGGGAAACCTTCTAACCCACAAGGACAACCCTTCTAGGGTCAACCTTTGGGCTAGCCTGGTTATCTATATGACCCACAAGGACAACCCTTACAGGGACAACCTTCGGGCCAACAGGGGTTGGTGTACGGTCCGCAAGGGCAGTCCTACAACCCTCAAGGTCAACCTCTATAGCCTCACCCTGTGGTCCAACCAGGGCAACCTCAAGGACCCACAGGCCAACCGGGGTATCAACCCGGACCGTTGTACGGTCCTGGGGGACAAATCCATCCTTCTTAACCTTTGGTGCAACCTCAGCAACCTCAGTTTCCGATTGGTCCGAATGTTGCACAGCCAGGGCCATCCTATGGTCCTGTCACAGGTCAACCTGGTTATCAGGCATGACCTGGTCCTCTCCTGCCATCATGCCAACTTGCTCAGCCGGGGCAGCCTGGTGTCCTTCATCAGCCAGGCCAACCTGTTCAACCAGGACAGCCTATTCAACGAGGCCAGCCTGCGCAGCCAGGTCAACCTATTCAACCAGGCCAGCCTACACAACCAGTTAACCCTGCTCAACAGCCGATCTATTCTATTCCACAACCGAACCCTCCTGTGCGCCCAACGTATCAGGCTCAGCAGGGCCCCACTTACCAGCAGCCCGCTCGACCCCAAGGCGGTTATTACCTTCAAGGTTAGTCTCGACCGGTTTACAACCCGCCCCAAGGTTTTGGTTATTACCTTCAACAACCAGGCTATACTTATACTCCGCAGTCAGATCCATACACTGCTCAAACGGGGCCGATATATAATCAGGGTCCATACCCTGGTTATCAACCCCTATACCCTAGTTATCAGCAACCGTATCAACGCAATTATACGGCTTATAACCCCTATGGTCAGAATCCTCCTGGATATAACCAATGGGGGCAGAATTATGCTCAACCAGGTTAGAATACAGGTACGGGTCCTTATCGGGGACCTGGCATGCCCTTTAACCCTCAGTGACCCTTCCTTGCCACGTTGGAATTGCCGGATGTATCTAAATTGACCAATGATCCGATTCTCCATAATCCATATTGGCCTCCGGTTCCGACCAAGGTGCCTGGTGATTGTCCCAAGTTTGAGGGTAAAGCGGGAGAAGACCGCCAAGCACATGTCATGACCTACCATTTGTGGTGTTCTTCGAACTCTTGGGTTGATGACTCGATCCGTCTACGTCTTTATCAGCGCATCTTACCGACACTGCTGCTAAGTGGTATATAGAGCTACCCCGCGGTATTTTTCAAGATTTTAATACTCTAGTTATGGCTTTTCTGACACATTTCCAGTTACTGGTTCGTCATGAAGCCGGGACGCATCTCCTGACATCTCTAAAACAGGATAAAGCCACTCATATATCAGATCACATTCATGAGTGGAGACGTCGTCGTCGACTGATCAAGTTTGATATTCCTGATCAACTTCTAAGTCACTCGTTCACTACCTCCCTTGTTAACAATATCGCTCAAGACATTTCTATGGGGGCATGTAATCGAGGAGCAAGCCATCGCTCGTGCCCAGTATCTCGATTTGGTGTACTCTTAGTCTGGCATGTTATATGACATCTTGACTGATGCCCCGCGGCCAAGGACCTCTAAAGCACCAGCTACCCCATCGGTGGACGGTGTTATTGGTTCTGTCTCTCAGACTTCTCGTAAGTCCTCGAATGGGAAGCAGAGGTCGAATTCTTCCAATAATTCTACTCTTCCCGCCACTTCAGATTCTGGTAAAACCGCAGAGGTCAATGCTGTTCAGGCCAATCCTACAGAAAAAACCTCCAAAGGGAAGAAGAAGGGCAAAGGCAAATCCA
The DNA here is from genome assembly GCA_034641835.2 of Pinus albicaulis. Taxonomy (NCBI): domain Eukaryota; kingdom Viridiplantae; phylum Streptophyta; class Pinopsida; order Pinales; family Pinaceae; genus Pinus; species Pinus albicaulis. Next base: position 675,101,518 of record CM076570.1, read on the forward strand.
AATCCGATGCCTCGAAGCCAGAATCCTCCAAACCCCGTGTTGATGATGGTTCCCAATGAAAACCGAAGTACCCTTGCCTGATCTGTGACGGAGACCACTATACCAAAGATTGTCCCCGACATCCGAGGTTAGTCAACTTCTTAGAGGCTCTAAGGGGACTTCGGCAGTTCTTAAGGAACCTTTTCCATCTCAGCAGACCCAGATGGTCGAGCAGCCTTCACCGTCTGCACTGTTTGGGTCCCAAGTTTTTATGATGAATGGTGTTGCACCTGTTTCGATTGCCACTCGATCGAAGGATTATGCCGGATCATGCCAGGCAGCTGGGAAGGAAGTCGTTGATGGCCCACCTCCCCCACCTACCTCTGGTCCTTTAGAAATTGAGAAGCCTAGCGCTGAGCCCGTTATACAGCCACCTTCCAAAGGTGTTCTTAGAAAATTTTCCTATAATCCAAACACCCGTGCTGCTCAGCGTTACAACATTGTTGAGGATTTGGCACAGGCGCCTTCCGCAATGTCTACGTTGGAAGTGCTTCAAAGTTGCCCATCACAACGAAAAGCTCTATTATCCGCAATTGGTGGGATTGATCCTGCCGATTCTAGTCTTCTCACCTTCGATATAGAGAATTTTGTTCCTCGACTTCCGCATCAAATCGCCCTTCTCATACAAGTCGGTATCAACGGCCTCAACATTCATAGAGCCGTCGTGGACGAAGGTGCCTCTACCTGTGTTATGTCATCTGCCTGCTGGAAGGCCATTGGCTCTCCAGCTCTTACTTCATCTCCCAATGCCCTTGAGGCATTCGATGGCAGGGAATCAAAACCCTTAGGTGTTCTCGTGAGTTTACCGATCACATTACAAGGTAAGACAGTCAACGTCGAGGTGGAAGTTGTTGACGCCAAGCTCAACTATAATCTTCTACTTGGTCACAGCTGGACTCACGCCATGCTACGCGTCCCGTCCACCCTCTTTCGGCTTTTGAAATTTCCGCATGAGGGCAAGATTATAACTGTTGATCAGTTGTCTTTCTTTACCTCATCCTCCGAGAATAACGTACCATACGTGGATCAAATTCCTAATCCCCCTGACAGTGTGGGGCCTGGTCTCTTCAAGGACCCCGCCCTCATGGGTATTTTTCCCATGCCACCACCGAAGACCGTTCAAGTCAACATGATCTCTAGGTCAGATGACCCGTGGATCATCCCTTCTCTTGAATAGGTGACCTCTTTTGCTGCATCAGATCCCCCTCCTCCTGAAAATGCTCCTTTGAGCATGGCTCTGGATATTTATTCTCAATCCCCTTGGCTCGGCGATGCAGATTCGCCCGATCCTTTGAGAGAAGTCTTTCCGTCTGACGAAGCTATCGTTGAGACGATGTCTCTTGAAGATCTGTCGTGGAGCGATGGACATCATCGTTCCTCGTTCATGCCCAGCCTTGGGGCAATGTCTAATTTTCTAGAGCGCTTTGCATCTCAGGTTCCCTCTCCGCCTCTCCAAACGCCAATATTGACTCATGAGGTTCTTTCAGAAGGAAATCTGAGTAACATCACCCAAACAATGCCTATCGACATCTCCGTTAAACCGGGGGTCGTCGAGAACATTTACGTGGGAGTTACTTGTTCTCCCGAAGAGATTCAAGTATACACGAGCCTTTTTCGCGAATTCCGAGATGTTTTCGCATGGTCCTATGACCATCCTGAACACCTCCGCCAGATTTTTCTCCACTGCAGACGTTACAATATCAGGCTTAATCCTCACAAGTGCGTCTTCTGCGTTGATTCTGGTCGTCTTTTGGGATTCATTGTCTCCAAAGACGGAATTCGCCTTGACCCCCTCAAGGTCGAGGCTATCGTTAATCTCCCATCCCCATCCTTGTTGCATCAACTTCAGAGTCTTCAGGGGAAAGCAAATTTCTTATGTCGCTTTATTCCGAACTATGCAGAAGTGGCCAAAGGGTTTACACGACTTCTGAAACAAGACGTTCCCTTCCATTGGGACGAGATTGCTCAGCAATCCTTCGATAAACTTAAAATGTTGCTCGTCAACGCTCCGTTAATATGTCCTCCGGCAATCATCGCGACTTTACCCTCTATTTGATTGCCGCATTCAGCACGATTGCCATGGTTCTGGTACAGGATGACGACGACGGAAATGAACACGTTGTTTATTACCTGTCTCGGAATCTTCTCGACACTGAAATGCGCTATGCTCACGTCGAGAAGTTGGCGCTTGCCGCAGTCCAGGCTGTTCAGCGGTTCCACCATTACATCCTATTGCGCACGGTAACCATGATTTCCAGCTGCAACCCCATGACTTACATCTTGTCTCGACAATTGCTAGGGGGCAAGTACTCCAAATGGATTGTGATCCTTCAGGAGTTCGATTTGGAGTTCACTACTGCTAAATCGACGAAGTCACTGGTTTTTACTGATCTTATCTGCTCTCTCCCTACAGACTCTGTTCCATCCCAATCCGAGGATCATATCCCGGAAGAAACGCTCTTTCTTATCAGCACTCATGATCCATGGTACGGTGACATCATCGTGTACCTTCAGACATCCACTTTCTGGTCCGAGTTGACGAAGGATGCTTGACGTCGTGTTCGGCATCAATCTCAACCATATCGCATTGTCGGAGATACCTTATATCGTGTCGGAGTTGATTCTGTACTCCGCCGATGTTTGACCTTGGAAGAGGCTGAGAAAGTCCTGAATGACTGTCACAGTGGCGCCTGTGGCGGTCACATGTTCGGATATGCTACCGCCCAAAATATTCTGCGTGCGGGTTACTTCTGGCCGTCTATATTTAAAGACTGTATTGTTGCAGTAAGGAAATGTCATGTGTGCCAGATCTTTCAACGCAAGATGCGTGCGCCACCCCTACCTTTACACCCTGTCATTATCGTAGGCCTTTTCGCCAAATGGGGCATTGATTTTATGACATGTAACCCTCACTCGGCCGGGGGGCACGCTTATATCATCGTGGTCGTGGACTACTTCACCAAGTGGGCCGAGGCGATGCCTACATTAGCTGCGGACGGTAAGACAACCGCTCAATTCATTTTCAACCATGTAATTACGCGTTTCGGAGTTCCTCAAGCCATCGTCATCGATCATGGCACTCATTTTCGAGACTATGTGATGGCAGAGCTGACATCGAAGTTGGGCTTGCGTTACGACAGCTCAACGCCATACTACCCTTAGGCGAATGGCCAGGTTGAGGCCATGAACAAAGTACTTGTCACGATGCTTCAACGAACAATTGGTATTCACAAATCCAACTGGCATCTCCAATTGTTCTCAGCTCTTTGGGCCTACCGAACATCAGTAAAGAGCGCGACCGGATTCACACCTTTCCAGTTGGTGTATGGTCTAGAAGCAACTCTTTCGGTTTAATGTGAGATCCCTTCGCTAAAGTTGGATGTGGAATTACTGCCCGAAACTTCCCCGGAGGAAGAGCGTCTCCTGTATTTGGAACGACTGGATGAAACTCGCCGCTTGGCTGCTTTGGTTATCGAGGCATAGAAAAAGCGAGTTAAAGCTCATTTCGATCAAACGGTTTCTCGACGCTCTTTTATAGAAGGGGACCTCGTCCTCTTATATGATCAAGCACATGATAAGCTTGGGGCAGGCAAATTCCAGCCCATGTGGCATGGGCCCTATATCGTTAAGTGTGTATTAAAAAATGGGGCCTATGAGCTAATCGACTATGAAGGTATTCCTTTGGCGCAGCCTAGGAATGGGCTGTACCTGAAGAAGTACTATGCTTGAATTATTCTTGTGTGGTGTGTGTACATAAGTGAGTGATTTCATTTCTGTGCATGTGTGGTGTGGTGTGCTTTGTAAGCGTCTTTCTGCTGATTGGGTCTTCGTGATTGTGCAGATGTCTATTACTCCTTTTGTTGGTTTCACGGATGGTGCCTCCCGTAGTACCAGGAATCTTTCCTCGGCAACGTGGGTAATCTACAATCCTGCTGGTGAGTTAGTTAATTTATAAGGTGTTTGTCTAGGGCCTGCTACAAATAATGTTGCGGAATGTAGTGTCATTTTGGAATTATTGAACGAGGTCGTTAACCTCGGTATTCTTGCATTACTTGTATATATGTACTCACAGCTTGTAGTGTTACAACTCAATGGTCATTATTCAGTTAGGAACCCATCCATTTTACGACTGTATCTACGTATTCGTTTATTGGAAAGAAATTTTGATTACATCACATATCAGCATATACCCAGACACATGAATGCGTTAACAGATGCAGTGGCTAACATGGTATTAGATAGACATTTACGCAACTTGTAAAAAAACATCATCATATGTGAAAAAGATCCATCCAGAAATAGATATATATATATATATATATATATATATATATATGTCGAATGTTTGCAGTTTGTGTGCATCACATAAAATCCAAAAAATATACATGTCTGTTTTAATAATATCCGGAGACAACTTGTCTCTCAAAAATATGCATATAAAAAGCCTAGACGACTAATCAGCATGGTGCTCATGGTAGCATGTCACTGCCCGCACCAATCGCCTCAGTAAATGATGAAGGCGACTAGGCACCCCCACGGTGTGCCTCTAATAAGCCAAAGGGACATCTGCTAGGCGAGCATAATCAGGGATCCCGCGGGCGATTCCCTCCAAGTTTTGAACTAGCTCACTCCCCTCGCCTCCCTCACCTTGGGGGTCATAGGCGAGAGGGGTCCTCCGTGCAATCGGTGACATCTCGGCAGGCCTCTGTGGGCCAACATCTGCATACATATAGGATCGACCGTTAGAACATGCATGTATACCAAAAAAAAAATCATAAAATTCACAAAGTCAAAAAGAGTCTTACCTAGCTCATCCCAGTCCTCTCCTTCTGGGAGTAGAAGGTCTGGGTCTCTCGTGAAGTCAGTACCGGCATAGGGCCAGTCCTCTACGACAATCAACTGTCGTCGAAGTCATACGAAGAACTCGGGCCGCCATGACATCTGCTAGCCCCCTCTTGCTCTGGGCATCAGTGCTGCCCATCGAGCCATCCGTGGCTCTCTCAACGGTGGATCTGCGACTATCGCCCCCTGGCCCTGGAAAATAGGTAGCCGTTCGAGGATGAACGATACCAAGATAGATCCGTACCCAAACTGCTTCACTTTGGTCTTTTTACACTTTGTCAATTGTCGTTTGATATTCATGGTTACGGTAGTAGCCCAATCAAATATTGTCGGGTTCATATATTCTGATGCTAAGAGGAGCTGTGTTTTAGTAGCATCATGTGGTGCCTGCGACCACGCAGCCCGCGTAATGGTATGGAGCACCACTCTGAGTGCTAGATCGGGAACAGTGTAAATGTCAACCTTCTCGCTACTTGATCCTGTTTGTGCCCCTGGGCACACTCTTTCCATTACCATTGACATCTTTTCACCAGAAGGCCTAGTACTTGTGATGATCGGGACTGGACCTCTGCGAGACAATCCAGTGATGAAGTAAACATCGGATACTTCGAGCTCCAGCACTTGATCTCGAAGCCTAAACTTCTCTTCATTCTCATCCCAGATATTGATCAAGTATTGCAACAATTCAGGTTGTGCCCTGAGACATGGTGTCAAGAAGAACTTCTTCAAACCGCAATCCCGGAGAGCATTCATACATTGCTCGTTCTCCATTGCCATTTCATCCTCTTCACTATGCTTCCTTTCTTTCGATTCGATCACCATTGTGGCTTTGTACCTGCACCAAAATGGTCATAAGCACTTCATTAGATCCCTTGAGCATTCAAAAATCCAATTGATTGGTTCATTTTTTGTAAAATTTGAGCAGAAAATAAGGTTGCGCCGTTGGTGCGACTGTTTTGCTGACAGTCACGCTAGTTGGCGCGACCCCCTTTGCAAAAAGAACTTGATTGGCGCGGGTCCGTGCCTCATACCCGCTCCAATTGGGCGAGCCCTAAATTTTCAAATGTCCCCCTTAGGGATCCCAAATCACGATGGAATACTATAAAAAATAGATTGAAACATGGCTAAGGGAAGCGCCTCTTACCTGGAAAAGACGGGATCTGAAATGATAAACCGGATCGTCCACAATCGTCACAGCAAGTTCGCAAGGGAAAAACTCACTGTTGCTCTCCACAAGAGGTAAAATGTAAAAGTAAATATGTTTTTACTATTTTTGTCATATTTATAACTTTTCAAAATCAAATTAGGTTTTGAAGCTTATTTTTCCAATATTTTATTACATTTTGTTGAAAAATGGGTATTACGCTTGCTTTCTTGTGCGGCAACAGGCTTTCATGCGACTGGGACGACAATACGAGTTGTATTTTATACTTTTTCAGACTCGGTAAAAACACGAAAAATTCACTACTGGAGTCATCTTTCAGCTCTTTTCTGACTCTCTAAAAATGAAAAGATTGTCGAGTCGCTTGTCGTTTTGATCTCGTTAAATTGGCTGCGAAACGACATCTACCTAGTATACGTTTACCCCTTTTTTGGGCTGGGATAGATTATTTACGAATAAGGAATACCCTAGCCTATCGCGACTAGGAGGTTTTCTCGAACACAGTTTTCTACCTTTTTGGATCTGAGGAACTATCTACGAAAAGGGATTGTTGGAGTTTACTTTTCCGCTGTCTTTCAAACTCTCTAAATATGAAAAGACGCCGAGTTCTTCCTTTGTAAGACTCGTTAAAACCTGATGACTTCGGACTCCGTCGTAATGACGATACTCGAGTTCCTCCTTCCTAGGGCTCGTTAAATGTACTAGGTTGGATTTGTCCGAAGGACAAACTTATATCGCAAGCATATGCTATCCCCTTCAAGCTTGTTTCAAAAAATAACTGGGGTACTCGCCAAAAATGGTGGGGAAAAATGGAACCAGTATCATCGTCGTGTCGGTAGTATGTCGCTCTTGAACATGGCACTTGTCTACATTCGCGTCGGGTTGGGGACATCTCATCTCGTTTTCCGCTTGCCTCCATGGGTTTGGGTATTCCTTTTTGACCGCTCATCTGCTCTTTGCCTCGTCATCATGACCTCAGATCCCTTGATGTCAAATACTGCCAAATCCAGTGTCGTGCCGCCGATATGTTCAAGAGAAGGCAAAATTTGAACAAAATTAATATTGCCAATTAGCTGCTGCTAATTAGGAATATTACAGTCCTCCCTGCCAAAATGTTGCTCGTCCTCAAGCAATTGCAAAGACTGATGCTGCAAAATCTTCTCACTCTCCCAAGTGGCATCCTCATCCGGCAAATTCCTCCACCTCACCAAGTACTCTTTAATTGTCCTGCTCTGTAGCTGTCTCTCCCTGGTGTCTATGATGGCTTCTGGTTGCAACACCAAATGCCCCTCATCATCTGTAGGTAGAAGCTCCTCTGTTGCAGTCACCTGCTGCCCCAATGCCTTTTTCAGGCATGATACATGGAAGATGTTGTGGATCCTGCTACTTGTGGGTAGCTCCAACTCTTATGCAACCTCCCTTATCCTGCGGATCACCCTGTAAGGCCCATAGAAGTGGGGCTTGAGCTTCTTGGCCCCCTTCTGTTTCAGCGTGGATTGCCGATATGGCAGAAGTCGTAGGTAGACCAAGTCCCCTACCTCAAACTGCCTCTCTACCCGTCCCCTGTCGGCTTATAGCTTATGCTGGTTCTGTGCTCTGGCTAAGTTATCCTTAAGAGCTCAGAGTATATCTTGACTCTCTTGGATCCAATCCTTGGCTCTGGGGGCCTTGCTAGCTCCAAACATAACATCAGCAAAAGTCAGAGCGTGGTATCCATACAAAGCATAAGACGGAGACATACCGATAGACATGTGGAAAGTGGTGTTGTAGCAGTATTCTCCCAAATGCAGCCAACACAACCATGCCTTCTGCTGCCCTGTGACATAGTTTTGCAAGTAGCCTTCCAGCCACTTGTGCACTATCTCTGTCTGCCCGTCCGTCTGAGGGTGGTAGCTTGTACTCAGAGTCAACTCTGTACCCACCAAACGAAAGAGCTCCTGCCAAAATCCGCCCATGAAAGGGCTGTCCTTGTCACTGACTATGGTCTTCGGGAGACCATGTAATCTGAAAACATCTCAGAAGAACAACTCTGCCACCTATGCCGCTGTGTACCGTGCGGATATGGTGAAAAAGTGAGCATACTTTGTTAGTCGATCAACGATCACAAAGTGCAGTCTTTGCCCTGCACCGTGGGCAACCCAATGATGAAGTCCATCGAAATGCTTTCCCACTTTCCTTCTGGAATGAGAAGTGACTGTGGTAATCTGGTTGGGTAGCTCATCTCCCCCTTGTTCCTCTGACATACCTCGCACTCCCTGACATGCCGGAGTACGTCCTCCTTCAGGCCTCTCCAAGAGAACCTCTCCTTGATGGCCCTATAGGTCTTCGTGAATCCCTGATGACCCGACAATGGTGAGTCATGGGAAGCACGCAATATCTTCTCCTTGAGCTGAGAACCCCTAGTCAAGAAGATCTTGTCCCTAAAGTAAATAACCTCGTCCATCACCTTGTACCTGTCATCTGTGATCTGGCCATCCAGCATCTCACAGGGAAAACAGTCCTTGGAGTACTCCACCAACAGCTGAGCCCTCCAGTCCGTGTTTATACTCATCAAAGACAATGCTGTCGGTCTGTGGGATAGAGCACCGACCACCACGTTATTCTTCCCTTTAACGTAATCGATGTCAAATTCATATGCTTGGATCTTACTGACCCACTTCTGCTGCCTCTCCTTCAACTGCTTCTGCTCTAGGAAGAATCAGAGGCTGTTATGGTTAGTCCTCACCCGAAACCTGTTGCCCACCAGGTATTGTCGGAACTTGGCCATTGCATGCATAATGGCCGGCATCTCTTTGTCGTATATAGGATACAACCTCTCATGCAACAACAACTTTCTGCTCTCGAAAGCTATGGGGTGGTCTCCCTGCATCAAAACTGCGCCCACTCCCTCTCCTGAAGCATCACACTCCAAGATGAAGGGCTGCGTGAAATCCGGCAAAGCTAATACTGGGCAGCTACTCATCAATTCCTTGAGCTTGTCAAAGGCTCTCTGCGCTATGTCTATCCAACTGAATGCCCCCTTTTTGGTAAGGTCTGTGAGGGGTGCAGCAAGTTGGGAAAACCCCTTGACAAACTTCCGGTAGTCGGTGAAAATGCCTACAAACCCTCGGAGTTTTGTCACATTCTTTGGCTCCGGCCATTCCTGGATGGCCCAGATCTTTTCCTCGTGGACCCTCACTTCTTCCACACCAATGATATGCCCCAAATAGGGCATCTCTGTCAACCCAAACTCGCACTTGGAGAGCTTAGCATAGAAATGCTGCTCCAAGATACGTAGTACAACCTCAATGTGTTGCAGCCTGCAAGTGATCCTCCCAAGTGCGGCTGTATATAAGGATATCATCGAAGAATACCAGCATGAACTTCCTCAATTGACCACGGAAGATGTGGTTCATACAGGACTGGAAGGTGGTTGGGGCATTGGTTAGCCCGAAGGGCATCACTAAAAACTCAAAATGGCCGTAATGACATCTGAAGGCCGTCTTGGGGACATCCCGGTCCCTCACTCGGATCACTCGACCTCAGATCAATCTTGGAGAAGAATTTCGATCCCCTCAGCTCATCCATCAACTCGTCAATCCGAGGAATGGGGTATTAGTTCTTCATCGTTTTCTTGTTGAGAGCCCTGTAATCGATGCACATCCTCAGTGTGCCATCCTTCTTCTTCACCAATACAACAGAAGAAGAAAATGGCCTAGTACTGGGGCGGATGTGTCCCAGTGCTAAGAGCTCGTGAATGGCTCTCTCAATATCATCCCTATAGGCTTTGGGATGCCTATAGGGTGTGGTAATCACAGCCTAAATACCCTGCTGAAGCTCAATGGTGTGCTCGAACCCCCGATCCGGTGGCTGTCCTAGAGGTATATCCCCAAAAACCATAGCATACCTGTCCAGAATCGACTGCACATTTGGGTGAACTACCTGCCCTGTGGCCCCTACCTCCGAAATACGCAGCGCCACTGCCCACTCTATATCTCCCTTCCGAAAGTCTACCTCCATCCGGTGTGCTGAAACTGTCTGTGGGGGATATGTGTGCATGCCTCGGATCATCACATGCTTACCGCTCTTCTTGTCCGTCCACTCCATCTCCAAAGTCTCCGAGTCTATGGTGACCTTCCCCAACGTGATCAACCACTGCACCCCCAACACCATGTTGGTGTCTGGAATGTCGACCACAAAAAAATCATCTGTCATCGTATAAGTCCCCATGGTCATGGTTAATGCCGGAACATACCTGGCACACTGCATAGTTCTGGCACCTGGTACCAGTACTGAGAAGCCATCAAAGCTCTCCGTCTGTATGCCCCTCCTCTCTACCAGCTGGGCATCAATAAAGTTGTGAGTGATCCCACTGTTGACTAAAACTGAAACACGTTGTCCTTGAACGGTGCCACGGACACGTAGTGTCAAATACTTCAGAACCCCTCGCAAAGATGCAAGGACTCATCCTGTGGGTGCAAACGTTGCTTCTCCTGCTCCTGGGGGAGGACGTGGTGGACGATCCCCTCTCTGCACTACAACGCCGGCCTCTGTCTCTATCCCCTCGTAAGCATCTTCTTCCCCCTTGCTGTCGGAGAATACCTCTATGTAATGTGCCTTCCTCGCAGCACATCGATGACCCGGTGCCCATGGCTCCTGGCATGTGAAGCATAGCTTCCTCTGTCTCAAGTCTCTCCGAGTGTCATCATCTAAAGGCCCCCGACCTTGGTTCCCCTTTGGAGGTGGAACTCTCGTGTCCTTCCCCTTCGGCTGAAATGCCGGTCTCTGGGGGAAAGGAGCTCTGGTCTTGGGCAAGGCATCCTGCAAATCTCTGGTCGTCCCGACCGCATTTTGAAGTGTAGCAGGCCTTGTGGATCTAACTAGCCCATGTAGAGGTTCTGCCAACCCATGAATGAACATGTAAATCCTCGTAGCTGAGGATAAGTCAAGCACCATCACTGAAAGCCTCAAGAACTCTGAAATGTAGGTTTACGGGTTCCCAGTCTGCTTGAGCTTTGTCAGCTCAACAAAATGCTCTTCTGGATCTTTCCGGTCAAACTGCTCCACCAGCCTCCGTGTAAACTCTGCATACGCTGTCACTGCCGAGTGACCCAGCGTGGCCATCCCATGGAACCACCAGTCATGGGCCTCTTCCTCAAGGTGCAACGCTACCACCTTGATGGCCTCTCCCTCTGCCATCTGATTAAGCTGGAAATAAATGTCCAACTTCTCCACCCAAGCCTTCGCTAAACATTTAGAGGACTCGTCAAATGTTGGCAAGAAAAACCTGCCCACAGTACGCTGCAGCTCACCTCCCTACGTGTACCCACCACCTTTGTTCTAGTTGCGGGATCTGTTGTCCTTCTTGAGTTGGCAAAAATCATGGAAAGTGAGAGCTTCACCAAACTCTCGCCCATAGGACCGATACTATGCAAAATAATCCCCTAAATGAACCACCTCCGGCTCCTGAGGTCCTCCTGTCCCGATGCCTGAAGTCAGAAATGTGGGCATCATGGAACGCGGGGGAGTGAGCGGTACTACCTGCTGTGTTGAGATCTGCTTCTGAGCATGATGAGAAGTGTCGGATCCCTCACCGATGTGAAAACCCCTTGGGGTTTCCCTCTGTCTGTTATCTGCGGCAAACTTCTGACCCATCTCCTCTATCCTTCTCGAGAGCTCCTGCACAGATTTCTCGAGGAGATTCCTGAACTCCTTCCCTTCATCTCTTTCCTTCGCCATAGGTTCTTCCTCCTTTGCGTCCACCACTGGAACGCAGTCCCCTTCACCAAAAGTGGCCTCGAGCCTCCACTCTTGGCTCCTGTACCTCCTTCCCTGGTAAGTGATATATGGTTTTCCTCCCGGTGTCATAGACTAATCTGTTCCACAGGTTGAGCCAAGTCTATGAGCTCTGATACCATTGTAATATTCCGAATAGGAAATAGACAACAATATAAAGCAACATAAACAAATAACTACAACAAATAGAGAGACATCATAAAAACACTGCAAATATGGAGAAACGCTGAGCCATTTTATTATAAACTGAAAGATAACAATGGGTACAAAGGTGATCAAAATGATGGCACCTTGGCTTGCTCAAGGCAAGCTGGAAATACTCTCAGAATCTCCCACTAAATGGTTGTTCTCTCTATGACTGTGTAACACCTGAATGTGTTGCTGCTGCTACTGCCGAAACTACTGCTATTGCTGGAATGGAGCTGCTCTTTGGGGTTGTTCCCCTACTCAGAAAAATGTGAAACTCAGAATATAAGCTCTCCTCCAATAACCCGGAAAAACCTAGGAATGAATCTCGGGATGGCTGACCCCGAAAATTGACCTCCCTTGGAAAATCATGCACTCCAGGTGAGTACGCTAGCCCTGAACTGATAGACTGCAAATGATGGCCTCCTCCTACTGCAAAAGCTGCTTTGTGAAGGGTTGATCCCTTCACAATACTCGCGGACTGAAATCCCTGATCTCCCTTCTCTCCCAGTGCTGCCTCCTCTCAAGACTGCATAATCCCCAAGAGTGACTGCACTGCCTAAGTGACTGCGTGCTCCTGGCTGAAGGATGCTAAATGCTAAGCCGTGAAAAACAATGGTGGATCTCCTCACCTGAGCGGGCACTCGAAGTCCCCCAAGGCTGAGGTTGGGATCTCCGCTCGGAGACACCCGTGTGCTGAACAACACTTGCAGACTTCGCTAAACAGCAAAAGCGTGCTCAATGTCTAAAGAGAGAAAATCAGAAGATACATAATAGAATGACTGAATGGTGAGCCTCCTCTCCCTTTTATGCTTGAGAGCCTAGCTCTCCCTTGGGCCCCACTCAACTGCGTTGTCCCTCCTTGGTCACGCTGTCCCTACCACTGCATTGCCTGCGCCCACGCTGCCACTGCGCTGCCTAGCCCACGTTGCCTCCACGCTGCCCCTTTCCCTGCACCGTCACTTGGCTCTCCTTGGCCCCACGCTGCCAACTAAATTTGCCTAAGTGACTTTAAGGAATTATTATCTCCTAAGTGTGGGTTATGGGTCCCATCACCCCCTTTTTTAACTGACTAAGATTAGGAAGGAAAAACCTGAACAAAATTAATATTGCGAATTAGCTACTACTAATTGGGAATATTACAGTGTGGGAGACACCAACAACGAGGATTCAGTAGGAGAAATTAAGGAGAGAATTTTTCACAGATTGCTTCCAATTTTTGAGTGATAGAAGGAGGCGAATTTTAATCTGTAGTGGGAGGCCGAAGTTCTAGAGAAAGTAGCCAGATTATCTAGTGTGTATTGCCAGAGGCTCATTTCAGTTGCAAGTTGACGAAACTATTTTCTGGAGGCATTACGAGTTGGTTTAGTGAGTTTTCGGAGGAAATTTATCTTGCTGGAATAATTCCCGGAAGGTAGTGCGCATTTCCAGTAGGAGGTGCAAGTTGGTTCAGGTAGAGTGAGCATCCAGTTTGAGGCAGTGCGAGTTGCCAGAGTTGGGCTTCTTGAGGTTTGATTTGACCAACAGAAGTGAAGAAATAATTTTGTCGGAGTTTTTGATAGGCAAAGCAATTTATGTAATACTTGATTTGCTGAAGAATAATAAAATCCCTCATCTGCAGAATTGGTTTTCCCTGCGGGGTCTTTTCAGGGACAATTTGTCCAAAAATAGTGGTGTCAAATTTTTATGTGTGATATTTTCTTAGTTCCTGTGATTATTTATTTTTGAAATTGTAGTTGCATTATTTTTAGTATTTTCTGTAAGTAATTTACAAAATACAAATAATCTGCAAAGATTGCAAAGTAATAACCATTAATTGCAATAGAATTTTCACATGGTGTCATAGCTATTTAGGGAAGTGAAGATTTGAGAGAAAAAGAAGCTCAACACAGGGTACAGGAAGAGAAATCGAGGGTTTATAAAACCCAGTTCGAAATCCTCCGAATTTATTTGGGTTTTGTCTATTTTCCGACAGTTTTCAGAAATGGCTTTAGCTGGATTGAGAGATCAGGGCAGATTGGATGGAGCTTCAAACTTTGGTGTCTGGAAAGCCAAAATTTCTTTGTTACTAGAGGAGAATGGTCTCAAGGAATATGTGATCAGCGTCTTAGTCGTACCAATAGATCCAACACAACCCGCTAGATACAAGAAGGAAGATGCCAATGTGAGAAGAATAGTCCTTGATAGAGTCAAGGATCATATTGTTCCGCATATCACAGATCTAGATTCAACGAAGAAGATGTGGGACGCTGTTCTAAATTTGTACCAGAATTCTACCGTGAACAGGAAGTTGATTCTCAAGGAGAAGCTGAGAAATACCCGGATGAAAAAGGGTCAAGACATTGTTAGCTACTTCACTAGGCTCAAACTTGTCAAGGACGAATTAGTAGTTGTTAGAGACCAATTGACTGATGATGAACTCGTAAGAACGAACTTGAATGGGTTCTCAAAGCGGTCGGATGTGTTCATTCAGGTGATCAATGGATGAGATACACTACCGAGTTTGGATCCATTGTGGAGCGATTTCACTCAGGAGGAGCTTAGACTGAGTCTTGTTAGTGGAAACAGTAGCAGCAAGCCCTAGAAATGGAATATGATGAGAATGTTTCCCTAGTAGGAAAGGGAAAGGCTAAGAAGGGCTCAAGCAAGGGGTCCAAGGGAGGAGAGAAGAAGAAGGACTTGAGTAAAATCAAGTGCTTTGGTTGCGATACGAATGGTCACTATGTCAGTCAATGTCCGAGCTGGAAGAAGGGCGACAAGGAGGGAAGCAACATATAACAACTTCAATAGACATTGTCAAGCTATCTTTGAGATTAGAGGATGAGTTTTCTCTCATAGCTTGCCTCTCTATCTCTACATCCATGGGTGTTTGGTATATTGACAATGGAGCATCATGTCACATGACGAGAGTTAGAGAATGCTTTTCTAGCTACCAGGAAGAAGAAGTGGGCTTCCAGATTTAGATGGACAATAAATCCAAGTGCACTCCAATTGGGAGAGGGATAGTTACCTTTCAGAGGGAGTCAGGAAGGAGTACTAATGTTACATGTGTGTTGCATGTGCAGGTTTAAGGATGAACTTGATTTTAGTGTCAGCTCTTCAGGACCGAAGGTGTACATTAAGCACCAGGATTGCAAGTTAGTGAAACTAATTGGGGTGCGGAGAAACAAGTTATACAGGTTGTAGTTGGACACTATAAAGATAATGGTGAGTAATAGCAGTAACAAAGATTTGGGAGACCTATGGCATAAGAGGGTGGGACACATCCATCATGGAGCACTCAGATTGCTCAGGGAGACCATGACAGGACTCAGGAGTACCAAAAGTTAGCATGAAACATGATTATGTGTGCAAAGGGTGCATGCATGAGAAGTTTACGAAAGCAGTGTTTCCAAAGAGTGACAGTAGAGCCAAGGGTGTGCTTGAGTTGATACATTCTGATATATGTGGGCCATTGTCTACGCAATCTCTCAAGGGTTATGAGTATTTCATATCTTTCATTGATGACTTCTCAAGGAAGACCTAGATATACTTCTTGAAGACACAGGACGAAGTCTTTAGTTGCTTCCAAGATTTTAAGGCTCTTGTGGAGAACATGACAGGAAAGAAGATAAAGGTTCTTTGTACGGATAATGGAGGTGAGTATGTGGAAAAAACCTTCAAGGAGTTCCGAGTGAAGGAGGGCATCAAGAGAGAGCGGACAACTCCATATAACCCACAACAAAATGGGGTCACTGAGAGGAAGAACATGTTGATAATTGGAGCAACGAAGGTGATGCTATATGACCAGGACATGCATAGATTTCTATGGGAAGAGGCATGTAGTATGGTATTATATATTCAGAACAGGGTTCCTCACAAGGCGTTGGGGAATATGACACTCAAGGAGGCGTTTATAGGGAATAAGCCAGAGGTCGGGCATTTAGGATCTTTGGCAGCATAGCGTATTGTCATGTGCCAGATGATAAACACACCAAGTTGGATTCGACTGCAGAGAAGGGATAGTTTGTTGGCTACAACGAGACATCCAAGGCATATGATATATATATTCCAAGAAGTTTGAAGATTATCGTGAGACAAGATGTGAAGTTCCAGGAGGAGAAAGGCTTCAAGAGATCTCGTGAGTTGCCAGAAGTTGATCAGAGTGAGCCAACTGAAGCTCCAAGGAATGAATAGGGTTCTTAGTCACAATGCACTAGTAAGAGTGCAATGACTAGTACAGGTGCAGGTATAGGTGTAGAGGAGAGTTCACAGCAGGTGGAGTAGTAGCAGCAAGCAAAGGAGTGTGAAGCTCCACCCATTGCCAGTGGGAGAAGGAACAAGGAGGTTCTTCATGCTGATTTCTAGTAGCATCGAATGTGCTCTGAGTCTAAAATTTTGTCGGGAGGCTTAGACGCATGTATTCCAAAATACCTAGAAAGAGTTTTGGGAAATTCCACCCGGATGGGGTTTTATTAAAATAATTAATTATTTTTGATGGGAGCCTAAGTCTAAACTTAGGGAATTAAAATAATTAAAGTATATTAATAGAACTGGGTGTGAAGCTTCTAGAAAATGACGGAGATCGAGTCAATATGATCTAAGTCGTTGATTATGTTTTAATCTGGGCCATTGGTTATCCAACGAGAAGATTATAAGGACTTCGATGGGCATTTGGAAAACACATCGAGTGAGAGATCTAGAGATCAAATTCTCAAGAGAGCAGCGCAGTAGCTGTCGGAGGAGTGATGGAGTTGATTTCTTGCAGTGACGGAAAGGGATAGTGGTCGGTGGAAGTTTTTCCTGATCCAATGAACACAAAGCAAAGAAGGCAGAGTGAGATTCAGAGAGGCAGCGTAGAGCCACACTGGGCAACGTAGAGACTAAGAGGAGATCCGCAGTTTTGTTGAGGATTAGTCCAGATCCAGTGCCGGGAGCCGAAGTGCGAGACTGGAGGGTCAGAGATCTGAGCATCTAGCCAGTAGATCGATCAACCAGAGTAATGTAGTCCCTACGAGTTGTGACGTAGAGGCAATGCAATGACAATGCAGTGGCAACGTTGGGCTAGCCATTTAGAGGTTGGATCAGCGTGAGATCGCCAGTGATAGTGTGAGGTTAATTCTCACTTCATTTCTGCCAGTTATATTCTCTATATCGGATAGCCAGTAAGGCATCCAAAAATTTGTATTCAGAAACTACTGCATAATAATACAAACCCTTAGCCATTGCATCTGTTTTCCCGCATTGGGTTTTTCCGGGGGCATTTGTCCAAAAATAACAGTGTCGATTGTGTGTTTATTTCTTTCTTGCACTGTATTTGTTTCCGCAACATTTTATATTTGTGTAAGTTGCAGTGCGATGTATTCAATGTTTTCCATAGATAACTACAAATAAATTGTTAAGTAAAGATTAACAATTAGGTGAATATCTTGCAGTTGTTGCAATAGATCGAATAGCTGCATAGGCAATAGATCGAATCCTCAAGGGATGCGCAGTCCAAGCCAAGAGGGCAATATTTGCGAGGAAGTCTATCTTTGAGTGAGTCGATAGAGAGGTAAGACTTTCCAGTTCGTGATATGTCAGCGACAGAGGGAGAAGCGCATCAAAATATTCATCGCAGAGCAGTTTTCTACAACATTTTTGTGGGCAGTAAAGTGCCAAAAGAAGGAAGAAGACACCTTTCGATGGAATTTTCTTCCTCAGTGAATTTCGAGCCAAGGAATTCTAATTCTCAGTTGTTGAGCAACAGTAGCGAGGAGCAGATCTACTAACTCCAACAGAGAGTGCGTGTCAAAATTTCAATCTGGAAATCTAAAGTTGCAGTGATAGATTTATTTCTCCTACTTATTACTTTGATAAATTATTTACAGAAATCTATCAGTAAACTTCGAAATAAATACTACTGCAACATTCACAATTATATATGCAAAGAAGTAAACAGTAAAGAACATAAGCATAAGAACCAATCACATGTACACACCTATTTTTGGACAATTGTCCTCAGAAAAACCCAATGTGGGAAAACCGGTGCAGTAGATGAGGGTTTTATTATTATTCTTCAGCAAATGAATCTTTACAAGGAATACATTGCCAGATATAATCAGAAAACACTTGAGACAAAATTCTCGGCCCCTCTCGAAAATTCCCTGATAGCCGGAAGAGCCTTTGACTCCCTCTGCATTTCTCTGTGTGTCTCTCTGTGCAGTCCCTGTGCTGGACTGTGTCACTCTGCGTGGGTTCACTGCGCTGCCTTTTGTGGCCCTCTATCCTCGTGCTCAATCACTGCTGACTCCTTCTTCTCTTTCTGCATCTGTAACTCTGCCTTGCAACTCTCCCTCTGAAATTGAATTCTATTCCTTTAGAATCGATCTCCTTCGGGTATTGAGTGTATGCCCGTCTTTTTTTCCAAATGACCCTCAAGCCTTCTTTTATAATCTTCTCGTTAATGAATCAATGGCCCAGATTAGAAGTCTAACCAATGGCTAATATTAAAACTTGACTTGATCTTTGTTCTCTAGAAGATTCACACTCTGTCTTATTAATACCGTTTAATTATTTAATTTCCCCAAGTTTAGACTTAGGGTCTCCATTAAAATAATTAATTTTTTTAATAAGACATGAACCGAGTGGAATTTCCACAAATAGTTTCTGGGTTCTTTGGAATACTGATGTCCAAGCCTCCTTACAAAGTTTGAGACTTAGAACACTTTCTGATGCTACAAAAATCAACACTCCCTCTTAGCGAGGAAGGTGTTCTAACAATATGCCTGTTGCATGCTACTCTGCTTTTGAAGCATCCTCTGCACTACTGATCTCTGGATGCTGCCCCTTATCGGCTGCGTTGCTGCCTTCTGTACTGCTGCCCATGACACTACCACTGACACTGCTTCATCTGTACTGCAGCTCCCTCTGAATCCTGATCCTATCCATTCATGCTACTGGAATGGATTCTTGATCATCCCCATCTTCTCTCTGAGGTAGACAAACTTAGTCTTCCCCAGAGCCTTCGTGAGAATGTCTGCCACATATTCTCCTATTGGAGTGTACTGCAACTGTACAACTCCTCGTTGGACGTGGTCTCTGATGAAGTGACACCTGATGTCAATGTGCTTCGACCGATCATGAAACACAGGATTTTCAGAGAGCTTGATGCAACTCAGATTATCACATAGAATACTGGTCACTTACATTTTCTCCTTCGGTAGGTTCACAAGCAATTTCCGAAGCCATATGGCCTCACACAAAGTTGTGCTAGCTGCCATATATTCAGCCTCCGCTAAGCTTAGCGCCATGGATTTTTGTTTCCTGCTACACCAGGAAGTCATCCCTGATCCTAGACTGAAACAGTACCCACTAGTACTCTTCCGATCTACTGGACTCCCTGCTCAATTTGCGTCGGTGAACCCACTTAACCTGATGTCACTGCCACAGGTGTACTTCAATCAAAGCTTGACTTTTCCTTGAAGGTACCTGAGAACATGCTTGGTTGCTGCCTAATGAGCCCTCTTAGGTTCCACCATGAACTGACTGAGGGTATTTACAGCATAACAAATGTCTGGCCTAGTGTTTACCAGATACATCAAAGATCCTATGAGCTGCCTATACAGAGTAGGATCAATGTCATCATCTTTGGATGTGTCGATTTTCTTCCAGTTGGTGATCATTGGAGTTGTCATGGGTCTACAATCCTCCATCTGAAATCTCTTCAGAATTTTTGTCGTATATCTTCCTTGACTAAGAAATATCTCCCCCTTCTGCTGCCAAACATCCAACTCCAGAAAATAGTGCATTAGCCCTAGATCCTTCATGTCGAATTTTGTAGCCAAATACTTCTTGTAGTCTTTGATGAGCCTCGATGATCTTGTCAGAAATAGATCATCTACATATAAAACTAGTAACAGGGGCTCACTCCCTACCCTTAGATGGTAAAGATTGGGATCTGCCTCAATCTTGACGAATCCCATCTTCTGCAAGTAGTTGTCAATTCGACCATTCCAAGCTCTAGGGGCTTGCTTTGGTTCATACAAGGCCTTCTTAAGCCTACACACATGAGTCTTCTGATCATGCGTCTCGAAGCCCTCTGGTTGTTCAATATACACCTCTTCTATCACCCCATTTAGGAACGCAGTCTTGACGTCCATCTGGTGAATCTCCCATCCCATTTGCGCAACAATGGATATCACGGATCTAATGGAGGTATATATGGCTACTGGGGTGAAGGTTTCTTCATAATCTATCCCTTCCTTCTGAGCATAACCCTTAGCCACAAACCTAGCTTTAAATTTCTCGATGATGCCATCTGCAGCATACTTGATCTTGTAGATCCACCTTGAACCTACAATTGATCTATCCTGAGGTCCGGGGACCACCTCCCAAACATCATTCGTCATGATGGAATTGTACTCTTCCACCATTGCATCTACCCATACCTGGTGCTGAGCTGCTTCCTGAAAACTAGAAGGTTCCCCAACCTGTGCAACTAAGGCTTGGTACCTCTCAAGCTGTCTGCGCTATCTCTTCACATCTTGGGGGGGCTCCGACAAAGTCTTCTGCGCCCCTCAGAATTTGTCGTAGTTCCTTGCTCGTTCTCCCACTGGTAGTGGGTGGATTTACTTGCTCTCCCTCCCGCAAGTCCTCGGGAGAAGTGTCCCTTGGGTCCCCATGCCTTGGAGAGGTAGCTGAATTATCTACCACAAGTCATTGTGGTTGAATCAGTGTTATCGGAACCGAACCGGTTCTGAAAAACCGGTCGATCCGATCGGTTTGGAGGCAAAACTGGTATGAACTGGACGGTTCCGTACCGGTCCAGTTCGAACCGGTTCAAAGACCGGTTCCACCAGTTCAGAAGCCTAGGCATTAAAAAAATATATATTTTTTCTTATTTTCAAAAAAAAAAAAATTAATTTAATTTTTTAAATTATTATTTTTCCTAGTTACTAACGCTACCCTAGGCCCCCTAAAGCTACCTAAACTGCCCCACGCCCTCTATTTCACTCACACTATTCATTCGAGTCTCTTGCAGTTCTTGAGCTGAGTTCAGTGAGGAGAATTCAGAGAGTTTTTTGTAGGGTTGTTCTAAGGGATATTTTTTGCAGATTTGAAGTGCTGATTGGAGTCTTGCAAAGTTGTTGGGTTGGCAGATTTTCGAGATACTTCAAAGATTTTTTTCCCCAAAATCTTTGGATTTTCTTCAGTGGTTTTTGCAACCAGCAGAAGATTTTTTATTTTTATTTTGTTGGGGTTGCTATATAGTTTATTTCAAAAGATTTTGGAGCTGATTTTCTCCAAATTTTTAGAGGGTAAATCAAGGGCCATGGGAATCAAGCCATAATCCCATTGTAGACTTGGATGCTACTCATTCTTTAGATGAGGATAAAGAGGATGATCAGGATGATGATTCTGATGATGATTGATGATTGATGATTTGATCATTGATTTGTTGTAGTTTGTAGCTAGTAGTATTGTAGGTTGTAGTATAATACTATGATCTATGATGTTATTTTGGACTATAAAGGACTTTTAGAGCCTGCTTCTTGATGTTTGTAACATTTTTGGTTCAACGATGTTTTGCACTAAGTGCTATTTTGGTTGTACGCACTATTACTTGCTATATAAATGAGAACTTTTGCATATTTGTGTATAAATGGTTTAGATTCATATGGATGCAAATGAATATATTTGTTTTTTCTTCAAAATATGAATATTTTATGTGTTTTTGGTAAACCGGTTTTTTTCCCGTTTTTTTTCGGTTCCGGTCCGGTTCCGACCGGTTCCCGGTCCACAAGGTTTTCCGGTTCGATGACCGGTTCAGTTCCGATAAAATTGTTGAACCAATGGATCCTCCTCAGACTGCGTAGCAGAAGGAAACTCTCGGGATCTTCTGAAGGCGCTCTCCTCCATGAATTTCACATACGTCTACACTATAACTTTCCTGCTCTTTGAAATGTAAATGCGGTAACCCTTTTCATTCTCATTGTATCCTACCAGATACCCCTTTTCCGCAGTCATGTCCAACTTCTTCCTCTTCTCACTGGGCACATGACAATATGCCGTACTGCTAAAGATCCTAAAGTGACTCGCTTCAGGCTTGCTGTCAGTGAAGACACTTTCTGGCGTGATCTTTCCTAATGCATTGTGAGGAATCCCGTTCTGAACATAGAAGACTGTATTACAAGCTTTAGCCCAGAGAAATTTGGGCATGTCTTGATCATACAACATTTCCCTTGTAGCCTCGACAATATTCCTATTTTTCCTTTCTACCACACCATTTTGCTCCGAATTATATGGAGCGGTCCACTCCCTTCTGATACCTTCCCTTACACAGAACCCTGTGAATTCCTTTTCCGTGTACTCTCCACCATTGTCTGAATGCAACACCTTGATTTACTTTCCTGTTAGATTTTCTACCAGAACTTTAAACTCTTTAAATCGACTGAAGACTTCATCCTTGGTCTTCAGAAAGTAGATTCAAGTTTTCTTGGAATGGTCATCAATAAAGGTGACGAAATACTCGGCACCACTAAGAGCTCTACTGGAATTTGGTTCTAGATATCTGAGTGCATCAAGCCCAATACACTCTTAGCCCTATTGTTACTTCTCTGATACGTTGCCTTGGCATATTTTCCCAACACGCACCCTCTGCAGACATTGTCCCGCTTGGTGCTCAGTTGACAGTTTTCTTGAGAATCTTTAATGCCCCATGATGCAAATGCCCCATTCTTTTATGCCATAGTTCATTCAGGTTCGTTTCATCAGTGTTGCCTATTAGTGCCATTGGGGATTCGAGCTGTAACTTATAAAGTTTGTTGCTCCTTACTCCGATTTCTGCTTTCTTCTTCCAACTGGGGTGTTTGACGTAAACTCTGTTACCAATGAAGTAAACGTCGTAACCTCTGTTTTGAAGTTGAGACACTGAGAGTAAGTTCATCCCCAACCCGGGCACGTGTAGTACATTAGTGGCCCGAAGCTTATTTCCAGCGTCGGTCTGAAATACTACGGTACCTCTTCCAATAGCGGTACATTTTGCTTTATTACCCATGGCAATTTTAAAGTTCATCTTCTCTTCCCGGTAGTCGGAAAAACATTCTCGCACTCCCGTCATATGAGCAGAAGCTCCACTATCTATGGACCAGACTTTAGGAGAAGCAGTGCTTGACACATAAGCAAATTCTTCTTCCAGTTTGGATGCCAGAACAGAAACATCGTGATCTATCTGTTCGTTCATGCTTCACTTCCTTTCTGGAGAACTGCGTGAACCCGTCCGAGTTGCCGCAACAATGTCAAATTTCTGTTCACTTGCCAGTTCTTCGTTCCTGTTACTCATCTCTGGCTCTGTTACCATGTCAAAATTTCAATCTGGAAATCTACAATTACAGTGATAAATTTATTTCTCCTACTTATTAGTTCGATAAGTTATATACATAAATCTATCAGTAAACTTCGAAATAAATACTACTACAACATTCACAATTATATATGCAGAGAAGTAAACAATAAAGAACATAAGCATAAGAACCAATCGCATGTACACACTTATTTTTGGACAATTGTCCCCAGAAAAACCCAATGTGGGAAATCCAGTGTAGCAAATGAGAGTTTTATTATTATTCTTTAGCAATGAATCTCTACAAGGAATACACTGCCAGATATAATAAAAAAACACCTGAGACAAAATTCTCGACCCCTCCTGAAAATTTCCTGACACCCGGAAGAGACTCTCACTCTCTCTGCGTCTGTCTACATGTCTCTCTACGCAGTCCTTGCGCTGGACTATGTCACTCTGCGTGGGTTCACTGCGCTGCAGCTCTACACTGCCCTCTGTGGCCCTCTGCGTCCCTCTGTCCTCGTGCTCAATCACTGTTGACTCCCTCTTTTCCTTCTGCGCTGCAACTCTCCCTCTGAAATCGAATTCTATTCCTTTAGAATCGATCTCCTTTGGGTACTGAGTGTATGCTCGGCTTTTTTTCCAAATGATCCTCAAGCCTTCTTTTATAATCTTCTCGTTGATGAATCAACGACCCAGATTAGAAGTCTAATCAATGGCTAAGATTAAAACTTGACTTGATCTTCGTTCTCTAGATGATTCACACTCTGTCTTATTAATACCCTTTAATTATTTAATTTCCCTAAGTTTAGACTTAGGGTCTCCATTAAAATAATTATTTATTTTAATAAGACATGAACCGAGTGGAATTTCCACAAACGGTTTCCAGGTTCTTTGGAATACTGATGTCCAAGCCTCCTTACAAAAATCAATAGTGCATAAGCAAGCCTAGCAGCTGCGCAGAGGAGAGAGAGGAGCAGGTCGACATTATTCTGTCGGCAGAGTTGGCAGCAAATGGGATGAGAGATCAATAGCGGTTGGAGGAAGCATCCACCTATGTGATCTGCCAGGCAAGGATCAAATGTCTGCTAGATGAGCATGATCTCAAAGCTTTTATCGATAGTGTAGTAGTTATCCCCATGGATGCAGATCCATTAAAAGCCTACAAGAAGGATATGGCGAAGGCCAAGCGTTTGATCCTCGATGCAGTGAGGGATCATGTAGAATGTCACATTGCTGGCAAATGGATTGCCAAGGAGATGTGGGATGCCTTAGCTAAGTTGTATCAGGGATCTTCCGAGCAGTGGAAGATGTACTTGCAAGAGAAAATGCGATCTATGAGGACACAGAAGGGAGAATGCATTGATCCGTTCCTTGCAAAGCTTTAGGAAACCCGAGATCAATTAGCAACTGTCGAATCTATGCCTCAAGCAAATGAGATGGTTAGACTAGCCCTAAACTCAGTTTTAGATGAATGGCAAGTCTTTGTCCAGAGCATCCTGGGTAGAGAAAGGTTGCCTGATTGGGAACAGATGTGGGTCGCTCTTTAGCAGGAACATCAATGGGTCGAAGCCCAAGGAGGAGGAGGAGAATGGCACCCTTGCATCTAAGGGGCAACAGGAGCAGCGGCGGTAGAAAAAGGACATCTCAAAGATCAAGTATTTCCAGTGTGGTGAGATGGGTTACTACGCTACTCAGTGTCCTCTCAAGAAGGACAAGGATGAGAAACATGATCCGCAGGCTGCAACTGCAAGGATCGAGGAGGAAGAGTTCACCATGATTGCCCACATATCTCCAGGGGAGAATTGGGGTGATCTAGAACTGTAGTTCGAAAGAGCTGCAAATGAGCTCCTCCTTGAGGAGTCCACCTCTTGGATCAATACCTTGCTACGGGAGCCCATATCTGAAGTAGCAGGATGGACCAGTGTCAGTTGGTGCAGAGGAGTGTCGGAGTCACAACGTAGTGGCTAGAGAGTGCCAGAGTCTGAGCAGTGCAAAATAGGGTTGGCAACAGTGTGGGAAGACACAACATAGAGTCAACAGCAGCGCAATAGCTTCAGAGGGTTAGCACAAAGTCTAGTAGCAGTGATTTATTCCGTATTAGATGCATCATGCTGAACACTTAGTTCAATAATATTTTTTTTTATTTTTAATCTATAGCAGCAGCGGCAAAATTGCAGTGAAGATGCAGTTGGCAGCAATGTGCAAGGTCAGCAGTGACATAGATGCAGCGACGCAGTAGTTGATGGGTAGCAGTGTCAGACATCAACAACGCAGATGGAAATGTTACAAAGTCAGTGTAGTGCTTCAGTAGGATGCATTACTAGAGCACATTCCTCGCTAAGAGGGAGTGTTGATTTCTGGTAGCATCATATGTGCTCTAAGTCTCAAATTTTGCAGGGAGACTTAAACACATGTATTCCAAAATACACAGAAAGTGTTTTGGGAAATTCCACCCGGATGGGGTTTTATTAAAATATTTAATTATTTTTAATGGGAACCTAAGTCTAAACTTAAGGAATTAACATAATTAAAGTATTTTAATAGAACTGGGTGTGAAACTTCTAGAAAAAGACGAAGATCGATTCAATATGATCTAAGCCGTTTATTATGTTTTAATCTGGGTCGTTGGTTATCCAACGAGAAGATTATAAGGACTTCAATGGGCATTTGGAAAACACATTGAGTGAGAGATCTAGAGATCGAATTCTCAAAAAAGCAGCACAACAGTTGCCAAAGGAGTGATTGAGTTGATTTCATGTAGTGAGGGGCAGGGATAGTGGCTGGTGGATTTTTCCTAATCCAGTGAATACAAAGCAAAGAAGGCAGAGTGAGATCCAGAGAGTTAGCATAGAGCCACGCTGGGCAGCGCAAAGCCACGTTGAGGCAGTGCAAAGCTTGAAAGGAGATCCACAGTTTTGCTGAGGAGTAGTCCAGATCCAGTGCTGGGAGCCAGGGTGTCAGACCAAAGGGTCAGAGATATGAGCATCCAGCCAGCAGATCGATCGACCAGAGGAGTGACGCAGTCCCTATGAGTTGTGATGCAGAGGCAGTGCAGTGACTGCGCAGAGGCAGCTTGGGGCTAGCCATTCAGAGGCTGGATCAGTGTCGGATCGCTAATGATAGTGTGAGTTTAATTCTCACTTCATTTCTTCCAATTATATTCTTTGTATCGGATAACCAGTAAGGCATCCAAAGATTTGTATTCCGAAATTACTACATAATAATACAAACTCTTAGTTGTAGCACCGGTTTTCCCGTGTTTGGTTTTTTCGGGGACATTTGTCCAAAAATAATGGTGTCGATTGTGTGTTTATTTCTTTCGTATGTTGTATTTTGTTTCCGCAACATTTTGATATTTTTGTAGGTTGCAGTGTGATGTATTCAGTGTTTGCCGTAGATAACTACAAATAAATTGTTAAGTAAGATTAACAATTAGGTGAATATCTTCTAGTTGCTGCAATAGGATTCCATATTTAGGGATTTTCACACTTCAGACATTGAGAGATGCATAGGAGCTTGTGGGAGCTCCTAGATTGAGCACTAGGGATGGGAGACCGCCAGAAAGGTATTCAGGATAGAAGGCGTTAATGAGTGAGCTCATTCACAGTTTGCCTTCCACTTATCAGGAGACTGCATAAAGTTAGGTGTGGTAGGATGCCACGGTGGAAGATTACAACTCCATAAAGCTGAACGATGTGTGGGAGGTTGTACCTAGACCGTTGGACATGGTAGTGATTGGATTCCGTTGGATCTACAAGATCAAACATGTTGCAGATGGCAGTGTGGAGAAATATAAGGCTAGGTTTGTGGCCAAGGGTTTTGCTTAGAGGGAGGGCATAGACTATGAGGAGACTTTCGCTCCATTGGCTAGATACACTTCCATCAGGGTCATGATTTCTCTAGCAGCACAGATGGGATGGCAGATTCATCTGATGGATGTCAAGACAACTTTTCTAAACAAAGTAATAGAAGAGGAGGTGTACATCGAACAACCAGAAGGATTCGAGATCCATGGGAAGGATACTCATGTATGTTGTTTTAAGAGAGTGCTATGCCGACTCAAATAAGCTTCGAGAGCATGGTATGGTTAGATAGACTGTTGCTTGCAGCAGATGGGCTTCATGAAGAGTGAGGCGGACTCAAACCTCTACTATTTGATGGTAGGAGGTGAGCCTTTCATTCTTGTATTATATGTGAATGATCTATTTTTGACAGGGTCA
The DNA here is from genome assembly GCA_034641835.2 of Pinus albicaulis. Lineage (NCBI taxonomy): Eukaryota > Viridiplantae > Streptophyta > Pinopsida > Pinales > Pinaceae > Pinus > Pinus albicaulis. The sequence continues at coordinate 675,129,047 of CM076570.1, forward strand.
CCAAGGCTCATAAACGATTGCAAGAGGGACTTGGCAGCAAAGTTTGAGATGAAGGATTTGGGGTTGATGCATTATTTTCTAGGTTTGGAGGTATGGTATATAGATGGGGAGATCTTCCTTGGTCAAGAGAGATATGCTATTGCTATGGAGATTCTAAAGAAATTTAAGATGTTGGACTGTAGACCCATGTCTACTCCTATGATTACCAATTGGAGGAAGATAGATGCATCAGAGCAGGTGGCAGTGAATCCCACCTTGTATAGACAACTTATTGGCCCTCTTATGTATTTGGTCAACGCTAGGCCAAACATTTGCTTTGCGGTCAACACTCTTAGTCAACTCATGGTTGAGTCGAAGAGAGTACATTGGACAACACTGAAACATGTGCTGCGATATCTATGAGGTACAATCAAGTATGGTTTGCGATTTACTCGAGGTGATGGTGTCAGTTTGATAGTGTATACAAATGCAGACAGGGCAGGTAGTGCAGTGGATTGGAAAAACACTTCAGGGTGTTGCTTCAGTATTGGATCAGGGGTTGTCTCTTGGTACAATAGGAAGCAAAATTCCGTGGCACTGAGTTTTGCAGAGGTAGAATACATGGAAACGAGCATGGCTACATGTGAGGCCATATGGCTTCGGAAGTTGCTAGTGGCACTATTTGGTCAGAGGTTGGAGTAGACCAATATCTACTGTGATAATCAAAGTTGTATCAAGCTCTTTGAGAATCCAATGTTTCATGATAGGTCAAAACACATCAACGTCAGATATGACTTCATTAGGGATTGTGTACAACGTGGATTAGTTTGGCTACAATATGTTTCCTCATATCAATAGATTACAAATATTTTGATGAAGGACTTGGGTAAAGCAATGTTTGTTTTTTTTAGGGATAAGTTGGGAGTAGTGGAGAGCATGTTCCTTGCTAAGAGGGGGTGTTACTTTTTATAGCTCAGACAAGTTTTCTTGTCTCAAATTGTGTCTATGAGATTAAGGAACATAGTGGATTAATTATCTCCAATACCCATAAAAAGTTTCTGAGTGAAATTGTCTTAATTAAATTAATTAGCCAATTTTAATTAATTTTCCTAAGTCTAACTTAGGGAAGTGGGTTAATTAATCAGGATTAATTGAGACAAATCGATTTTTCTCTAGAGACTTCTAGAAAAGTGATTTTTAGAAGTCGATATGATCTTAGCCATCGATTGGAGTTAGATCGTGGTCGTTGATTCGTCAATGAGAGATTATAAGAGAAGATCGATGGGGCTTTTGAGGGATCAATTCATGAGACAAATTTGCAATGAGAGCATGGGAGACACCAACAACGGGGATTCAACAGGAGAAATTAAGGAGAAAAATTATAGAGAGAATTCTTCACAGATTACTTCCAATTTCTGAGTGATAGAAGGAGGCTGATTTTATTCTGCAACGGGAGGCCAAATTTCTAGAGAAAGTAGCCAGATTATATAGTGCATATTGCCAGAGGCTCGTTTCCGTTTCCAGTTGACGAAACTATTTCTTGGAGGCAGTACGGGCTAGCTTAGAGAGTTGCTGGAGGCAATTTATCTCGCCGAAATAATTCCTGGAAGACAGTGCGAATTTCCAAAAGGAAGTGTGAGTTGGTTCAGGCAGAGCGAGCAACTAGTTTGACGCAATGCGAGTTTCCAGAGTTGGACCAAGTTGTTTTCTAGTGGGTCGATTTGCTTCCTGACGTTCGATTTGACCAACAAAAGTGAAGAAATAATTTTGATGGAGTTTTTGCTAGAGATAGGAAAAGAAGTTTATGTAATACTTGATTTGCTGAAGAATAATAAAATCCCTCATCTGCAAAACTGGTTTTCCCTTAAGGGTTTTTCGAAGGACAATTTGTCCTAAAATACCGGTGTCAAATTTTTATGTGTGATGTTTTCTCAATTCTTCTGATTATTTATTTGTGAAATTGCAGTTTTGTTATTTTCAGTATTTGCCATAAGTAATTTACAGAAGCCATAATATGTAAAGATAGAAGATTAATAACTGGTTCTGCAATAGAATTTTCATAGTGATCAAGATTCAATACCATGCGTCACTTTATTTTCTAAAGTGACTTACCACCTTTATTTAGTTATTAAATTAATATATGATAATTAGTTGGCTAACCCCCTTTTTTACGACTATAACCTGTGGGGGATCATGATAGGTGATTAATTTGAGCTCCTTGCTCATATGGATTGAAAAGGTACATCACAAGATTGGTGTAAGATGTAAAGTTCCAAAATAGGAATAACAGTCCAATGCAAAGAAATAATAAAATTTGCACCATAGAAATTTTAAACAATGCAGTAAATACCCAGATAATCAAATTCATGGAAGCAGTTGAGCCATTTTATTATAGAAATGGGCAAGAGTAGAAATCTATAGAAGAAATGCACCTGTGCTTCCCTTTTTGGCAAGCGGAGCAAAACCCAGGTAAGAAAATGATAAACGAGAAACTGGCCAGCTAAGGCTCCGCGTTGTCCCAACAACTCTGCACTAGCTACTGCAAAGGAATGACTGAAAACCCCACCTCCGGTGCTCTGAAAATTTTGCAAAATTACTCCTGGGCTCCTCAAGCCAACCCGACCAAAACCCAAAAATGGTTTGGTCTGATCATGACCCTCCAAAATTGACCTCCAACAGGCCCTATGCTCCGCAGTGACTACTGAAGCGCGCAGTTTGCTAAATCACTAGCAAAACACTCCACAATACTCCAAAAATGCAACAAACGACTCCTCCAACGCTTCCCTTATTTCTCTCGGCAAACATCAACCCAAATGGCTGAGACACTACCTTGTTGGAAATGTTGTCATTGATAGCAAAGGAGGCAGCAAAGACAGAGAATGCCAAAGGAGGAAGCAAAGAAGCGAATAAAGGAAGCAAAGGAGACAGACAGAGGCGGAGGCAGCGAATATAGAGGCAGAACCGTTACCACAGCAGAGGCAGAGGCAGAGCAGAGGCGGAGGCAGCGAATATAGAGGCAGAGCCATTATCACAACAGAGGCAGAGGCAGAGCCGTTATCACAGCAGAGGCAGAGCCGTTATCAGAGGCAGAGGCAGAGCCGTTATCACAGCAGAGGCAGAGCCATTTTTTAATTCCGAGAATCGCTACCCCAGCTGGACGATACATAAACACAATTTTGGGAATCGTATAACCCAAGCAGCAAATTATATATATATAAATCTCATTCCGGGAATCGTTACCCACGCTGGAGTATATATGCAGCGCATTACATATATTGCGCCTTATGCACAAAGGTCCAAAGCATATATATTAATCTATATGGAGCACCTTTTTAACAAAGAATCAAAGTATCATAAGGTGGGACCCTCACCCAATTGCATCAGAGAATATAAGGGTAGCGGAACAAGTTATCAACAGAAAGTTGCGATTGCGATTGAAGCCCGGACCCGATGGGCATATAAACTGTGTCTTGATAGGTTTGAGTTCTGGCTTAATCGCATCGGCTCAAAGCTTATATATATATTTATATGGAGCGCTTTGTGGACAAAGAACCAAAGGTCTTAACGCTTGGTTTTAAAACAAACAAAGTTTTATATGGTGGGACCCTTTCCCAATCGCATCGGAGAAAAACTGTGCAGCGGAACATATCGACAAGAGTTCCGATTGAGTTCCGGACCCGATGGATATATGAACTATGATTCAAATGTATTTGAATTCCGGCTTAATCGCATCGGAGTATCGGAGTATGGGCATCGGAACATGCAAACGCAAACTGCGATTGCAATTAATCGCAATCGGAAGAACTTAACAGTGGTCAATCGCATCGGAGTGAAAGCAGGGCAGCGGGACTTGCAACTAAAAGTTGCGATTGCGATTGATCGCAATCGGAGTAATCGCATCGCATCAAAGCAATCGCATCGGAGCAAGGCAGCACAGCGGAGCAAGTTAATGAAGTTTGCGATTGCGATCAATCGCAATCGGAAATCGCTAGAGAAGTAGTATATCGCATCGGAAAACGTGGCAGGTGGGCCCGAAAGGGGTTTTTATATGTTTAAACAGGTTTTATTATTTACACCGAGAGTTGATTTAAGGCGTATTAAAAGGCAGTTTGTATGATTAAACTCTGTATAATTATGCTGAGAAATGAAATTGGGTTATATATATAAAAGGCGTTGTTATATATATAAAACGTTGTTGCGATTGTATTGAAATATGCCGCGTGGTCTGTGGACCCACGGGCCTCGGCCTAAGGTGGAGGACGATTGTTAATGTAAAACGATTGCGATGTGTGCAATCGCATCGGGCCATAAAAACAAAAGTCGTGGTGTATGTATGTTCCGCTTGCGGAACTCACCACATCAACAAGACACTTGCTGTGTGTAAAGGGTTGGAATTTGCCCAGATTTAAAGTCAGCAGTTGCATATATATATATATATAAGGCGCTGATATAAAAAGCACAGTTACAAATGTATGGCAAATGGCCGTTACCCTGCGACAGAGAATAAGGAAACAAACAGAGCCGAAAGGGACAAAGACACAGTCAAAGAAAAGACAAATGCGCAACAATCCAAAAGGCTGAATGAGTTGAGCTGGAATTTTCATTGTAATTGAATGTAAATGTTTTTAATTGATTTATATTGTTGTGATGCATTGGCAAGTCTCCGGAAGAGAACAAATATCCCACTATAATGTTAAATTGATACCTACAGTTATATTTATTGAATGAGCAGATAAAAGGAATGAGAAGACAGAAGCCAAAGAGTCATGACTGTTCACTCCCAATTCTTTGTGAAATACAAACAGTCATGTGAGGAACTCTATATATAATATCAACTGGATATGCATAACAGAGGTTAGAGAGAGTAAATATAGAGAATGCAGAGTATAGAAGAGTGAGGCAGAGAAGATTAAGAAAAGAAGAGCAGAAAGAGATGCTACAAAACAAAGCTAATATCTGAGGTAAATCAACAAACATTCAGTTTGATAAATTGAGGAAGTTGGAGCTTCCCTATCAAGTTGCAGCTTGATAGCTGTCAGTTGGAGCTGACTGAGGTTGGAGCCTCTTGTAGGTTGGTGCCTGCAGAAAATTGAAGGGAGTTGGTGCTTCCTTGCAAGTTGTAGCTTGCAGAATTGAGGTTGGAGCCTCCTGTAGGTTGGTGCCTGCAGAAAAACAATGGTGAGAGGGAGTTGGAGCTTGCCTTTGCATCACAACAATAATAAGATGTGGCTTTCTCCCTTTATGGGTTTCCACTTATATCTGGTGTCTCTGTGCATGATGTTTATGTGTTGATCTGATTTATATCATCTGCTTAATACCTGCTACTCTCATATTAAAGTCTACTGTTATATTATATTAATACTTGCTGCTCACATTCTAAGATTACTCACATATTAAGTTGAACATGAAATGAAGGGTAAATAAGTTTTAATGAAAAGTTTCAAAATCCATGAATGTGTTAAACTGATTCACCCCCCCCCCCCCTCTTAGTTTAACTAAGGGTTCAACATACCTCCCACATGTGCCCAGCTTCTCTGCTCTGCGCTGGCCCAAGTGACTACAAAATCACTCTGGAATATAGCTATCACTACAAGCCTCCAAAGTCACCCAATAGCTTAGCAAACTACTGAGCCTCCTCCTCCAAAATCCTCCCTGCAATGAACCTCCGGAATAGAGTTGTAGCCTGCAATAGCCACAAAAGAAACACTACTGCGTCCTCCAGAAATACACATTGTTGTGGTAAACTGAATGCAAATGCTAAAGATAACTCGATGAAACTCCCTCAGATGACAAAGGATGAACCAATCTAGGGTGTCACTCGAAGTCCCCCGAAGAATGGGTGAGTTCTCCGCTTGGAAAACTCGTGCTAAAAAAAAAGTGACCCGGCTAAACAACTTGAGCAACAGAGGTAAAATAGATAAGCCAAGAATGCCAAATGAAGAGCTTCCTTCCTTTTATAACCTTCGTGGAGCATTTTTCCCGCCTTTTTCCTCCATCGTGGGTCCCTCACTAAGCCTACGTTGTTCCCACTCATGCTTTTCGAACCAGTTACTCAGTGAGTGCGTAATTCATGTGTGGGTGGTCCCCATACATCACCAACAAAATAACATAGCATAAAGTTAACTAACTTCTAACTCCTAAGTCTTCTAATGAAAATCAAATGGGCCCTGACTTCACCAAAATTGGCCCCCAAAACATAGAAATAAATCTTGTACCAAAATAATTTAGGAAGGGACATTACATAAGATAATTCAAGCACATAGAAATCGTTAATAAGAGAATGATTCTCCATCTTGAGCTTCATCTATGGGATCCTCCTTGTACATGTCACAGAATGACTACCTGCCACTTCAACATCAAATCCATCGAACTCTTCTGTATTTAGACGCCTTTTGGCTGCATTTATGAAATTGTGGATGGAACCCAATCGACAAGGATAACGACTTGTTGGCCTTGCACAACCCCTCTAAAAGTGTTATACCTGGTAACACAAGAAAGCTTGGATATAGTAGCCCCCTTTGTCTACTAATGCAGTTTCCTTGTCACTACTACTATGCTCACTATTTGGCAAGGCCTCTGGTTCCTTCTCTTCTTCCATGTCTAATGGCACCTGTCTATAGTGGACCTTACCTTTCCCAATATGTCTATGCATTGGTATCCATTGTTCCTTGCAGCTAAAGGATAGATTTTTCCTCCTTAATTGATCCATGGTGTCTTCCACTCTGCCCTTACCCTGCCACGCTTTCTTCTCACTGTCTTTCTGGGGAGGAGTGAATTTTATTGTGACCTTTTTCAGAATTGTGAAAATTTATGAATCTAACAAACAAAAATCATACTGCAGTTAACTGATTTTCATTTCCTATTTGCGTTCTTCAATTAACAAGTTTATTTACAGAATTATACAATAAATATTAATGCAAATACATTGCAGCCTACACAAATATATAGATCAAGTACTGAAAAATAAGATTTGACAATCACACAAAGGACACACTTATTTTTGGACTAACGTCCCCGAAAAAACCCAATGCAGGGAAAACGATGCAACAGATCTGAGGCTTTTTATTATTAAGCAGCAATTTTTCTGAGTATAATCTATGGATGACTTGCTGGCTATCCAATACAGAGAATTCACGACAGACAGATAAAATAATGAGTTTTACCTTACACTGCAAGTCCCGACTGATTCGGATCTGAACTGGTGAAACCCCTGCTCCCTCTACGCTGCCTCAGCGCTGTAGATGCGTAGGCCTGCGTGGGGATGGTTGAGGACTGTGTCACCCCTTCTCTGAATCGATTTGCCTCTCGGAAAATTGAGTTTGAGCCCTCCCGACTCAAAAACCTTGATCTCCAGCAAAACTCGGACTATCCCTTGGAAACACTGCGCAGTCCCTGCGTGAGCCCTGCATGGGCTTGCATCACCGCTTCTGGGGATTATGTCACCTCTCCTGGTGGCTGCGCTGCTTCCTTTGCTATCTCTATTGCCTCTCTGATGTGTAATCTTGGTCCTCCAACCAATAACTTCTTCTGCTCCTTACTGTTGCTGAATCACTCAGAACTTAGCTTCGTCTGAGCACTGCTCCGTCAAAAGAATTCGATCTCCAGATTCACTCACTGTGTGTGTTCTCCAATTGACCCTCAAGCCTTCCTTTATACTTTTCTTGTTGAGAAGTCAACAACCGTGATCTAATCCTTAATCAACGGCTAAGATTAAAACAGACTTGATCCTCGTCACTTTCTCACCCACATTTATATTAATTCACTTTAATTATTTTAATTCCCTAGGTTTTAACTTAGGCTCCATTCAAAATAATTAATTTTTGAATAACACTCATTCCGAGCGGAATTTTTCCAAACGATTTCTAGGTCTTGGAGATCTCATGTGTTCTAGCCCCTCCACAAAATTTCGGAGCTTGAGCACATCCGATGCTACCCAAAAATCAACACTCCCTCTTAGTGAGGAATGTTCTCTCGCAATACTTCTCACCAGAAGCATCACTCTGATCCACGACATCAGTCCTTTGCGCTGCTGATGCTCGACCTACTACCCCTCATCAACTATGCTGCTGTAATTTGTACTGCTTCTCATGACTCTGCCACTATCATTGTTGCATGTGTACTGCAACTCCCTCTCAAAATGCTGCATCATGTTGCCCATAGCACTGCCATTGCTAACTGCTGCACTGCAACTCAGTTGCTGAGAGTTAAGCAACTGAAGGACATCCCAAATCCTGACATATTAGTCAGTCTAGATGCACCTCGATGCTGAAGCTTCCTCTGCTGCTAATATGCTCTGACCCTCTGATGCTACTGTGCTGCTGTTGTTTTGCGCTATGTAAGCACTGCTCTGCACTGCGTTGTACCATTGTGCACTGCATTGTTGCTGCCTCTGCTCTGCGCTGCTTCAGACTTTGGTGCTCTAGCTCTGCCACTGTCGCTCCATCATCCCTTGCACCAACTTAATCTTGTCATTTTTCTATTGTCATTAAGGGCTCCCGTAGCCGTATGTGATCGAAGAGTTTGGGCACCTCAAGGATCTTGCCCATTACTGTAGCTCCAATCTACAACTCCATATCGCCCCACCTCTTAGGTGCATGAGCACTCATGGCGCATCCATCGTCATCCTCCTCATCAGCCTGAGCTGGAGCAGCCTTCGAGTCAAACTTCTCTTCTTTGCCCTTCTTCTTCAGAGGGCACTGCGTGGCGAAATGTCCCATTTCTCCACATCTGAAGCATTTGACTTTCGAGAGGTCCTTTTTCTTCCGTCTCTGCTACCCTTGCTGTCGCTTAGATGCGAGAGTCACATCTTCCTCTTCCTCCTTGACTTTAATCCCTTTACTGCTACTTCCTGCCTTGGTCCATCGTCTGATCTCTTCTTGTCGAAGAGCTGCCCACATCTCATCCAAGCTAGGAAGAGTAGCCCTACCCAAAAATGCTTTGGACAAGGTTTCCGAGTCTTCAATCACTACATTCAGGGCAGTCCTGACCATAAATCCAATATCTGGTGTAGCCCCTACGGAAGCTAGCTGATCTCGGATCCCTTGCAATATGATAAGGAAGTGATTGATCTCTTCTCCCTTCTGCATCTGAAACAATTTCAACTGGTTCTTATGTAACATCTTCCGCAATGTGTGGGATCACATGGTCCTTGACTCTGTCCATGATCATGCGCTTTGTTTGTCCATGATCTACCGGAACAACAATCATGTTCAAGGCATGATTCTTGATGCGATGTTCATCCAAAACTGCCAGCATCCTAGCCTTCCAGATGACAAAGTTGGATGCTCCTTCCAACATGTCCTGATCCCTCAATCCACTTGCGGCCATCTCTGCTCAACTAAATGTCGAACAAGCTCCTTTCTCCCTCTTTAATTCTTGCCCAAGCAAAACTCAGATATGGATTTCTTTGGCACTATAAATCCTCTAAGGAGCAAGCTCCCTCTGAATCTCGATTTCCTTCACGGAAATCCTTCTGCCAACAAATTTCGAACCACTCCTCTTTGATCTCTCTTTGCTGCTTCTCAGCATTGGATCTAAACTTATCGGAAATAAATCTTCTGAGGAACTGATTCCCTCTACTTTGCTTTTGCCCCACTAGACACTGTTCTGCACCAACAGAATCAGCGTCCCACCAGTAACTTCAGATAAAAATATGCACTGCACCTCCAACCACGACAACTGGAAAAATGAGACTCAATAGCCTCTGCGCTGGCCCAACAACTACTGCGTTGCGTTCTGTAGATACAATCTCACCCTAGCAGGATGACGTAGGCTCTGCGTGAGCCTTCCCTAGTGACTGCATCACCCTTCCTCTACTTCTCTGGTTCAGAACTGTGTTGTCTCTAGGGACATCTGCTTTCCTGCTACAGATTTTCTTCTGTTCTTTCGCTGATGGCTTCAGTCCTCCTTGATCTGCAATTGCTCTGATACCATGTGAAAATTTCTGAATCTAACAAACAGAAATCCTACTGCAGTTACCTGATTTTCATTTCCTACTTGTGTTCTTCAATTAACAAGTTTATTCACAGAATTATTCAGTAAATATTAATGCAAATACACTGTAGCCTACACAAATATATAGTTCAAGTACTGAAAAATAATATGAGACAATCACACAAAGGACACACTTATTTTTGGACTAACATCCCCGGAAAAACCCAATGCGGGAAAACTGGTGCAACAAATCTGAGGGTTTTTATTATTAAGCAACATTTTTTCTGAGTACAATCTCTGGATGCCTTGCTGGCTATCCAGTACAGAGAATTCACGACAAACAGATAAAATAGTGAGTTTTACTTCACACAGCAAGTCCCTACTGATCCAAATCCGAACTAGCGAAACCCCAGCTCCCTTTGCGCTGCCTCTGCGTAGTAGATGTTTAGGCTTGCGTGGGGATGGCTGAGGACTATGTCACGCCTTCTCTGAATTGATTTGCCTCTTAGAAAATTGAGTTTTATCCCTCCCGGCGCAGAAACCCTGATCTCCAGCAAAACTCCGACTGTCCATTGGAACCCTGCGTGAGCTCTGCGTGGGCCTGCGTCACCCCTTCTGGGGACTGCGCCACCTCTCTTGGTGGCTGCGCTCTTCCTCTGCTGTGTACTCTTGGTCCTCCGACCAATAACGGATTTTGCCCCTCATTGCTACTGAATCACTTAGATCTTATCTTCGTCCGAGCACTGCTCCGTCAGAAGAATTCGATCTCTAGATTCACTCACTGTGTGTGTTCTCCAACTGACCCTCACGCCATCCTTTATACTTTTCCTGTTGAGAAATCAATGGCCGTGATCTAATCCTTAATCAGCGACTAAGATTAAAACAGACTTGATCCTCGTCACTTAGAAGCTTCTCACCCACATTTATATTAATTCACTTTAATTATTTTAATTCTCTAAGTTTTAACTTAGGCTCCATTAAAAATAGTTAATTATTTGAATAACATTCATTTCGTGTGGAATTTCTCCAAACAATTTCTGGGTCTTGGAGATTTCATGTGTTGTAGACCCTCCACAAAATTTCGGAGCTAGAGCACATTCGATGCTACCCAAAAATCAACAAGAACCACATCCTCCATATCCCTTGTTCAGGCTATCACATCTTGTAGTGTGTTTGGGTTGAATGCTTTGACCCAACCATGTAAGGTTTAGAAAAAATTTCCAAGAACAACATTACCAACCTCCTCTCGGATATATCTATAAGTATCACTGCTAACTTCTGAAATTCTAAAATATGTGTTTGGAGTACATTTATTCTGAAGTTGTGCCAACTCCTTGAAATGTAGTTCGGGATCTTTCTTGTCAAAGTGCTTGATCAACCTCTCTATAAATTCCATGTAGGAAGTGATACTGGAGTGACCCAAAGTGGTCAATCCATGGTACCACAATTTGTGTGCCTCACCCTCCAAATGTAAGGTAGCATACTATATAGCCTCTGATTCTTCCATTGGGTTAAGTTGGAAATGGGTATCGAGCTTTTGGACTGAGGCACAGGTTGTGCAAAAAGATGCACTGTCAAAGGAAGGAATAGTTATTTCCCTCAACTTTTTAGGAATTTCATTATTCTACGTCCCTTGATTGTGATCCCTAGGCTTGTTTCGATACTTGATAGTGCAATAGTCGTGAAGAGACATAGCAACGTGGAACTCTTTCCTCCACCCCTGATATTCTATAATATTCGTAATAGGAAATTAACAGTGAATAACAAATAACATGCTCATGAACATCACCCAAGAATGGCAAACATGCAGAAATAACAGATACACATATATTGGCAACAAAACTGAGTCTTTATATTAAATTTTGATCTGAATATGTACAATATAGTGAAGGAAAGAGTAACCTGGGATTGCTATAACAAGCAAGCAAAGCCCTAGGTTGAGAAATCACTGCCCCAATGCTCATATATCAACCCAGCTAAGCTCTGTGCAAACCCAGTAAATTCCTGCTCCTGTTGCTGGAAGAAAATGGCAATATCTTCCACTCTTGCACTCAAAACCTCCTGAAACTGCAACTTGTGCCTCTCCTCAATGTGCTCAACAAAACCTTGAAAGGAATCTTTCCTAGACCAATCACTCGCAAAACCCACAAAATGGTGCCAATTACCTAAACTTACTGGCTGGAAAGCAACCCCTATTTGAGCCTCCAAAATTGCTCAGAAAATTTCGCCAAATTAATCTTGAGCTCCCCACCAAAAACCCAGAAAATCCCAGGAAGGAATTTGGCTAATTCCAACCTCCCTGAATTGCCCTATTTTGGCACTACACCTTCCTGAACAAAGACTGCGTTCCCCGGTGATAAAATCTGTTGAAATCCTCCTTATTCCTCCTCAGTCTGCTAATGAAGGGCTTTAGGAAATTTCCCCTGTAGTTGGAGATGCGTTCTACCACAAATTCCGACATTCAAGAGCTGAGCCCGACACCCCACAAATTTGTCTAGCGTCCTTTTTGCATAGACCCTGAAAAGAGAAATTCGTCTTGCCCAAAAGCAACAATCTCCAACCCCCAAGTTTTCCACAAGGCTTAGTCTTCCCCTGAAGCAACTACACTAAATTTCTCCCGACAAACACCCCATGGGAGATAGCTGAAACAAGTGGGCACGATATCCTCTATTGCGTCCTCCTTGGAGCACGAATTAGCTGAGGGGAATGGCGGAAAAATGATCCCAAAATTCCACAAGGCTCCCTTCAAATGTAGCGGCAAATTTACCTCCCTAGGGTGGCACTCAAAGTCCACCGAAAGAAGGGTGAGATTTCCCCTTGGAAACCTTTGGTGCTAAACAACACTTGTAACTCAGCTGAACAACTTGAGCAACAATGTGTAAATGTCAAATTATCAAAAGTGCCAATTGCTGCCCTCAACCTTCTATTTATAATTGTTGCCTTACCTTTCCTTGTGGGTCCCTCCAAATATTTCGACCTCCCTTCACAAAAACGATTTTTCTCCCAAGAACTGTGTATTCCTTGAGGGGTGGCCTCCACATTCCACCAACTTTAATATTTGACCCACTTTCCCTAAGTTGGTATCTAAAAATGTGTTAGCTCCAAAATGGAAAAAATGGTAGATCTCTTCTAGCAGAAATTTATTGAGAAGGTACAATACATATTCCCTTAGATAGTTAGAAAAATCCTTTTCTCTCTTTGGTTGACCTTGATTGTTTGCTTGCTTCTCCAAAAATTTTGGTAAAAAAGGTCTAGGGATGAATTTACTTGGTGTTGGAGCGATAAGATTGGAATTATTGCTGGTCCCTGCACAATGTCCTTCCTAACTACTTGACCCTCCTGGTTGTTTGTTCGAGCCACCTGCACCATTGCCATTGGAGTTGGGCTGATTTCCTTGGATGCTTGCTATTGTCTGAGTGAGAACCTACACTAAATCTTGTCTCCCTTTGGTCATCCTCTCTACCAACTCCTGTTGTCCTTGTACCAACTTTTAAATCACTCAAGGCGTGCATGATGCTTCCCCACGGTTGATCTTCTCGATCACCCATTCTTACTTCTTCCTCCTCCGATTCTGGATAGGGAAATTTCTGTTCTTTCTTCTCTATTCTATATGTCATGAACTCCCTCACTTCTGGTTTCATAAATTGATACAAACCCTCAGGATGGCACGCCGCATGAGCACTAGCTCAGCTACCATGGGTATATCTCTTTTTAATTAATTTATAGGTTTCCTACCAAAAATTTCTTCAGAAATTTGCCAGAAATAATTTTGCCGAAAATTTGCATAAATTCCAACAATAAATTGGGAAACCAAAAATTCACAATTTTTTGTAGAAAATGGCAAAGCAAAAAGCATAGCCATTTTTTATTAAAAAATACTAAGGAAGATTTACATTAATTTATTTTGAAAAAACTTGGTAGATTGGCCACAGGAAAATAAATTGGCCCACTCCTGGAAGAATTTCTGGCTGAAACCCTGGCTTCAATTACACTGGTAAACTCGGTCGGTCCCAACTTGGCTTTCTCAGATCAATGCTTGAATTCCTGGGTGCAATTTTTGGTCTTCACGATTTATGTGCTCCTCTAGCTGACTATATCCTGATAAAGGCAATTTGGCCTCCTTATTTCGGCTACCTCAGGCCCAGATCAATTCGTCCCTCTTTCAATGATGCAAATTGGCCATCCAAATGACACCACAATTCGACCTCTATTCAAGGTAATTCGGCCCTCCAGATATTGCTTGCAATTCGACCTTCCTTTAGTGGTAATTCAACCCTTCAGATGACACTATAATTCGACCTCCCTTCAAAAGTGTTTTTGGCCTACATCAAGGATGATCTTTGGCTGTAGAATTTGGCCGCTTCCTGGTGATGCAAGTTGCTGCAAATTTGTCTCTCTGACTCCTGTAAATCATTGCTATTTGATCCTCCTTTCTCCGCTAAGTGCCAATGGAAAACCTGAAATGATTCTTCTTCCAAACTAGCTAGGGTGGATGCTTCACCACTGAAACTAATCGCCACCAGCTAGGGTGGATAGTTCCACCACCGAACTGGGTTCTACACAAGGGTTTCCCCTCACACAGTAAGCTACTGGAGCTCCAAGTTCAATTCTCAAATCATCAACTCGTGTTTTCCTTGAGCTCCCTTCTTTCTTTTTATAATCATTTCCTCCTCTCGATATACCATGGGTTGCTGGAAATACCATGGCTCACTTTATTTTTACCATCCTCCTATTTAATATTTAATATTATCAAAATTCTTCCTTTTAATTATAATGTCACCCAGCAATTAAATCAGCTGATCCCCTTTTTCTCCGACTACAGCATACGGGAATCAAGATAGGCTACTAAGTTGATCCCTTCGGCTGTTATAGTTTGGAAAGGGACATTACATCCTATTAGGGAGGGTATAGACATTGCTCTCATTTCTGGTTTTCAGTTTGATATTACCTAAGCACATAGCCCTTCCGTGTTCAGAAGCAATTAAAGAGCTCACTGATCATAGCTAACCTGTCCATCTCCAAAAGATAATCTTCCACCTAAACATGCAGCCCTTTGTGTTCAGAATCAACCAAAATACTTACTTATCAGAATTAACCTGTCCATGTTCAAAACATCATATTCCACCGGGATGGAATTAACTTCCAGCTTTAAGATCTCTTCCCACTTTTTCTCAACCCTAAATGCAAACCAGGCATTTCCTACTTGTACTGTGTGTTCCCTTTTAAAAGGATCTGAAACAGATTGCTTTTCACGGGTTCTGGAATTCAAGGAAACCTTGAAAGAACATGCATCCCCCACTGGGTAGATTAACCCCATAAAGGTTTTGGAGACAAGCAGATAGCGAAAAATCAATCTGTTCTATGCTGCTTTCTCCTGCACACTCCATGTGCATATGGATAGACAATTTTGTTAGGAAGAAAAATGTGCCATTGCTACTGCTTTTCTTATTTGCTGTGAAGAACACTGAATGTGATTCTGTTGATTATGAATTGGACGGTCTTTATGTTGAAGAAGAGCTTTTTGGATCTCTAAACTGGCTTCTACTTGTGCAGGTAGATTGGGAAGGAAAGGTTGCCTTAATTCAATGTGCAAAGGCAATGGGAATACAAAAGTTTGTCTTCTATTCAATACATAATTGTGATAAGCATCCGGAGGTACCACTAATGGAGATCAAACGGTGTACTGAAAAATATCTTCAGGAATCAGGCTTAAATTATACTATTATCCGGTTATGTGGTTTTATGCAGGTACTGCAGCTACTTCGAGTATGAAAACTGTTAATTGATCTACATATTACTATCTACCCTCAATATCTACTTCATCTTTACTCAATGATTATAATTTTGTTATCTGTGGCATTGTATCAGTTTCAAATCTCTAGGTTAAAGACAGTAAGGAGCACAATTATATGGAAAAATATTCATGAGAAACTAAAATTTAAGATAGACAAAAAAGTGAGAATAAGGAAAATTGTATGTAGAAAACAGAGAATGATTGCTTTCTCCTTGTCTAGTTGTATAAAGAACCTTAGTACTTGCTAATGGAAACGATGATCACATTTGATGTGCTTTCCTGTTGGACATTTGGAAGATGGACTGCCAAGAAAATATAATTATTAGAGTACAGATTTTTGCTTGACATAAATTATATTAATCAAAGTACTATGCCTGCAAAACATCCTAAAACAATAGGATTTGTTGTAGGATGTAAAATGTCATTTAATTGAAAAAGATTTTTCTCCAAACATGAAATTATAAGGCTTAGATGAGAGTTAAAACTTAAAACAAGAAGTATTAGTTGCATCAGAATTGAACATGAAGATATCAAATAGGACTTTGCCTAGTCAAAGCTAATTTCTTTCAATCCTGAATTTGTATATGCTAAAGAATGATAATAGGTCACCACAGGAGAAGTTAGGGAAACTTACTAACAAAGAAGCATTGATCAGTAGATAAACAATGATCGATTCTATTGAGCTAGAGGAGTTTTTAGATGTAAAAATCCAAGTCGCAGACGAAGAAACCAATACAGATCCAATCGACACAAAAAATAAGAAAGATGCTTACATTGAAATCTTGTCAACCAATAAATTACTAGAAGTTTCAGGTACCAGAAACAAGACACAAGATTCAAGGATGCCTTATCGTCATCCTGTTTATAGAATTCATTGTATTATTCAACAAACTAACCAAATATGAAGCCAATATGAGAAGCTAAGTGAGGATCCTATTGTTTTGAAGAGAAGCTCAGTTGTGGAATCTAATTGTTTTCCAAACCACGCAATTCATTGCCACACAAATCTGCTGACAATTGAATTAGGGTGGTTTGATATTTTCATAGTAAGATGGTTCTGGTCAATGCTTTGGAACTCATATCATCTCGTATTCTCAATTGTCAGTGAAGAAACCAGGGCATTTCTTGCTGTAGGTAACACACCCAAAATCAAACTCGTGGACAAATGACCACGACCCAAAAACTGAACAACTTGCCACTTGATTACTTGACACTGTCTGGCCACAAGAAATGAAGCTTGACTCCCTTCAATAATCAAGAACTTGGCCCTTCAACAGACCTGGGCATGTAAACTCGGCCCCTTAGCAAACTAGGCATGCATTTGGCTCTCAGAAGGAAATGAAATCGACTCTTGTGAAGGGTTGGCACCTCCACCCAAATATGACCCTCAAAAACCAGCAAATCGACCTTCCAAAATCCCTGTGCTCACTTCAGAAATTCAGCACCTGTTTGTAGAGAAATTCGGCCTTCTTCTAGTCAAATCTCGGCCCCTTTTGAAGAGTTCTGGGCATGCACTTGGTCACTGTGAGGAAAAGAGTGACTCAACCCTTTGGTAAAGCTTCGTACCCACCACAAAATCGGCCAGGTGAACAGTAACTCTGCCCACACAAATTCTGTGCACCCACCTCTGAAATCTGACCCCTTTAGGAAGTGAAATCAGGCCATACAAGGAAACACAACCACCTCAGAAATTTATCAGCTCAACCCAGGTAAATTTGGCAACTTGGCCTTGCTGGAGGAATGATTTCAGACCCCAATAATCTCCAGCAACCACGTCAGAATTTTGCCCGGAACACTTGTCAATTTGTCCTGCTGAAAAAATGGGATGACTTGGCCTTCAAAATTTCATGGAAATTTGGGCTCTGAGGTCTACAAATAATTTTACCCTTACAAAATATAATTTGGTTCACTGAGGAAATTTGACCCCTTTGCAAATAGACTCTCCCTGCAATTAAAATGAATTAACTCCAAGCTCCTGCAAGAAGATGGGCAAATCTTGAAAGTAAAATCCCAACTAGGGTGACAATTAAGTTCACCGGAATTGGGAAGACCAGCTAGGGTAGCAATTAAATCTACTGAAGCTGGGTAGAGGATCTCCCTTGAGATGCTCTGGTTGAACTCTCTTGGGCTCTTCTTCAGTTGCAAATAGAAATGGTAAGTTAGAATGATCTATCAATGATCTCCTTCCCCTTTAATAATTTCTCTTTGAGTGGCTTCTAGATTATTTTATTAGTGGGGGCAATTTTCCACTAAAATGGCTTTTGTCTCCTTTTTAATAAAATAATAATTTTTCGCCATTCTTCAATAAAATATTATTTTCCCCTTTTTAATCAATATTTACCAAAATTGGGCAAAATTCCTTAGTGATTCCCACACTCACAAAATTGGGGATATTACATAGTTAGTGGCTATTAGAATGAAACTATGATTTGTAGAACATGGGGGGTTAATTGGACAGTTGAAGTTCAATCTCCAGTTAGCAAAAGGGATGTTTGGAGTAATAATTTTAAGTGTCGGTACATTGACAAATATTGCATGACTACAAAAGTTATAAGAATCTAAATATGGAGGACCAAGTAAAACCAATTCACCTAAGTCACCTGACACGGGGATTCGAGATTCGATGGATATGGGGATTTGAGAATTGGATTCGGGATACGGTGAACCCCGGAACAGGACACGTCTGGATACGTTATATATTATTTTATTAAAATATAAATATATATATATATATATATATATATATATATTAAAAATTAGATATTTTTTACACAAATTCATACAAATTCATTGATTCAAACATAGATTTAAGATCTTAGATACTCATACATGATACATTGATACATTGATACATCATACAATTGTCAAATTGTCAATCATACATATTACAATTTACAAATTTACTCAAAAAGACAAGATAGTAAGATACTGTAGTTTTCTCATTAAGTCATCAGAATCAAAATGTGTTACATAAGTACACTGCCAATGGCAAATAGAAATAGAAAATACAAAAAAACTACAGTCTACAAGACTACAAGCTTGAAGCCTCAATGAGTCAGAGTCAATGAGTCATCAATCCTCATCATCATAATCAGCATCAATGTCCTCATCCTGATCATCATGCTCACCACTGCTCTCCTCTGGCTCTGATGCATCCTCCTCCTCTGTAATCTCTGCATCTGTTGGTGTGGAGGATGATGCCTCTACTCCATCATCAAATGTGACAGGCTCTAGCACTGGCGCATTGAGATCCAAGTTGGCCAATGCCAACTCAACACTGCTGTCCAGACCCATATCATCAGGAAAGACATCCCACATCTTTGTCTTTCCCTTCAACCAATCCTCCCTTTGCCTGTAGATGAGACGAAGGTTGGTGTGCACATACACCATTGTCTCTGCCCTGGACTGCTCAAGCCTGTTCTTCTTCACACTACACAAATTCCCATATGTGCTCCAATTCCTCTCACAACAAGAGGATGAAGTCACCTGAGAGAGGAGCCTCATGGCTAACTGCTGTAGAGGAGGGCTTGTTGCCCCATGAGTTGCCCACCAAGAATAGGGCTTCTTAGCCCCCCTGTCTTGAATCACATCATAGCCTGCAAATCGCCCAGTGCCAGTGGAAAAATCTGCAAAGTTATCCTCCACCTCATCAAGGGATGCCCTATCTTGAAAAATCCTCCTGAATGCATCTTTCCTCCCTTGTGAGATTTCACCATCCATGTGAGGAGGGAATCTGCGGGAAGGTCCACCATTCAGCCACTCATGGCTGTAGTATTTTGGGTTCAAGGAGTGAGCCAAACAATGTAAAGGTGTGCAATTCTTGTCCCATCTGCTGACAAGAATATCCTGTATGCTGGTGAAGAAGACCTCTGGTGATGTCTCATACTCTGGGAACTAACTCTGTACAACAATGGTCCTCACAAACTCAATCATGGAATCCCATCCCTCATAAACCTCTCCTAGGATGGGTTGGTCTGTATCTGCAAATCGAAGCAAGGAAATGATAGGCTCCATGATATGAATAACTAGATCTACCTTCTCCCACCAGAGATCATCCAACACTGTGTCCTTCACTTTCTTTGAGGTACAGCAGTCGAGTCTTTCTCCAAAAATGTAATATCTGAGGAAATAACCCGGTAATAAACGAGAAATATGCCGGACAGATATAGAAAATACAATCTTGAACCGAGATCCTTTGAATAATGACACATAGAATTCCAGAAAGCTGAGCCATTTTATTAATCTGAAAGTACATAGAAAGGAGTACAAGAAAATCAGAGTAAATGCACCTATCCTTGCCCTTGGCAAGTGGAGACCCTCTCAAAATAGAATAATGGCTGCAACAAGGACAGCGTAATGTGCTGAAGCCCTGGAAAATGGCTGATCTCAAGCTGCAAACCCTCCCCAAAGTAAAACGCTGTCTCTGCTAGTGACAACGCAGAAATAGATGAGGCACCAATCACCAAACCTCCAGACAAATAGATCAGCTACTGAATGCTAGGGAACGCTGTTGAGCCCCCTCACACAAGCCTGCTCCTCAGATCTGCGTCCTACCTGATGGATCTGCCTCCTGAATGCTCAGATCTGCTGGATCTGAAGCCTCCAATCAGATCTGCGTCCTATCCCTCCTGATCTGCGTCCTCCTATATCAGATCTGCTACAAAACCTTCAGATCTATGCTGGATCTGACAATATCTCTTCAGATCTGCAGCCTCTAAGGCTGGATCTGGTGTTATCTCTTCAGATCTGGGCTAGATCTGCCAATATCTCCTCAGATCTGTAATCTCCCAAGCTGGATCTAGTGCTATCCCTCCGGATGCGCAGCCTACGGAACCCGGATGCGCAAATATGCGCTCGGATCTACGATCTCCCGAGGCCGGATCTATCCTTGTGCCTTCGGATACCAGCCCTTCCTCTTCCTGCGGAACCGGCGTAGGAGAATTTGTGGTCTGCGTCCTTCCTGCTGCTGAAACTGCGTTTTTCCTGCTAGATCTGCGCAGCCACTAGAGGGCTTCTTCCTCTCCAACTCTCCACCTGAAACTGCTACTGAAACTGAAAGATAGAACTCAGAAATTAACCTTACTAGGGCGGGCACTCGAAGTCCCCCGAAGCTAAGGGTGAAACCAGAAATAACCTTACCAGGGCAGGCACTCGAAGTCCCCCGAGGCTAAGGGTGAGATCTCCGACCGGAGACACTCGTGCACTAAACGGTGCTGCAGACCGACTAAACAACCGGCGTGCTGAAGCAGACAAAAGTCTAGCTCTCAATATC
>CM076570.1:675150124-675263716 GCA_034641835.2 Pinus albicaulis
TTGATGCAAGCTAACAAAAATAAGAAATCTTTCCTAGAATGCCCAATGCTAGTTATACGAAAGACTTTCAGTTTCACAATGCAAACAAGAAAGCAAGCACAAACCCCTTTTTTTTATTTTTCAATGTAATAGAGCAAATAATGCACTAAATGACATGAAAAAAAACCAACACACTAGTTCGAGAATGTTAATGCGAGAGTCGAAACGAAACAATTTCAATCAACCCAAAAGCAAACAAAACAAAACTCAAACCAATGTTGCAATCTCTCAAATCAAAGAAAGATTTTGAAACAAACCCATACAAGCAGTGTAATCTATGCTTGGAGTGACAAGAAGCAAAAATGAATGAAAGAGACAAGACTCGTTTCGCCAAATGCAATCATTCAAACGGATCAAAAGAGAAGAATGAAATCAGGCAAGGAACAAAGTTGATCATGAAACAATAGACCTAAACTCCTACAGGAGGCTCAGCATACCAAAGCACTAGAAAACCCTAAGTCCATGATGCTGAAAAGAAATGGACAAACAACTAAAGGAATGAAGGCCAATGACAATCACAAACCATCCCAAGACACTCAAAACATGCCAAAAAACCACCCAGAAACACAAGCACTGACCAAAAAACTCCAAAACAAAACAAACCCTAATACCTACAGGAAATGGCACGACTGTTTGGCTGTAATCAACGCCAAACAGGGGATGGCACGGGTGCTGAACTAGCAACAAGCGCCAGTGGGCGCGATTTTCAGACTGGAAACCGCGCCAATCAAGCCAACCCTAGTAAAAGGAAACTTTTGGAAAAACAGAGGGCAGATTTGATCCTTTGGGGCTGAACAAGGGTCTTAGACTCATAAAAAATAATGAGAAAAGGCAAGCTAAGCAAGCAAAGACCAAGAATAATACCTAATGGATGAAAGACAAACTCGCATTGTCCCCAGTGGAGTCGCCAATTTGTTGGTGAGGTAAATCCCCTCTGCGGACAGAGGCGATCCGACTAGCCCTTGAGTGGGCCTAGCCACAAAAGAGACACGCTATAATATCGATTTCTATTTAACGAATGGACATAGATTCGATAGATGACTTATCGGAGGTCCTACGCTGTCGTTGTTGTTGGAAAGAGTGGATGTCTCTCTCTCCTGGTTTGATAAATCACGATCTGCTCGCTTTCACATTCGGATACCTGCACACACACAAGAAACAACGACGATACAAAACATACTATTTCGCATTCATAACTATCAGTCAGTCGAAGAAGACTAAATCGATTGCATTAACTAATCAACATAACACAATGATGGAACCAATACCATAGTCGAGTATATTAATGAAAGAAAGGAAGAGTACAACCAAGCTTCGACATTGCGGTCCCCTCCAACAGGGTTCCAGCGGAGCGCGTCTCACAAAGGCTCGTCGGGAATTCGGATGGGGCTCTCTCTACGAAATTCTCCTTGGTTCTACCTTCTCAATAGCGATTACTTATCTATAGTATCTCTTCTCCAAGTTCAGCTTCTTGGCTACATGTTCAGCTAGATTTCATAAAGGGAGAAGGGCTATTTATATAGAGGGAGAGGGAGAGGTTAGGATCCCTATAATCATGGAAGGGAGACCTATCTTCAAGGAGTGTTCCATGGGAGGAGGAAACCACTACCTAAAGAGGGAGATCCGTGGCTCATCAACTTAACCACTTCCTGTGACTCATCCCTGAGGTGGTTAAAAGGAAACTTCTGCCTCTATTTGTTAAAAAACATTCCTAAAAAGGTTGGCGCAGGCATAACACTGAGACAGAGCACCAGGTGGTGCGGGCTTTAGTGTAAATCCTCCACATTGGCACGAGGGGTGAACTGGCTACCCGCGCCAAGGCGAAGACATAGGGTTTTGTGGGATTTTTGAGGAAATGTTCAACAAGAGAAATGTTTTCCTTATGCAAAAGGATGCAAAGAAGGTGTTTGCAGAGTATGACATTGCTCACAGGTCACGTAAGACCCTCCAATATGCGGGGTGAGGGATTGCAGGGACGGTGAAAAAATGTTGTGTAAGACCTCTACATACCCAATAGGGTAAAACTGTGACTTTATGAGGGTTTTCAAATCCTCTCACTTGGTCACTAGAGGTTCTCCCTCCACCCTTAGGGTCTTTGTGTGGCTTTCCCACTAAGTCATGGCATTACCCTCTAATTTCAGTCGATCAAATGAAATATTTTGTTCTTCCTCTATATGTTGAAAATGAAAACAAATGTCTAATTGTTGCAAACAATGATTTAACTTCAAAGCATCAATATCACCTTGCTATGGCTTCATGCTAACCTTTTCTTCCATTTTAAAAAAGGACTATGGATGGTTCATGGCACTCGAAAGTGGGTTGATCATTTTCGGGTTCTTTATTAGATCCACTCTTTATTTCTTCCTCATCTATTAATTTGTGCTCCAATCCAACCTCCACATTAGAGCCTGCATCTTCTCCAAATATCTCAATATTATTGGTTAGGGCCTTCAAGAGGAGGCTCACATTGTGATTTATATTTATGTCTTGTGCTTCTAGCTGCACAAACCTCTCCCTTATGAGATCTTGAGGGTTACTCACAAATTCGTTGGCTTTTACTAGGGTTTTTTGAATTTTAGTTTAATAATTTTGGACCCCTTGCAACTCCCCACAATATTCCCAGCGAAAATTGTTTTGATACCAATATGATATATAAATGGTTGTGGATATTACACTAGACAATGTGTCAAAAAATATCTACTATTATAATTATGCATAAAATAGAGAACATCAAAATATAACTCACAAATCACAAATTAACACAAGATATAACTTAAGATGCCCTTTCAAGAGAAAACCTAACTAGAAGGTGAGGTTGTTGTGCTCCCTTTCTTTGGATGAAAAATGGATGCAAGTAAAAGGAAGTGAGGCTTGTGGCCTATGTGCTACTACAATGCACAAGCCATCTCTATTTTCTCTCTCTCCCTATCCACTTCCAGCTACTCTTCTCATCTATGGAACAAAATGCACTCAAATAGAATGTAACCCCTTTTTCTCCTAGTGGCCCAGTTATAAAACAACCCAATAGCCAATTGATGGTTAAGTTTGACTCCAACTCTTAACTAGACTTACAATATCAAATATTTTAGTATTCTTCATCATGATCACGTGGATAAATCCTTTTTTATGAATAGTGGTGGCTGACATGGCATCCTCTCGAATCATTATGGTCAAAACGAGAAGGTCAACTTTTAGGTGCCATAATTTTTGCATACAAACTTCGATTGAGGCAATTATTGCACCATTGGAAAGGTATTTGTGTGTATAATAGCACTATGGGGTGTCATGAATATGCAACACATTTTTACCCCCATAAAATGCCATTGGATGCCTCAAACTGCTTACAAAATGTTTTTAAACCCCATTTTCCAAATTGGGACCCACTAGTAAAAACGGTCATGTGAGTTGATTCCTCCTCTTTTTCCACTCTAAAAGATTCAGTATGGATGAAAAACAAAATAATGATCCAATCAAGATCACTTAAGACATCAATCTTTAAGTTGGAGAATAGGTACCATTTATCACAAAAGAGTGAGTAATGTTCACATAAATCAAAGAAAAATTATATAGTAAAGTTACATCTTGATAGTACGTTGTAAATTGGATAAGCTCACTTCTATCCACAAATTCCATAATCTAATTTATGAACAAAAAAGCAGAAAATATAGATTTAGAGGAGGAAAATTCATCCAAGAGTGCCCAAAATCATTTCTAATGTGTTAGATACTGTATGCCTTGGCTATGGAAATGAATAAAACTTGTAAAAAAAAATTAGAAATGAAAAATTACAAATCTTAATGATAAATAACCATGAAATTATCACAAACTTGTAAAACTATGTGGTGAATCCCTCGTAGGGTTTCACCAAAAATCTCAAAAATGAAATATAAACAAAATGGAGCACTTAAAAGAGGAATTTCAATGTTAAATTGTGCCAGAAAAAACTTGATAAACAATCTAAGAATGAAAAATAAGCTAGTTTAGGGTTACAATGCACCTTTTATGGTTAAACCCTAACTTTTAATGTTTCACCAATTCTGTTTTTTCTTGCTAAAATTCAATTTCCATAATTATTAAAAAACTTAAATTATCCCAAAAAATGCCATATAAAACCTTTAAGCATAAATATTTGTGATTGTTTTTCCCTATTAGGGTTATAAATTAATAGTTAAGCATGAGCCCTTGGAAAAAAATGTCTATAAAATGAAATTCAACCATTAAATTTGTTGTGGACAGTGAGTGAATGTTTTTGTGGATTTTTATTGTTGTTGTTGGTATTTTTATCTTTGATAGGATAGGAAACAAAATTATTTTGTAGTCTTAATATTTTTTGGTTGTTGGTTTGGAGTCAAGCTTAGTGCCTTGTCTCCGGTTAGGGATTATGGGCTCATGTAGGATTCCCCTCTAATATTTGGTTATCTAATGCTTATGGATTAGAATAAGAGACGAGGGTCTAGAGGCCAAATAATCCCTTGTATAATCAAGACAATTCATGGACATCGAGACCCTACAATAAGAGGTTCATTGAAGGAATATCCTTCACCAACAAGATCAAAAATTGAATGCAAAAGAATAGTTAAAACCCTTGTCAAGGAGCATAGAGTTAAATAAAATAACAAGTTAAGCACTTACCAAACCAATTAAGGATATTGTGAGGGAAAAAACCCCTAAATGCCTTCCTTTCAAATGACAAAGTTTCCCTTCAAATGGATCGATCTTGCTGGCTAGTAGAAGTATCTAACATTCACAAATATATCTTTAATGAAAAAAAAAAAAACCAATGAAGAGAGATATCTAAGGAGATGACATGAAAACACTAAGAAATATCTTCTATTAATGGATTATGAAGACAATTTATAACAATTTGGAATGAGAGGAGGGCCTTTATTTATAAATGAGGCTTTCAACTCCTTCTCGTTCTTCATTCCTTAATTACAGCCTAAGAAAATTCATAAAATTACTTGTCATCCACATAAATTAGAGACTAAGCTAATAAAAAAATTCAAATGATACAATACATATATAAAACCCTAAAAAATGAGATGAAATTTCCCTTCTAGGAGGAGTGACTTGCCTTTAGGGTACAACGTTCCATTTAATTTGCACTTGAGAAACCTTGAAATAAGGCAAGGAATTATATGTGTCCACCTTAGATCCAATGTCCAACTTAAACAAGTGAAATAGAATGGAACCCCTTTTCCTTCTAGTGGTTCGATTATAACACAACATAGCCAACATGGGGTTAAGTTTGAATCCTTCAAATCTACACTAGAGCAATAAATTTGACCTATGTAGAGTCTTATTCATATTATTCATGTGGTTAGCCCCTTTTCCATTAGTAATGGGGGATGATGTGGCATCCTCTCAAAATATGGTGGTCAACACAATAGTTCAAATTCCGAGAGGCATAACTTTTGCATCTGAACTCGTATTGACGTCTTTCTTGGATCGTTGAAAATGTATCTATGAGAATAACATCATAGGGTGCCACATTTAAGTGACAATGTTTTACACACACACAAAAAATCATTCAACGCCTTAAATGATCCTAGGAAGTTTTAAGACCCTGATTCTCCAAACTGCGTCCTATCAATAAAACTACTCTTATGAGTTGATTCTTTCATTTTTTCCACTTTGAAAGCATCGAGACAGATGAAAAATTACTCATGATATAATCCAAATCATCATTTCACCTTATATTTTTCTCCAAATGTGACCCATCATATAAGTATATTATTTGTATTATCATATCTTAATCAACCAAAAGTATGACTATCTTTGTATTCATGTTCTGTATTGGTCCATACTTAATGATCTATGTAATAATGTTTATCTTAGGTGGTGTCTTGTAACCTTTTTATAGTTTTTCATGGCCCATATTCTTAATCCCAACTTTAGGATAGTCCTTTCTCTTATGGCTTAGCTAAATACCCCTTGGTAGCATTAAGTTGAGACCATGTTTCTCATTTATGGGTAAGATAGGTTTCTGAGGGCCTTGGGATTGATCTATCAGGATATACAACCTAAAGGACCCCTAGGCTCTCTCACTTCATTCTATGTAAAAGTGTTCCTCATGTTGTAACAATTCTCTTGCATATGGAATCACAATTATCTTATGCCTAAGCATGGACCCCCCACTCTTGTGTATTAGTCATGCTTTGGTCAAGGACTCATGGATTTGAATCTATAATTTCTCACTCAATTTCATGTTCCTCAAGGTAGTTTCACAGATCTTGAGGGAATACATAGATCCCAAGGCAATGGTCACATTTTATGAACCATTCTAGGGTTATTTCTACATGCATGGGTCACCTATTGACATGCTACATCCCATATCCTTGAGCACCCACTTTATTACTTGATTTTACAGTTGACCCCTTTGGAGGGATATTATAATAGCTATTTTAACATGTGTGGACAACATTTTACCTTGAAAGGGTCATTCTGTGACTCATGGAGGTTACTTACATGGTATGATGGCATTATTTTTCTTTTGAGAGCTCACATCTGGACTTGTTGAGCTTGCTTGAGGAGACATCCTCTCTTTTGGACCTTGTTTACCTCACATGTGTGGTCATCCCTTAATTTGAAGATAGATGTTGGAATATGTTTTACCTTTATTCATTGGAGGAGCATTATACCATGATTTGAAGGTCTCCCTTTACACTTGGGAGAGACGTTGAACCTACTTGGACCCTAGTTGACCACATTTGGTTCAATGACCTTATCTCTCAAAAAGTTCATCGTACATGTGGTACATATTTATTATATTATGACTTAGTCTCTTTAGGTTAATTAAGAGACAAGTAATTTTTATAGTTTTCTTAGGCTAGATCAAAGGAGATAGAAAATAATAAATAATGAAAAGGATGTAGAAGCCTCCTTTATAAATATACTAGGCTCTCCTCTTATTCTAACTTGTTGTTAATGTCGATAGATACTTCTTTAAGAATACATTTTTGTTGAAGATATACCCAGTGAGGCTTTCGTGCCAAATCTTGGATCTCTTCTCTCTTGGTTTTTTTGTGGGTGCCAAAATTATACCACTTGGAGGGAAGACATTTTAGGGTTTATCACTTCTTTCTTCCTTTGCTATGTTGGTAAGTGCTCAATTCTTACTTTGTTTTTCATTTGAATCCTTCTTGAAGATTTCAAGTATTTTATTCAAGCTATAATTGATCTTGTTGGTGAAGCTGATTCCTTTGGGAATCCTTTCTTGTAGGGCTTTTGTCTTCATAGTTTATATTGATTAAATAAGAGATTATATTAGCACTAGGGTATTAGTATCCTATCCATAATCCACTAAAGATAAGATAAACCAATTTTTGTTGAAGATATACCCATTGAGGCTTTGGTGTCAATTCTTGGATCTCTTCTCTCTTGGTTTTTTTTGTGGGTGACAATATTTGTTATGATAGTTCAAGACTTCTATAATTTTTCAAGATCAATCCATTGAGCCAAAAGTATACCACTTGGAGGGAAGACATTTTAGGGTTTATCCCTTCTTTCTTCCTTTGCTATGTTGGTAAGTGCTCAATTCTTACTTTGTTTTTCATTTGAATCCTTCTTGAGGATTTCAAGTATTTTATTCAAGCTATAGTTGATCTTGTTGGTGAAGGTGATTCCTTTGGGAATCCTTTCTTGTAGGGCTTTGGTCTTCATAGTTTATATTGATTAAATAAGAGATTATATTAGCACTAGGGTCTTAGTATCCTATCCATAATCCACTAAATATAAGATAGACCAATTATAAGAAGGGCATACTTCTTAACCCATAAGCCCTGGTTGGAATAAGGCCCTCGTCTTCTCCCACCAACAAATCAAAGAAACCTAAATTCAAGGTCCTTTATTTTGTTTTGTCTAGAAAGAAGTCTAAAGGAAAAAATCAAGAAAAAAACATAATTTGGATTTCTTTCCTAATCTAGTGCAAAGTTCATGCTTTATTTCATTTCATACACTAGCTTATCAAAAGGCTTATGCTTCATGTATTATCTCTAAATCCTAAGAAGGAAATCAAACCTATACGTTGTGCTTCAAGGTTTTATCTAACTTGTTTTGGGTTGATTTTAAGGGTTTCTCAAATCTAGAATACATAACACAATAAGAATTAGGTTTTAGGAAACACTAGAGATATAATTTATGCTTAAAAAGTTCATTTAATCATAAACCTAGCTTCTATTTCATTACTAGAACATTATCACCAAATTTCCTATAATTGCTTATCATTTATTTGGAAATTATTTTGGTGAAGTTTAGTGCTAATATTGGATAACCTTAGGGGGGTTCACCATTTTATTCTCAAGTTATTGATTCTTACATGGATATATCTATTGTGAACTTGATTCTAACATCATGCATCTAAATGTGAATCTCTCTCTTGTGCGGTTTATTCTTCACTCTAAATATGGAAATGTACATTTATTCATCATAAAAATAGGTTTAGAAGTGTGGGATAGTCTCAATGTAGCCTTTTATTTCAACATATGATTGATTGACACTCAAGGCACACATTTCACCATCAATTCATGTTAGTTATTTTCATTCCTAGGTGCTCTAAAGTAGCTTAAACCGATTTATGTTCAAGTAGCCTCCTTCTGTGTAATGTCCCCTACTAATTTTTTTTTGCTTAATTGTTTTACCAACAATTATTTCTTCAAACACAATAAAAATTAAGAAACCACCACTAATAAATTTTTCTTAACAAAATATTCAGAAGAAAACTTGCCAATCTTTTTTTTTTTCTTTTTTCCGAGGAATAAACTCGCGAAGAACCTGGGCGCACTTCCCTGGAATATCTGGATGGTACGCGCGATAAACCGACGCCGCTATTTTATGGCGCCTGACCCCAAGGGACTCAAATTCAAAATCGAACCCGTGACCTCCCTGATTACGGAGAGGACCCACGTCTGGCTCAGACCAGTTGAGCTATCCCTTGGGGCTAAAACTTGCCAATCTTATTAGACTAAATACGTAAATTACATACAAATTTATTTCTTGGAATCTGGAAGCTTGCTTTAGCATTGGAATGATTGGATCCTCCCAAAATAAATTCAACTTCTTAAGTGGGATTCTGCCTCTTTAGAAATTAGTGTGGCCTCTTCAAAAATTCGACCCTTGTGGCATAATTCAACCTCTCTTGTTTCAATTCGGCTACCTCAGTAACTCAACCCTTCTAGGAATAGTTCAACCTCTACAATATCAATTCAACCTCCACAAACAAATACCCAGAAAATGTTGTCAATAATTCGGTCCTCCAAATAAAATTCGATCTCCTTAAATAACCCATGTTTCCTTAGATAATCTCCAGTTTCTATAATTAATTCAGCCAAAGAGAGAAGACATTCCTCTTCACAAATTAATTGTCTCTTGCAAATAAGAAATTGACCTCTAAAAAATTTTGGCCTTTCCCAGAATATTCAGTTGCTCAGATAAATTCGTACTTGCACTCTTTAATTCAACCTCTTAGTCTACCATACTAATTCAACCTTCTTAAGATGAATTTTACCTACCTAGAAAAATCTTAGAACCACTGCAATGGATAATCTGATGCTTCCCTTTGGTTCCACGATCTTTGGAAAATTCGTCCTCCTCCTTAATAAATCCTTATTGAGAACTTGAGTGATCCTCCCCCCTGGATCGACTATGTTGGATAAGTCTCGCCACCAAAACCAATCTTAACCAGCTAGTGTGGTTAGCCTCACCAACAAAAAGGTTTCTCACTAGGGTTTCCCTTTACACAAAAAACCATAAGACCATTCTAAATTCAATTTGTAAATATTCCAATCATGTCCCAAAACAAGCTTCTATCTTCTTTTTATAAAATTTTCCTCTCCCAAATACCACGGTTACTGAAGTACCACGGGGTACTTGACTTAACCACCCTTTCTAATTTAATTATCTAATTCACTTTATAAATGTTTCGTTTTCCCCATCATGACGTAAACTAATTAATTGATCCCCTTTTTTTCTTATGACTATAGCCTACGAGAATCAAGATAGGTTACTAAGGCATCCCCTTTGTAGTCATTATTTGGAAAGGGAAATTGAATCTAGGTTTCAATATTGGAATGATAATAATCTAAATGGAAATTTGAAGTTGTCTTTACTATTTACTTCACATGAGATTTGACACACACATCCAACAAATCCTAATCCTTCTCTCTTAAGTGGATAATTGTGGTTTATGCCTTTGATCTTGGATAAATATCAAGGCATTTAGTCACTTATTGAAACTCTTATTTTGCACATCGCTATACAGATTATGGCATCATCAAAGTAAATCATAATTTTATGTGAGTTTAATTCAATAAAAGATATTTTCTTGAAATTTATCATTGGTAGATAGGCCTTTGGAGCCAACCTAAAGTTAAGGGGATTTGTATTGAGGTGACAATTGTGCATTTTCCATCTTGTTGCCCCAATGTAGCATTTGTGATTGGACTTTCCACTAAGGTGCTAGCTTAGGCGACAACACCAAGAATATGAGAAATGATAGATTATCTTTGCATAGGCCATTGTTAGGTAAGTACAAACACACCTAAATAAACACTATAAATTCACAAATGATTAACACATTAGGCTAGGTTGGTCTTAAGCAACCTTCTAATGTCTAATATCTTAATATATTGTATTCGAAACTTTATGTCCCCATACACACTTTACCCCCAATCCCTATGATACATGGAGGGATAATTTGTCCCATAAAACACTTTAACTTTCAACTAGTATGATCCCCAATACACAGTACCACATAACCACCATTACCCTTGAACCAACTAATCTCCCTACGCACTTATATCCATACTAAGTATTTTCCTCAATAAAATAATTCCCCATACGCACTAAACCCCTAATCCTTATGACAACTAAGATAACCATAAGTTAGGTTCAAAGGGAACCATTCCTTACAACTAAATTTGCATTGAGCTTGAAAAGTCTTGGTTTACTACAAAATATAGTTTTATAATGGGATTTTCTCAATATTACTAGGTATTGGATTATGAGAACAATACATTTTATTGCAAGGCTTGCATATAGGGAAACCATTTGCAAGATTCTTGTCCAACAACATCGATTCTTTACAACAAAAGTCAAAAACATAAATCCCAAAGGATGAAGATTAACAATGAAGAGACTATTGAAACTAACTCCAAAAAAACATTCTAAAAAGATGAAACAAATGATATCAAATTAAAGATTTAACCCTCCTTGAGGAAAGTGATGAGGACATGGCCTTCATGTCTTCTTCTATTGCATAGATTCTCAAATAAATATATTTTTTGAGAAAATGAAGAGATAATTTGAATCAAGAAAATGAAACAAGCAACTCTCTCACCATAGTAAATTTAATTAGATTTTAACTTTTTAAACTTAAGTGCTCCATTAATTATATAAGCTTCCACTCAATAAAAAAATATCATAAAGAAAAAAAAAATACTAAAGACAAAAATCCAACGTATCTTTGCGCCGAGAGGCGCTCTACAGCCCAGTATAGGGTACATGTGTAGATGTAATGTAAACATTTGACGTGTCGGAGTAATGTGAGAAATGTAAGGTAAATGAAATGAAATGAAATTTTAACATCCACGAGAATAAAAATAGTCTATGGGACTATGAGTTCCCTGTTTTTTGCCTTTTGTATTTCAGTCCTTTTCTTATTCAAATTGATGATGAGCTGGCCCAACATTCCAACAATCTCATTGCTGAAAAGACAATGCCAAGAAATTGATGCTAACATATTCCCATAACTTTCTCTGATGTCTTTAAACGCATCAAATTCCAAAACAAAATGTTTTTCCGATTCCACTACCCCAGACGTGCAAAATGTACACACTTGCTCTTCCCAAGCTTATTTAGGCCTTTTCCACCGTCATGTTTCACATCGAAGTTGATGTGAGTTGGTTCTTAATTGAGCAATAAGAACCTTTGCCCTCCACGGAATGTTAGCTCCAATGTACTCTTTTTGTTGGAGATCATAAGTAGGGTTGAATTATTCAATGTAGTACTTCTTCTTTCTACCCAAATCTTTTCCCCATACCTGTTTACAAAACTTCTCCATAACAAAATTATTTAGCTCCTTGCTATTTGTGGGATAAGCATTGAGGTAGATATTCTATTTTTTCATCCACGTGTAGTTTTTTCTCATCCATGTTTTCTTTCTTTTGCTCATGCCTTCCTTGAAGTTAACATTAGGCCATCTACCTACTCCCATTTTCTCAATTCTTTTTAGATATCTTATGAGCCGCACCATAGCAATTGCTTCAATGGGATTTTCTCCTATTTCACTAAACATTATCTCATAAGGTACCGAACTCTTTATTTTGAACCTTCTCATGATCAAGCGTTTTTGGATTTTCTCAATTTTCTTCCATTTTGAGACTGGGGTGCTGCTAGCCCACAATTCACACCCTTGTAGCATCACTGGACAGACTAGGATTCAAAAAAGCATTTTAATAATTTTCCAATCCCATAACTCAACCTCTCTACATCTGTTTTGAAGAGCATATAATGCTTTCCACCCACCTAAGATTCTCTTCTTTCTGCATTCCTGCCAATTAAGTTTGTTGTTGAAATCAATCCCGAGGTATTTGTACTCATTTAATTCTTCAAGAATGTTTCCTTCAAAGAAGAACATATGTTGACTCTACTTCCTTTCATTAGAGAAAATCATTATCTCGGTCTTGCTAATTTTGACTTGCATCCCCACTGCTCTACAAAAATGCTCAAGGGCATATAGGTGCATCTGCAATCCATGGGTCGATTTAGAAATTAATACAAGATCATCAGCATATCAAATAAGCTTTATCACAAACTCCCCCAACCGAACACCATCCCCACCTTGCAAATTTAGCCACTCTTCCAGTTTATCAATATATAAACCAAAAAGAGTAGGGGATAGACGGAAACCTTTCTTGACTCTAATGTCGCTTCTAAAGTTTTCTGAAATACCCGTTGAGGTTCTAATTTTGACTTTCACCTCTTCATAAATTCTATGGACAACAACTCTATAATGTAAAGGAATTTCAAATTCTTCCATTCTATGCCACAAATTATCTCTAGGAACTGTGTCAAAAGCATTTTTGAAGTCAACAAAACAACAAAATACTTCTTCTTTACCCCCCCAAACCTTTTCAATAATGTGTCTCAATGTGATGTCGTGATCCACTTTAGAATGCTTTGGCCTAAAACCCGCTTGCCCTTTTGCCCTCTTTTCTTTTACTTCTTCCCACTTACTGATTCTATTTTCTACCATGTTGTCGAAAAGCTTTGCAAACAAAGGATTGATCATAATGGTTATATAATTGGAAGGATTATTAATGTCTCCACTTTTAAAAAGGGGTATTGCTAAGCTAGTTGTCTAGTCTCTTGGGAATCCTTTTTGAATGATGTTGTTGAATATTTCCATGATGTGCAGTGCAAGAATGTTCATTCCCCATTTTAGATACTCTGCTTGAAGTTCAACCAAGTCTTTCGCCTTTCCTGTTTTCAACTTCTTAATTCCAATCTCCACCTCCTGTAATGTGAAGAGCTTTGTAGTTGTATTGAGCCCTGGTGGAGGCTCATCCTATGATTATTTCTCATAGAGTTGTCTTGCATATTCAAGCCATTGATTGAATGTAATATTATTTTTGTTTTTCTTCTTCCTTGGTTGAATTTCCTGCGAGAGAAGCTTTGGGTTATTCTTGCCTAGATATATTAACTCTTCTCGCCTTGTTTGCATGAACTCATATTTTTTCCTTTTTAGTATCTGATTATATAACTTTACATTCATCTTCTCCTTGTCTATCTTTTTCAAGGTTCTCCTTGCCATTTTGCATTCCTCATCAAACCAAGCATTTACAGGAAAGCAATTTGATTATGACTTCCTATGTTTTTCTCTTTTGCACTTCTCAAGTGCCCTTTGAATTATATTTGTTCACTCATGACTGTTGAAGCTTTGGAAACCAATATTCTCTTTCTGAATTAATCTCTCTAGCATTTTCTTGAAGATAGTACAATTTTCTTGTGTTAGGAGAAATTTCCCCTTGTTAGTGATTTCTGAGAGCATTGGGGTTTTCTCTTATGATGCATTTCTTCTACCCATGATAAATTTATATAAACTGGGTTATGGTCTAATTTTAAGTCCCAATTATGCTCTACAATCCTAACTTCGTCTATATTTTCTATCAAACTTTGTGAACAAATCACATAATCAATGACACTTGCCCCATTGTATGTGTTGCAAGTGAAGTTCCCAGACCTTTTCCATCTGTCCAAACCATTGCAAATAATTAAGTTGAAAGCCCCACATAGTGTAAGAAATTTCTCTCCAAAATGATTGCTAACTTTGTCATCTTTTGAACATCTCACCCATTGGGGATTCTCCTCTTCAGTGAGCCAAATAGGATTATGATCCTCTTTGCAACAAATAATACTAGCTTGCTAATTTGTTGTTCTAGCATTAAAATCACCCGTTAAAAGCACTTCTCCCTGCTGATAGTACACGGCAATATCTTGCTTTAAAGTTGCATACGGATCCTTGCTGTTTAGCCCCTTATTTTTGTAAGTTTTTGAGACTTGAGGGGGAAAATAGCATGCTGCAATTCTTATGTGATTCTCATTCTCTGATATTTTGAACCATAAATATTGTTTATTTTCATATTCTTTCATCAACTGAATGTGGCAGCCTTCCTTTTCTTTCACTAAAACTAGTATTCCCCCATACCCTTTTCCATTTTCTGCTACCTTGTTCCAAACTGCTAAATTCAAATAACCATCAAACACAAGTGTTTTGCAACCGTCATGTTCATGAGTTTCCGTGAGACAAATTATGTCTCTACCTTCCACAATAGGCCCTAACCCAGGTCCCCTCCTCCAAGGGTAGCCTCTACAATTCCAAGAAACTAAACTTAGGTAGACTTGGGTAGGATTTGTCTGCTACGCAATTTGATATATAAGACTCAACTTCGAGTCTTCTCCCCTTTCCATCCATGTTGCTCTTGTTGTTTTCCTCCTTATTATCGAATTCTCTATTTTTTCTTTACTGCCAGCTTGCTGCCCTGTTTTATCCTGAGTCCCAAACACTACAATAGATGCTTTACCATTGTACAACCATGCCCTTTTCCCTTCATTTCTTGTTGCCCTAATTTTCTTCACTTCTTCCCTTCTCTCCTCTTGTTTCTTGTTGGTTAAATCTTCATCTAGGAAGAAGTGTGAGCCTTTCAAGAATTTATTTTTGCTCAACAGATGGTGTTTGTCTTGCATGGTTGCCATGGTGACTTTTATGGGACGAGGCCTCTCTTCACATATCTTCCCCACCCTCCTTGCTTGGAAAATTTTCCCTTTCCAATGTAGTTTCTCTTTCAGAAAGTCCCTTGTCAAATTGAGAGTACTTTCATTCCTCCCATAATCTCTTATTCCCCTGATAATAAATTTGGTTTCCTTGTCTTTTCTTTCTTTGTGTTCTTTTTCATGTGCTCTACGAGCACTTGCATCTTCTTCTTCCTCTGTCCTTATGTAACCATTAGTGTCTTCAAATCTATCTTTGATTTCTTTTGGACCGTCTTCCCTATTGTTCCTTTTTGTCTCTCTTTTGAAAGATCTGTTTGTTGAGATACTTATGTATCTACCTGAGTTGCTTTAGAAATTTTCACATCCTTGTCTGCTGCCCTTGATCCTGTCATGGTTTGCCACGCTGTCTTCATGCTTTGCCATTCTTATTTTCCTGTCTCTAAAGCCTCTTGTAACATTGTTACCCATTCTTTTAAAATTCTATTACCTTCCATTAAACACTGATTTGCAAATGTGATCTCTGAAATTTTGCAATCCCTTTCCTATTCTTTGGCTTCCAAAATCTCCAGCCTTGTCCTGGCCCTCATAAGTTCTTCGACATAGAGATTTGATGACCAAGTAAGAGGTGTGGATGTGGGACTGTAAATGGTTGACTCTTTTTTTAATTTTGGTGCTCTTATTTATTTTCTTTCTCTGGCACTGTTTTATTTTTCTTTGTCTTTGTCCTTGTTCCCATTTGAGGCGAGAAACCCTACACCTTAAAATGCCCCGATATTTCTTTGCATTTACCCAAATCCACTTTCTTGTTTTGTCTGTTGAAACAATTTTAACTTGACCTAAATTATTGGTTTCCACAGAACCTGATATTTCCTTGCCATTTTTAACATTTGCTATTGAATTTCTTTCCATTTTAAGATGAGAAAATCCTCCCGAGCAGAAATCCTGAACAGAAAATACTCCCTTTTCAACAAAGAGTAAATTCGAATCTTCACAATTATGTTGTCCTAAACTTGTTTTTGTGAGAACTCAACTCTTGACGTTGTTCACATCACCGCCAAAATTTCCCTATGCGTGAATCGTTGTTGAAGGATTTCTCCATTGAGGTGTTCGATCTCCTACTGTTTGTCTCTTGCCACTGGAACGAAGTCGATCTGCTACCTGTATGCCACGGATCTGCTCCCTGCTATAAGATACCTGAAATATCAATCAAGCAGTGCTTCGTTCTCATGCTGTTCGGTCTACCTTCGCTGCGGTTGCTCCTTCCCCTATCTCAAATCTAGTTTCTCTTAAGCTGTTGAGTCTCCTACGTTGTCCAATCTGCTCCTTCCCCTATCTCAAATCTAGTTTCTCTTACGCTGTCGAGTCTCCTACGTTGTCCAGTCTCCTACACTATCCCATTTAATTCTTATTGTCTTCAAATTAACCTGAGTAAGTAAACATTTGAAATGCTTGAGTATATTTGCTAACACTAAAAAAAGAGGTATGGTAAATAAATAAGAATATAAATAAACAAGAGGTATGGTAAATAAAAAATAAAACCTATGGTAAATAAATAAAAATATAAATAAATTAGAGGTATGGTAAATAAATAAAGCCTCTTTTTATACTTACTCTAGAGGTATGGTAAATAAATACAAATATAAATAGACTAGAGGTATGGTAAATAAATACAACCTCTTTTTATACTTACTCTAGAGGTATGGTAAATAAATAAAACCTCTTTTTATATTTACTCCATAAATCTTTTTATATTTAAGAAAACTAAAAAATGAGGTTTTATTTAGGTGAAACCTATGGGCCAAATGCCATGGGACAAATTATTATTAATACCATGGGCTAAATACTATGGGAGCCAAATGCCATGGTAAATAAAAGAGGTATGGTAAATAAATATAAATATAAATAAACTAGAGGTATGGTAAAAAATAAAACCTATTTTTATATTTACTCCGTACTCCTCTTTATATTTAGGAACACTCAGAAAAAATGTTTTATTTAGGTGGAGCTTAAGGGCCAAATACCCTATTATTAATATTAAAATATTAATACTATTATTATTATTAAATATAATATTCATATTAATATATTATAATATTAATATTATTAAATTTAATAAATTTGGATCATAGAGGTTTGTATTTGAGTACACTGCGTGCATTGGCTATCTTAGGTAAACACGTAAACGTAAACGTAAATGTAAAAGTAATGTTTAACATTTAATATTTAAAATTTAATCTAATTAATCTAATGTTGGCCCTAATGACAAATTCTTTCCCTAAATATATAAATTTAACACAAATAAAGTGTAGAATTGTATTTGTGAGGAAGCATCTTGTGACAATGCCAAGAGTGAAATAATATTTGTGAGAAAGGATTTTGGAGCTGTGGGGAGTGGAAAATAATATTTGTGGGAAAGACTTTCACATTACCTAAATATATAAATTTAACACAAATAAAGAGTGAAATAATATTTGTGAGAAATGAATTCGGAGTTGTGGGGAGTGAAAAATGGAAAATAATATTTG
Source organism: Pinus albicaulis (assembly GCA_034641835.2). Taxonomy (NCBI): domain Eukaryota; kingdom Viridiplantae; phylum Streptophyta; class Pinopsida; order Pinales; family Pinaceae; genus Pinus; species Pinus albicaulis. The sequence continues at coordinate 675,167,959 of CM076570.1, forward strand.
CGGGAAAGGATGAAAATAATATTTGTGGCTGTGGGCAGTGGAAAATAATATTTGTGGGAAAGGATTTCAAGTACATAAATATATAAATTTAACACAAATAAAATGTAGAATTGTATTTGTGAGGAAACATTTTTGTGACAGTGCTAAGCGTAAAATAATATTTGTGAGAAAGGATTTCACAGTTGTGGGGAGTGGAAAATAATATTTGTGGGAAAGAATGAAAATAATATTTGTGGCTGTGGGCAGTGGAAAATAATATTTGTGGGAAATGATTTCACAGTGATTTCAAAAATCTATTTCTAAATGTGTAAAAAATCAACCTAGATCCATCTTAACTCCGGATCTATCAAGCATGGAGAGGGATCAAATCATTCCAGGTGCAAACCTTTCCTCAAGTTTTGCACTCAAAAAAAAGGTTTGCACCTCTGGAAATCAAATCATTCCAGGTGCAATTTCAAAAAAGAGGTTTGCACCTCTGGAAATTTGATCCCTTTCGGCCCTTGATAGATCTAGAGTTAAAATAGATCAAAACTGATAATGTTACAACTCTACATTATTTCAAAATTTTAACATATATCTTAAAAACTATAAACATGAACATGGTTAAAAAAGCTATTAACTTTGAGAAGTTAAAAACCATAAATCTTAGGGATATTGGCTTACTTAGTAAAGATTTGGACAAAAAAATAAATAGACATATAGAAAACAAATTTGATCTCCAATGGTAACCCATTTACATACTTGCATTGTACGATAATTTGGATCACGATAACGCATCACCTTTAACTTTGAAAAGGAAGCAAACATTCTTAAGCACGCCTTATGATTTTATAGGCAACTTCCATTTTGATGGAAAAATGATTTGAAGCTCATTCCATCCTACATATCATTGACGTGGCTAAATGAGAGTCGCTCAATATCCTGCTTAGCCACCCTCATGTCAAAATCTTAATTTTACCCAGCCTCAGTATCGATGTAGAGCTATGGTGGCACGCCTTTTAATCAAACCTATCCAATCTGTTCAACTCTACTGCATTTCCTCTTCTACAGTGTTGGCAATGGCGACATTAACTTTAACAGGAAAATGTGGTCATCACCAGCTTCATATTCCTTCTACCACCGAGCAGAAGCTTACGAATTTCGGTGTCGTGGGAGGAACTTCATGGAAGCAGAGGTCTTCTTTCTGGGGCAGTTTTCAAAAGCTCCATGTTGCCTTCTTACCAGACAAAAGCAGCGGCTCCTGTTATCGAAGTAGGCCAGAGCAACAATTTCTTTCTTTCTTATACGTATTGTCTCAAACTAAATATTATGTGTGGTTAGCGGTCATTTTCAAATTTGCCGAGTTCCTGACTACAAAACCCGAATCCCTACCTGATTCATACTCTGTTCTACTGAATAACTTGGCAATCTCCCTCTGGGCATTGGAATCTGCATTGTTCTCATGTTTTGCATTTGATAACTAGTGGGAATTGATCTTGTTTTGAAAGGTTGGTAAATGCTACTTACTAGCCTCTATACCAGGCTGTTAAATCAGTGGGAATTGCAAATTGTGAATAGATTACTTCCATTAAGAACTATCATATTCAAAACTGCGCAAAGGCAGAATTTTAGGAATGAAGTCAGATTGCACTAAATTACCATTTTAATGACAATCTGAACACCCACCATAGATAACAAGAAACTAATATTTGAACTTTATAATCGATTTACATCTGGACACCAAATGGGTAAAATGATTGATCTAAGGTACCATCTTTTACTACATGACCTTCAAAGAGTTTGTGTAATAAGTATTCTGTCCTAGATAGACATTTGAGAACAACCCAAAATATATTTTCTCTATGGACAACTGTAGCATTATCCAAGCCTCCAACCTGTAAGGCTACCAGCTTTTTGCATACCACTTTCAGATGTCTGAATCCGACGACATTAACCCTAGATGAAATAGAATATCAACTTGCCTCCAACAGGATTATCTCTAAGGTCACTATCAGGGTCGCCCAATTTTTTTTTCTCCTGCAACAAAGGATCTCCTTTAATGTCAATGAAAAAAGCAGCACCTTAATCCTTGATGCCCGTTCCAAGCTTATCCATGGTGCTGATGAAATTCTATGTACCAAACCTTTTGCGTGGGTAAACACCTGCTTCCCTAGGAACATTAGATGTAGCACACTGTGGTTGGGGTCCGGCTTTGGTTTTCATGTGCTGAACTTTTTGCTGGGCGACAATCTGTTTGAAGAATTAATTTTTTCACCTTGCATTGTCTTGAATTTTCTGCCATTGTTGGGCCACCCACCTCAGTCCTCTTTCATGGCCCCCATCAACTTTCAAGTTGGTGGATTGGAAAACTGACTTTGTACATTTTGTTTAATTACTTAGTTCACGTGACTAGTCATAGTTCAAGCCTACAAAGATAATCATTTGGAATGATAATATCCTGAAAATTTTGACATGTTTGCATAATAAAAGTTTGGGAAACGAGACCAAGATGTAGAAATTATACAACATGCATGTATATCTTGGATTCACCCAATCAAACAATGTGCTAAAGTTAAATACTGAATCGCTTCTACAAATCTTTTGCGAAATTAAAAACACAATTGCTAATCACATGAACATGAAGAAGAATCAAATCACACACAACACAGATAATTTCTCGGGGAAAGCTTGCAACTAAAAACCCCACTATCTTCTATCGTATATTCAGCGTGGATCATGAAACAATTACATACAAAACTCTTCTCACAAGAGCCCTCTAGTACTCAACTAACTGTCTCACACTGTCATAAGAAAAACTGAGTAACACATAGCCAATTCTCAGCCTCCAGACAACCTGCCTTGTTTGCGCAATCCCTGATGGAATAGATCCCTAAAAGATAGGAATTATGGCCTTCTTTGACTGCGCAAGTATCATGGGCACTCCAATGGGTGTTTGGTTGCATGTGTGCAACCCAATAATCCTGCAACTGATAGTCAACTTTCTTTTCACCTAGAACTCAACTGAGTCTCCACTGGATTTGACATGCATGCAGCTAATAATAGTAAATCCTCAGTTGCATGTGAGATCACTGATTGTGAATTAATTAATATTTAATTCACTTGATCTCTCACTAGTGAATATTCAGTTACAACTAGCACAATTGAGTTTAACTCACTTAACTGAGTTAAACTGTTTACAACTTGCATTAACTAATGCACCACTGCACTTCGAACTCTGTTACAACTAGAATTACTCTGCATGCCTCACCAACTACCTCTAACTCGAAATCCACTAGCTAACTGAATTTATCACTTTCAGTTAACTGTTTCAAGTCATCATTGAGAATAGATTACAGTTTAATGTCCATCTTAATTAAGGGATAACCAAAATAGACATGCACCGAAAAATAGCACTGTGGGCCCCACCCTAGTCTAGGTGCTTAATGCAATTGGGTGTGGGTGCTGAAATTTTCTTGTTGAATTTCAACACGAGATTTTTCTCCATGGGCATAGTGAGTTCTATTTATTGGATCAGTTACCGAGCTATTGTTGGTTCATCCATTGACTTAATCTTAAGTGAAAACACTGCATTACCTTGAATAAAACTGTTAGTTTGAGGTTTTTCAAGCCCTTATGTCTATCCCTGATCTGTAATGGGTGGATAACTTGCTATGCTTTGCAAGCACCTCCCACTCAGTTAAACAAATTAAGATCTAGCTTATATTTGACTGTGCGGAATTGAATACTTGAAACGGGTGTATGTGTTTTAAACTGTTTTAATGCTTTAAGTGTGAGGAATTAAACTTTTGTTTTTGTTGTTATTAAGCATGTACAACAACCATAAAGTGCAACAAATAAGCATCAACACATAACAACAAATTTAATAAAGGAGTGGGCTACGTCTCCTTGAGCCTTTGTCAACTGACTTGGCTCTTTGGGATTATGATGGAAAATTTCTTTTACAAGTTACTAACTCAACTCCAATGGTTTTTTGGACTGTACCATTAGGTTTAGAATACCATCATACCCCTGGAATGGCTGCTACCTCTCTGAAGATGGATCTTGGCTCCCTTAGACTTGACCTCTTCTGTCGGTGCCCTTAAGCTTCCCTGAGCTTCTTTGTGGCACTAACTCCTTAAGAAATCCTTTTCTGTCCCTGAAACCTTTTCTACTGTCTCCAACATATATCAGACATCCAAAATAGACTGATCATTTGCTCCAAATGAGCTCTGGCTCCCCAATCTAGGCCTCCAACTCCTGTTGGCCCCGGGCTGCCCGAAACTTCCTTGTGGCTTCTTCGGCTCTAGAATTCTCCAAATGGCTTTGCAAATCCTTCCATTGGATTCAAAATGTCCAAAATAGTCAGAATAGACTATTCACTTGCTGAAAAAGGCCTCTGGCTGCTCTGGTTATGCCCCCAACTCCTGGTGGCACCCCGTGGCTCTAGGCTCATTGAAAACTTCCCTGAAGCATCTCAGCCTTCAAAAGTCTTCAAAAGATTTTGTAAATCCTTCCATTGGATTCAGAAGGTTCAAGATAGTCAGAATAGACTATTGGTTTGCTGAGAATGGTTACTGGCTGCTTTGGCTGGACCTCTTTCTCATGGTGGCCCCTGGTGGCCCTTGGAACTTCTCTGAAGCAAAATCACGCTCAGAATTCCTCTGCTGGGTCTGCAAACCTCACCAATGGCTTTGGAATGTCCAAGAAAGTCGAAATTGACTATTCACACTCCAAGAATGGTTCAATAATGCTCAACATAGAGCATAATCAATTTTGTCCAGTAACCCCCTAGGAAAACTCCACTAATTTTGGAGAACTCCACTTTAACTGGAGATAAACTAGCAACTTTTCCAAAAATGGCGCGCCCGCCAGTCTAAACCGCCGATTAAACCGTTAGCATTAAACGTGACGGTTTGGGTTGGGCACATGCCCCCCAAAATCCGCGGTTAGTTCATGGTGGAGCAGAATTCACGGTAATAAACCCCGGGTTGGTTGGCGGAACTCCAGGTTAAGTTGCTGACCGCGCGAAGAAATTAACGTTAATGCCGCCATGTGACAACATTACCAGAACCGTTAGCTGGTGGTTAGGTTGGACGGGTTTACGTTTGCGTGCCGGGGATTAGCCCTTGGTTCATGGGCCAAGGCCATATGGGGAGGGGCTTGCCCCTCCGCTCCCCCGCATATGAATTCACCAAACCTTATAATAAACCTGCACACCATAGTTGTTAAGAAACACAATAGTGGAGACGGTATAGGCACGGGCTTGGCGGGCTGGAGGTTCCGCGGTCGATTCCTGCGGAGTCCGAAAAAATTTTAACACGCCGTTTAAGGGCCACGTGGCGTCCTCAGGGCTGGCCACGTGGCGTCTTCTGATTGGTTCCTCCAATCTATGCGAAATGAAACTACGCCACTTGTCAACCTGTGAATGGCCTGGAAGGAATATTCTGGGGAATATTCCCAATTAGCAATAGCTAATTGGAAATACTAATTTTGACTATTTTGCCTTTATAGAGTTAAAATATAAATAAAGTGGGCGAAGGGGGACACTTAGCTCACACTTAGGATAAAAAGTATTTCCTAAAGTCACTTAAGAGACATGTCTATTTGGCAACGTGGGGCTTAATGGTCAAGTAGCAGCGTAGGAAAAGGAGCAGCACAGCTAGCGTGGGGCCAAGCTAGCGCAGAGTGAGTTGGACAGCGTGGGCCAAGGGGGACAACACAAAGGTGGCCTAGGTGAGGGAAAGGCTCACCAAGCATAAAAGGAAGAAGGGTCTCCTCATTCTCATTCATTTTGATTATGCATCTATGAGAATTGTCTTATGATATTGAGCACGCTTGCTGTTTAGCAAAGTCTGCACGTACTGTTCAATACACCAGGTGTCTCCGTTCGAAGATCCCAACCTCAGCCCCGGGGGACTTCGAGTGCCTGCTCGGGTGAGGAGTTTCATCCTTGTTTTGCCGGAGAGAGTTGCAACTACCACAGGAGGAGCATCCACTCAGAGAGACAGCGCAGTCAGTGAGAGGGAGGACGCAATCTTGAGAGGAAGTGGTTTCGGATTGGGGGTTTGTTGGTGGATTCAACCCGAGATAGTGGGTAAGGGGCCAGCCCTTCCCGCCCTTCCCTATTCCAGCATTTTGGAGGAGTTAGGGGCCATTATTTGGAGCAGATTATTCAGAGCCAGTGTCCCTCCTTGAGGAATAGCGTAGTGCCTCAAGGGAGCCATTTTCGGGTGTCGTCCATTTTTGAAAAGCTTTCTAGGCTTTTCTGGGTATTGGGAGTAGAGGCCATTCCCGAAGTTTCAAAATTTTCCGAGGTGCGGAGCAACCCCAAAGATACAGTTCATTCCAGTAGTAGCAACAACACAGTAGCAGTAGCAGCAGCTTGGGAGATAACGCAGTCCAGAGGGAGCAGCCATTCCGGGTCATTTCCTGAGAGTCTTTCTATGCTTGCCTAGTGCAAGCTGAGGTGCCATCATTCTGATCACCTCTGTACTCATTTCCATTTCTCAGTATTAATAAAATGGCTCCGCGTTCTCCATACTGTTTGTTTCCCTTATGATTTGTCAATAGTTGCTGTATGTCTTTGTTTATGTGCTTGTATTGCTGTTTATTTCCATTTGGGATATTACAGTGGCATTAGAGCTCATAGACTTGGCTCAGCCTGTGGAGCAGATTGTCTATGACACCAGTAGGAAAACCTTACATCACTTACTGGGGAAGAAAGTATAAAGACCAAGAGCGGAGGTTAGAGCTCCCTTTTAGGCAAGGAGACAACGTTCCAGTGGTGGACGCAGAGGAAGAGGAACCAATGGCGGAGGAAAGAGATGTCGAGAAGGAGTTCGGGGAACTCCTCCTCAAATCAGTGCAGGATTTGTCGAGGCGGATAGAGGAGATGGGGCAAAGATTCACGGCAGAGTCTAGACAGCGCGAGACCCCAAGGGGTTTCCATGTTGGAGAGGGCTAAGGCACCTCCCATCATTTACAGGAGCACCTCACAGCGCAACAGATAGCATCGCACACACCCCCCCGTTCCACAATGCTGACATTTCTTGCCGCAGACATTGGGGCAGAAGCATAGCAGGAGCAGGAACCGGCACACATGGGAGATTATTTTGCTGAGTACTAGTCATACGGTCAGGAGTTCAGAGATGCCCTCACTTTCCATGGTTTTGTTCAGCTCAAGCGGGACAGCAGACCCCACAACCATCAAAGGAGGAACAGGCATTCACATGACGGGGACTTACAGCGCACGGTGGGCAGATTCCATCTACTGACATTTGACGGATCGTCCAAGTGTTCGACAAAAGCTTGGGTGGAGAAGTTGGATATATATTTCCAGCTTAATCAGATGGTCGAGCTAGAGGCCATCAAGGTGGCACCGTTGCACCTAGAGGGCGAGGCCCAGGATTGGTGGTTTCATGGGATGGTTACGCTGGGGCACTCGAGAGTGACAGCATATGCCGAGTTTACGCGGAGGTTGGTAGAGCGTTTTGATCGGAGGGATCCAGAGGAGCATTTTGTTGAGCTAACAAAGCTCAAGCAGACCGGGAGGCCGGATACGTACATCTCCGAGTTTTTGAGACTCTCTGTGATGGTACCTGATTTATCCACATCGCTGATGATCTATATGTTCATAGATGGATTAGCAGAGCCTCTACGGGGATTAGTCAGATCAACGAGGCCCACGACACTCCATGATGCAGTTGAGAGGACTCGGGATTTGCAAGATGCACTTCCCAGGACTAGAGCTCCTTTTCCCCAGAGATCGGTATTCCAGTCGAAGGGAAAGGATGAGAGGGTTCCACTTGCCAAGGGGAACCAGGGCAGAGGGTTTGGAGATGATGAGGTCAGGAGAGACTTGAAGCGGAGGAGGTTATGCTTCACGTGCCAGGAGCCATGGGCACTAGGACACCGCTGTGCCGCGGGGTAGGCACATTACATCGAGATCTTCTTCGATAGTAGTGGGGAAGAAGAGGAGTATGAGGATATGGAGGCTGGAGGCAACATTACAGCGCAGAGAGGGGATCATCTGCCACCTCCACCACCTGGAGCAGGAGGTGCAGCTTTTGCACCTACCGGGGGAGCCCTTGCAGCCTTGCGGGGAGTTCCCAAGTACTTGACATTGCGTGTCCGAGGCATAGTACGAGGGCAGCGTGTGTCGGTGTTGGTAGACAGTGGGGCTACCCACAATTCATTGATGCCCAGTTGGTAGAGCGAAGGGGCATGCAGACGGAGACTTTTGATGGGTTTTCGGTACTGGTTCCAGGGGACCGGACCATGCAGTGTGCCAGGTATGTGCCAGCCTTGGTATTGATGATGGGGACGTACATCCTGACAGATCATTTCTTCGTGGTGGACATTCTGGACACCAATGTGATACTTGGGGTACAGTGGCTTATCACACTAGGGAAGGTCACCACTGACTGGGAGACCTTGGAGATGGAGTGGACGGAAAAGAAGACTGGGAGGCATGAGAAGATTTGGGGTATGCACACCTATCCACCCCACACAGTTTCAGCACACTGGATGGAGGCAGATTTCCGGAAGGGAGATATAGAGTGAGCAGTGGAGTTGCGTGTGTCTGAGGCAGGATCTACAGGGCAGGCCGTACACCCAGATGTACAGTCCATTCTCGACAGGTATGCTACGGTATTTGGGGAGATACCACCAGATCAGGGGTTTGAGCACACGATTGAGCTGGAGCAGGGCATCCAGGCTGTTATCACTACACCCTATAGGCATCCCAAAGCCCTATCGAGATGAGATTTAGCGGTCTATCCATGAGCTCCTAGCTCTTGGACACATCCGTCCTAGCACTAGCCCCTTTGCTTCTTCAGTAGTACTTGTGAAGAAGAAGGACGACACGTTGAGGATGTGCATTGATTACAGGGCCCTGAACAAGAAGACCATGAAGGACCGGTACCCCATACCACGGATCGATGAGCTGATGGATGAGCTGAGGGGGGCCAAGTTCTTCTCAAAGATTGATTTGAGATCCGGGTACCATCGGATTCGCGTGAGGGAGCAGGACATTCCCAAGACCGCTTTTAGGTGTCATTACGACCATTTTGAGTTTTTGGTGATGCCTTTTGGGCTAACCAATGCCCCGACCACTTTCCAGTTGTGCATGAATCACATCTTCCGCGGTCATTTGAGGAAGTGTGAATTAGTGTTCTTTGACGACATTTTGATTTACAACAGGACATGGGAGGACCACCTCCTACATATAGAGGTTGTATTGCGCATTTTGGAAGAGCAACAATTTTATGCTAAGCTCTCCAAATGTGAGTTTGGGCTGACAGAGATGCTCTACTTGGGGCACATCATCGGGGTGGACTGAGTGAGGGTCCACGAGGAGAAGATCAGGGCCATCAGGGATTGGTTAGAGCCGAAGAACGTGACGGAACTTCGAGGATTTGTAGGGATTTACACCTACTACCGGAAGTTCGTCAAGGGATTTTCACAGCTTGTTGCACCCCTTACAGACCTTACCAAAAAGGGGGCATTCAGTTGGATGGATACAACACAAAGAGCTTTTAAGAGGCTCAAGGAGGTGATGAGCAGCTGTCCAGTGTTAACATTGCCAGATTTTACACAGCCCTTTGTCTTGGAGTGTGATGCATCGGGGGAGGGGATCGACACAGTTTTGATGCAGGGAGGCCACCCCATAGCCTTCGAGAGCCGAAAGCTATTGCCACATGAGAGGTTGGATGCTATATACAACAAGGAGATGTTGGCCATCATGCATGCTTTGGCCAAGTTTCGGCAGTACCTAGTAGGGAACAGATTCAGGGTGAGGACGGATCACAACAGCCTCCGATTCTTTTTAGAGCAGAAATAGTTGCAGGAGAGGCAGCAGAAGTGGGTCAGCAAGATCCAAGCTTATGACTTTGACATCGAGTATGTCAAGGGGAAGAACAACGTTGTGGCAGATGCACTTTCCTGTAGACTGGCAGCGTTGTCCTTGATGAGTTTGGACACAGACTGGAGGGCTCAACTGCTGGTAGAGTACTCCAAGGACCGTTTTGCTTGTGAGATTTTGGATGGACAAGTGACAGATGACAGGTACAGAGTGATGGACAAGGTAATCTATTACAGGGACAGGATCTTCTTGACTGAGGGCTCCCAACTCAAGAAGAAGATATTGCACGCCTCACATGATTCTCCATTATCAGGCCACCAGGGGTTTACCAAAACCTATAAGGCCATCAGAGAGAGGTTCTCTTGGAAGGGCCTCAAGGAGGACGTGCTCCAACATGTCAGGGAGTGCGAGGTTTGCCAGCGTAACAAGGGGGAGATGAACCATCCGGCAGGATTATTGCAACCTCTTCCCATACCTGAGGGGAAATGGGAGAGTATTTCGATGGACTTCATTACAGGGTTGCCCACGGTACAGGGCAAGGATTGCATATTTGTAGTTGTAGATCGACTGACTAAATATGCTCATTTTTTCGCCATATTGGCACATTACACTGCAGCACAGGTAGCAGAGTTGTTCTTTAGGGACGTTTTCAGGTTGCATGGTCTCCCAAAGACCATTATCAGTGATAGGGACAGCCGCTTCATGGGTGGATTTTAGCAGGAGCTTTTCCGTTTGGTGGGCACTGAGTTGACACCGAGTACTAGTTACCACCCCTAGATGGATGGACAGACCGAGATAGTGAACAAGTGGCTGGAGGGCTACTTGCGTAACTATGTCAGCGGGCAGCAGAAGGCATGGTTGAGATGGTTGCACTTGGGGGAGTACTGCTACAACATCACTCATCATATGTCCATTGGTATGTCTCCGTTTTATGCATTGTATGGATATCATGCTTTATCTTTTGCTGACATGATGTTTGGTGCTAGCAAGGCTCCTAGAGCCAAGGATAGGATCCAAGAGAGTCAGGATATACTTCGAGCTCTCAAGGATAACATGGCTACAACACAGAACTAGCGGAAGTTGTACGCGGACAGGGGACGAGTTGAGAGGCAGTTTGAGGTAGGGGACTTGGTCTACCTATGCTTGTAGCCATATCGGAAGTCCAAGCTGAAGCAGAAGGGGGCTGAAAAGCTCAAGCCTCGCTTCTATGGACCATACAGGGTGATACGCAGACTGGGACAGGTTGCATATGAGTTGGAGCTACCCAAGGGTAGCAAGATTCACAACGTTTTTCACGTGTCATGCTTGAAGAAGGCACTGGGGCAGCAGGTAACTGCAACAAAGGAGCTCCCACCCACAGATGATGAGGGGCACTTGGTGCTACAGCCGGAGGCCATTATTGACACTAGGGAGAGGCAGCTACGGAGCAGGACAGTCAGGGAGTACCTAGTGAGATGGAGGAATTTACCAGATGAGGATGCCACCTGGGAGAGTGAGAAGATTCTGCAACATCCATCATTGCTGTTGCTTGAGGACAAGCAATGTTTTGCCGGGGGAGACTGTAATATTCCCAATTAGCAATAGCTAATTGGAAATATTAATTTTGACTATTTTGCCTTTATAGAGTTAAAATATAAATAAAGTGGGTGAAGGGGGACACTTAGCTCACACTTAGGATAAAAAGTATTTCCTAAAGTCACTTAACAGACATGTCTATTTGGCAACGTGGGGCCTAGTGGTCAAGTGGCAGTGTAGGAAAAGGAGCAGTGTAGACAGCGTGGGGCCAAGCCAGTGCAGAGTGAGTTGGACAACGTGGGCCAAGGGGGACAGCGCAGATATTGGTGGGGCCTAGTGGAGGGAAAGGCTCACCAAGCATAAAAGGAGGAAGGGCCTCCTCATTCTCATTCATTTTGATTATGCATCTTTGAGAATTGTCTTCTAACATTGAGCACGCTTGTTGTTTAGCAAAGTCTGCACGTACTGTTCAGTACACCGGGTGTCTCTATTCGGAGATCCCAACCTCAACCCCGGGGGACTTCGAGTGCCTACTCGGGTGAGGAGTTTCATCCTTGTTTTGCTGGAGAGAGTTGCAACTACCACAGGAGGAGCATCCACTTAGAGAGACAACGTAGTCAGTGGGAGGGAGGACGTAGTCTTGAGAGCAGGTGGTTCCGGATTGGGGGTTTGTTGGTGGATTCAGCCCAGGATAGTGGGTAAGGGGCCAACCCTTCCCTATTCCAACATTTTGGAGGAGTTAGGGGCCATTATTTGGAGCAGATTATTCAGGGCCAGCGTCCCTCCTTGAGGAATAACGTAGTGCCTCAAGGGAGCCATTTTCGGGGGTCGGCCATTTCTGAAAAGCTTTCTGGGCTTTTCTAGGTATTGGGAGTAGAGGCCATTCCCGAAGTTTCAGAATTTTCCGAGGTGGGGAGCAGCCCAAAGATACAGTTCATTCCAACAGTAGCAGCATCACAGTAGCAGTACCAACAGCTTGGGAAATAACGCAGTCCAGAGGGAGCAGCCATTCCGGGTCATTTCCTGAGAGTCTTTCTACGCTTGCCTAGTTCAAGCCGAGGTGCCATCATTATGATCACCTCTGTACTCATTTCCATTTCTCAGTATTAATAAAATGGCTCAGCGTTCTCCATACTGTTTGTTTCCCTTATGATTTGTCTATAGTTGTTGTATGTCTTTGGTTATGTGCTTGTATTGCTATTTATTTCCATTTGGGATATTACAGAATATTCTTTTTGTTGACTGTACCCTTGACCAGTCAACCCTGGTCAAATGCCAAAATTTGCAGTTTACTGGACTTTTTAAATTGCGATAACTTCTTCATATGGTGTCGGTTTTTGGAACCGTTCGCGGCACCAGAATCAGGAAGACGAGATCTATCCGGTCGCTCAGGTTCGACACACTTTCGAACACTTTGAAATTTGAGCTATCACTTAGGTCCTTGATCGAAATTTGATCACTCCTCTCCATTGGAATCTTTTGGACCCCAAAAGACTGATTACCTATTCAGTAGATGAGAGTATAGCACCCTCACTTTTCCAGCCTCCTTACACTTTGCTTTGCTTGGCTTAGTGCCTTTGAGCCCCAACTCGAAGGTAGTCAACACTTACCCTCTTCGATACTCTTGTCCTCCTGTCAAGAATTGTATCCTCTTTGAGCTCATCCAGAAATTTCTGTCGAGAAATCTTCAATTGAAGGTAGCTGAACATCATGTCCTTGATGATCAATCAAAGGTGGCTCAAACAAACGTAAGTTTTCAATAGAAATGCATACATGACTAAAATTTGCATATGTACAAATGAATGTATGTCTTACTGGGTCAAGAAGTCAAACCACTTCTTACCAAGCCACTTCCATGGCGATTTTTCTTGCTGAAAATCTTTTTCTTGTGAAACATCTGTTCTCACATCAATGATGGAATCTTTGGTTCCATTTTCGCTAGTCTTTTTATCCTCTTGCTTCAAATGCTTGGGATGATTGGTTGGATGCAATGTCCAACATTGGGCAATAAAATGTCCCTTTTTCTGGCAATGTGTGCAAGTCTTTTGCATCTTCTATTCAAGTTGCCTTCGCTTCAAGTGTTTCCTGTATGCCTGCATCCTCTTCCAGCATTTTGAAACTTCATGGTTACACAAACCACAATAGGAACATCAACTCTTTCTTCCATTCATGCATGCAGATTTGTCATGCTTAATATAATCATGAATTTCATCCGGGTGAAATTTCTCCAAACGATTTCTGGGTCTTGGAGATCTCATGTGTTTTAGTCCCTCCACCAAGTTTCAGAGCTAGAGCACATCCAATGCTACCCAAATATCAACACTCCCTCTTAACGAGGAATGTGCTCTAGCAACACTTCATCCTGAAGCATCACTTTGATCCACGACATCGATCCTCTGCGCTTTTGATGCTCAGATGCTGCCATTCACCCACTGCGTTGCTGCCTTCTTTACTGCTACCCATGACTTTGCCATAGTCACTGCCTCGTTTGTACTATAGCTCCCTCTCAAATGCTGCATCATGCTGCCCATAGCATTGCCACTGCTAACTGCTGCACTGCAACTCAGTTGCTGAGAAGTAAGCAACTAAAGGACATCACCCAAAATCCTGACAGACAAGTCAGTCTGGCTGATCTTGATACTGAAACACCCTCTGCTGCTAACCTGTGCTGACCCTCTAGAGCTTTGCACTGCTCTTGTTCTGCTCTGTGTAAGCATTGCCTCTGTGTTGCTGAAATCCCATCAACCTCTGTGTTGCTGCTTCTACGCTGTTGCTGCCTCTGCTCTGTGCTGCTCCAGTCTTCAACATCCTAGCTCTGCCAATGTGCCTCCATAATCCTCTGTACCAACTAACTCCAGTCATCCTAGTACTGTCATTAAGGGCTCTCGTAGCTTGTATGTGATCCAAGAATTTGGGCACCTCAAGGATCCTGCCCCTTTTCATCTGAAGTTCAAGAGAAATACAGATCTATGTCGCCCCACCTCTTTTCTCGAGCCACATGAGCACTCATAACCACATCGTCATCACTCCCATCATCACCCTTAGCTGCTGCAGCCTTTGAATCAAAATCTTCCTTGCCCTTCTTTTTCATAGGAAAAGTTGTGGCGAAATGTCCTAGTTCACCACACTTGAAGCATCTGACCTTAGAAAGGTCTTTCTTCTTCTTCCGTTGCTGCCCCTGTTGTCCCTTAGATGCGAGAGCTGCATCTTCCTCCTCCTCCTTCTTGATCTTGATTCCTTCGCTGGTGTTGCCCGCCTTGGTCATCCTCTCGATCTCTTCTTGTCGAAGAGCTGCCCACATATCTTCCCAATTTTGAAGTGTCGCTTTACCCAAAATGCCTTGGACAAAGGTCTCCCACTCTTCAGACACTGCATTCAGGGTAGTCCTGACCATATTTTTAAAAATCGGCCAGACTGGCTCGGAATCGGCCGAGTCAACCGAGCTAGACCCCCGGTAGGACCGACTTGGTGGAAAAACCGGTTCGGAGGCCGGTTGGTGACCGAGCCGTAGACTGGACCGACCAAGCCGACTGAGCCGACCGAGCCAACCGAGTTGACCGAGCTGTACACCGAGCCGACCGAGCCGTACATCGAGCCATACACCAAGCCAACCGAGCCGTACACCGAGCTGATCGAGCCATTGTCCTGAATTGCAGAGATTTGCAATCCGCATTTTGAGTCAAACTTGCAGTGCTTCTGGGTGTGAGCGCAATTGGTCTGCCTTTAAGAGGATTCACACAAAGAAGAGAAACCGTTTGGAGCCAATGCAAATCCACTAGTAGCAGGCCTAGTCCCAACTCCAAGTCCTCTAGTTGCAGCTGCAGGCACTTCCTCTAGTCAGCCACGACGGAGGCGCATAAC
Source organism: Pinus albicaulis (assembly GCA_034641835.2). NCBI lineage: Eukaryota > Viridiplantae > Streptophyta > Pinopsida > Pinales > Pinaceae > Pinus > Pinus albicaulis. The sequence goes on from CM076570.1 coordinate 675,183,176, forward strand.
TCGTTTATCTCAGGCTCAACGTGCTACAATTCTAGTTGAGGATGTTGAATCAGAGGAGGAGGAACGAGCGCTTTCCCCCTCTGGTTCAGAGTTTGAGGCAGAGGATATTGTCTTGTCAGATGTCTAGCAGTAGTGACTATTCATGTTTTGTTGTAGAGGCCATTTAGAGTCTCCTTGGTTATGTTTTTCGTTTTTATCTCTATATCATCATCATCATGTATTGGACTGTGCACTGGGTGCAATTTTGATATATTGGATATATTCATGCTTTGTGTTTGGAAACATGAATGAAAATATTTAAAATTATGTCTTTTTATAAAAAATTAATATTTAATGTATTTTTTACAAAGACCGAGACATTGAAACCGAACTGGCCGATTCGATACTGAGTCAGAGTCAGAGTCGAAGCCAACCCTCGGGAGTCGGTCGTTTCGGAACTTGAGTCCGATTTTTAAAGCACTGGTCCTGACCAATAAACCCTCATCAGGAGTGGCGTCCATAGTAACCAGCTGACCACGAATCGCCTTTAATCTAATGAGGAAGGGGTCGATTTCCTCTCCCTTATGCATCTGAAATAAACGAGTTGATTCTCCAGAAGCATTCTCCTCTGGACAGAAGTCCCCAGATACAATGTGGTCAACGTTGACCACATCTCATTTGCTGTGTTATTTTCCAATGTGTGGGACCACATGATCCTTGACCCCGTCCATAATCAAGCGCTTGGCCCTTGCTTGTGCTTCCTCATACTTCTTCAACGTATCAACGTCAAAAGGAACAACTACAACCTTCTCGGCATGATCTTTGATGCAATATTCATCAAGAACTAACAGGATTTTGGCCTTCCAAACGATGAAGTTGGATGCTCCATCCAACCTGTCCTGATCCCTCAATCCATGTGTGTCCATCTCTGCTCAAAAATTTCGAAGCGGATACTCTTCTCCCTTCTTCTGCTGCTACCCTCAGCAAAAGACTCGGATTTGTGTTTCTTGGCGCTAGAAAACCCTCTAGAGAATATGCTCCCTCTGACAAGTGGTTTCCCTTCCGGAAATCCTACACCAACTGCTGTTGAATCAACCCTCTCTAATCACTCTGCTGATCAGATTTCAGACTTCTAGGTGAGAAAGTCTGCTGAGGAATTGCTTCCCCTTACTTTGTCACAACCTTCTAGACACTGTTATGCACTGACAGAAACAATGCCTCACCAACAACTTCCGAAGAACAAACTGCACTTCCAGCCATGACAACTGGAAGGATGAAGACTCGAACCCTCTGTGCTGGCTCTGCATCATTTCCTCTCGGACTGCATCACCCTTCTGTGTCTGCGTGAGCCTCTGCGTCAGCTCTACGTGAGCTAGACTAGCTCTGCCTCACCCCTCCTGGGCCTGCGTTGTCCCTTTGGTGCTTACGCTGCCTCTGCACTGTCACTCAGGACAACCGCCTTCCTGTAGAAAAAACTTCTTCTCTTCGTTGGTGGCTTTAGCTCTCCCCGATTTGCAATTGCTCTGATACGATGTGAAAATTTCTAATTTACTAAACATAAATCCTCCAACAATAATTTGATTTACTTCTCCTACTTGTTTTATTAACTTAACAAGTTATTTTTCTGAATAATACATGAAAAACATTGAAGTAAATACACTGCTTCCTACACAAATATACAGATCAAGTATTGAAGAAATAAGCACATTCGATAAAGGACACACAAGATTTTTTGGACAAATGTCCCTGGAAAAACCCAATGTGGGAAAACCGGTGCAGCAACTCTTGAGGGTTTTTATTATTATGCAGATTTTGAATACAAACTAGGGTACCAGTAGTGGTTTACTCAACAGAGAAAATTCTGGCAGAAGTACCTCTATCTCTGGAGACATATATTATGGTTGATTCAGCTCAGAATGAAGAACCCCACATGTGCCTACGCAGTCCCCAGCAAGCTTTGCGCTGAGACTGCGTCACCCTTTAGTGTGGCTGTGTCACCCTTTCCGATCTGCTGAGTACGAGCCTGATCTGGCCCACCTTGTTTTGTCTTGCCTGAGCTCCATTCATTTGGAGAAAGAACAAAGGTATCAAGGACTAGGGGGTATTGTTGGCTTGATGGAGGGTCCTTTGGAGGCATATTTCATAGTGTTCTTGGGGATGTGCCCCCACAGTTCCCAAATTCCTAGGAGTGGGAAGCGCTTGAAAAATGTTTTGCTTTGTCCCCCATTTTTCAAAATTTGGGGAAACACACATCAAATTGTTTGGCCAATGTGCGAATCATGTTTTGTAAAAAGGGGGACTTTTGGGCAGCCCCCTTGAAAAGTGAGATGTTTGGGCACCTGCTCCCATGTGAATTTACCTAATCTTGTCTCCTAGAAACATGGTGGAACATTGATATTTCATTGTGGGGTTACCATTTAAGCACTTTCACACATGTTTGTTCCAATGCTCTACATTACTATTTTGTTTATAGCATTGATGGAGTAACCTACACATAGATGGTACCCATGGTGATTGGTCCTAGGACCACATGGATAGATGATATGAACTTGAAGGGACCTAGATGAAGAATTCCCTACCTAGGGAAATGTCCGAGGCATTTATTGTAAAGTATGGGTCAAAACAAGGTCCAAGGGAGAAATGTCCTCCATGGATAGGTGGCATGTGGCATTGAAATACATTTGCATGGTTAAAGGGGCCCATTTGATGAAGAATGTTTCGTTCCAACTGTGAAATCTTTGTTGATTGGTCATGAATCTACTATTGTTATGGGAAAACCCTCTTCAAGAAGGCATCTAGGGGAGTCTAGAAGGTCCCTTGTGTTAATTTCATCATGGCTACATTGTTCTTTGCTTTGATAATTGCATTGCATCATTTACACATTAATTCAACCCACAACATTATAACATTATTACAATATATGCAATTATGTAGAAAGAACAACATCATCAGTAATGCAACACAACAATAAAAAGGAACATCAAAAGAAAAACATGCACACAAAGAGACACCAAGATTGGTCAAAAACAAGGGCAAAACCCCACAAGGGGTAAATCCCTAATTTCTTCTTCTTCTTTTATTAGATTCAATTGTTCAATTGAGATACAAAGTACATCATTATCATTGTAAATCATGTCAGGCCATCTAGGGCCAATCTAGATGGGTTCACAACTACATTTGTGAACAATACAAGATACATCTAAGAGGGTTTCCATCATATCATTTCCATCAGACTCTAATAAGTATAAGATATTTGAATGAGTACAAAACAATGTATATCATGATTATGGACACCATACTGTCATTAAGGTTGCAACATGCAAATACTATTGAGGAACAAACCCTACATACAACGGTGATGCCACAATGTAATGCCATACAACTGAGATCTCATACCACTATAATGTCAAACTGCGATACCACACCATTGTAATGCCATACAAGCCATAAATGCAATGCAAATGAAGTCATCCATACTACTGTGATTAGATAAATATAATACCGAGACAAGCCATACCACTGAACTGAGGTCGACTGAAATATTGTTGTGAGATCAACTACTGTTACATATGTTGATTTTTGGGTAGCATCGGATGTGTTTTAGCACCAAAATTTTGTGGAGGGGCTAGAACACATGAGATCTCCAAGACCGAAAAATTGTTTGGAGAAATTCCGCCCAGAGTGCATTTTATTCAAATAATTAATTATTTTTAATGGAGCCTAAGTTAAAACTTAGGAAATCAAAAGAATTAAAATGAATTAATGTAAATGTGGGTGAGAAGCTTCTAAGCGACGAGGATCAAGTCTGTTTTAATCTTAGTCATTGATTAAAGATTTGATCACGGCCATTGATTCCTCAATAGGAAAAGTATAAAGGAAGGCTTTAGGGTCAGTTGGAGAACACACACACGGAGAGCAACACTTGAGCTAAATTGAAATTCTGGGGCGCGGTTTGTTGAGATTTTAGAGTGAGTTCTAGTGCAGAGAGGGGCAGTTTGGCAGTGGGACTTCAGTCCAAGGTCGAGAATACATTGCAGAGAGGCAATGCAACACCAAGGAGAGACATCGCAGCACCTGGGAGGGTGATGCAGAGTTTGAGAGAGGTGACGCAGTCACTGAAATCAATTAACTGTAGTAGGATTTATGATTTATTTATGTGAGGCAGATCGGGCATCAATTCAGCATATCGATTTCTGAGCCAGGAAGGCTCACGAGGAGGGTGAGGCAGCTCCTAGAGGAGGTGATGCAGTCTCAACGCAGAGCTAGGAGCGCGCTGCTGCTGCACAGCACTGGGGAAAATGCAGTCACCTGTGGGGTTTGATCATTCTGTTGCTGGATCAACCAAAATATCTATCTCCAGAGAGAGGTGCTTCTGCTGGGATTTTTCTCTGTTGGGTGAGCCAGATTTGACACCCTAGTTGTATTCATAAATCTGCTTAATAATAAAACCCTCATATCTGCTGCACCCGTTTTCCCGCATTGGGTTTTTCCGGGGACGTTTAGTCCAAAAATAAGTGTGTCCTTTGTGTGATTGTCTCATCTTATTTTTCAGTATTTGATCCGTATATTGGTGTAGGCTGCAGTGTATTTGCATTAATGTTTACTGAAAAATTCTGTAAATAACTTGTTAATTGAATAACATAAGTAGGAAATGCAAATCAGTTAACTGCAGTAGGATTTATGGTTGTTAGATTCAGAAATTTTCACATGGCATGAGAGCAATTGTAGATCAAGGAGGACTGAAGCCATCAACGAAAGGACAGAGGAAAATCTGTTGCAGGAAATTAGTTGTCCCGAGAGACAGCGCAGTTCTGAACCAGAGAGGCAGAGGAAGGGTGACGCAGTCACCAAGGAAGGCTCGCGCAGAGCGTGCGTAAGCCTGCTAGGGTGACGCTCTAGCTGCAGAAGGCAACGCGGTGGTTGTTGGGCTAGCACAGAGGTTATTGAGTCTCATTTTTCTGGTTTCCGTCGCTGGAGGTGCAGTGCAGATTTTTATCTGAAGTTGCTGGTTGGTGCAGAACGGTGTCTAGTGGGGCAGAAGCAAAGTAGAGGGGATCAGTTCCTTAGAAGATTTATTGCCAAGAATTCTAAATCCAGTGCTAAGCAACAACAAAGAGAGATCAGAGAGGAGTGCTTTGACATTTGTTGGTAGAAAGATTTCCATGAGGGAAATCGAGATTCAGAGGGAGCTTGTTCCTTAGAGGATTTCTAGCGCCAAAGAAATCCAGATTCGAGTTTTGCTGGGGTAGCAACGAAAGAGGGAGAAAGGAACTTGTTCGACATTTAGTTGAGCAGAGATGGCCGTGAATGGACTAAAGGATCAGGATAGGTTGCATGGAGCATCCAACTTTGTCATCTAGAAGGCTAGGATCCTGGGAGTTTTGGATGAACATCGCATCAATGATCATGCCTTGGACACGATTGCTGTTTTGGTTGATGTTGATCCTAAAGTACGAGGAGGCTCAAGCAAAAGCAAAGCGCATGATCATGGACGTAGTCAAGAATCATGTGATCCCACATATTGTTGAGAAGAACACAACAAGGGAAATGTGGGAGGCCTTGATCACATTGTGAGGGATCTTCCACCTAGCGGAAGATGTTGCTTGAGAATCAGCTAAGATTGTTTTAGATGCAGAAGGGAGAAGAAATCGATCCCTTCCTTATCATATTGCAAGGGATTCGAGATCAGCTAGCTTTCGTAGGGACTACACCAGATCCTGGATTTATGGTCAGGACTGCCCTGAATGCAGTCACTAAAGATTGGGAAACCTTTTTCCAAAGCATTTTGGGCAGGGCTACTCTTCCTAGTTGGGAGGAGATGTGGGTAGCTCTTCGACCAGAAGAGATTAGACGGTGGACCAAGGTAGGAAGCAGCAGGAAGGGGATCAAAGTCTAGAAGAGGAAGAGGAGGATGTGTCTCTCGCATCAAAGGGACAACAAGGGCAGCAAAGACGGAAGAAAAAGGGCAAAGATGAGAAGCCTGACTCGAAGGCTGCTCCAGCTCAGGTTGATGAGGAAAATGACGATGACTGCGCCATGAGTGCTCATGCACCTCTAGAGAAGAGGTGCGGTGATATGGAGTTGTAGTTGGAGCTACAGAGAACGAGGGCAGGATCCTTGAGGTGCCCAAACTCTTGGATCACATACTGATACGGGAGCCCTTAATGACAGTAACAGAATGACGGGAGTTAGTTGGTGCGGGGGATGATGGAGCGACAATGGCAGAGCTAGAGCACCAAAGTCTGAAGCAGCGCAGTGGAGTGTTGCAGCAGTGCGGGAGGCACAGAGCAGATACAACAATAACGCAGTAGCATCAGAGGGTCAGCGCAGATTAACAACAGAGGAAGCTTCAGCATTGAGGTGCATCCAGACTGACTAGTATGTCAGGATTTGGGATATCTTTCAGTTGCTTAACTCTCAGCAACTGAGTTGCAGTGCAGCAGTTAGCAGTGGTGGTGCTATGGGCAACATGATGCAACATATTGAGAGGGAGTTGCAGTACAGATGCAATAGTGACAGTGGCAGAGTCATGGGCAGTAGTATAGATTGCAGCAGCACAGTGGATGAGGGGCAGTAGGCCGAGCATCAACAGCGCAGAGGACCGATGTCATGGATCAGGGTGATGCTTCTGGTGAGAAGTATTGCTAGAGCACATTCCTCGCTAAGAGGGAGTGTTGAATTTTAGGTAGCATTGAATGTGCTCTAGCTTCGAAATTTTGTGGAGGGGCTAGAACACATGAGATCTCCAAGACCCAGAAATCGTTTGGAGAAATTCCGCCCGGAGTGCATTTTGTTCAAATAATTAATTATTTTTAATGGAGCCTAAGTTAAAATTTAGGAAATTAAAATAATTAAAATGAATTAATGTAAATGTGGGTGAGAAGCTTCTAAGTGACGAGGATCAAGTCTGTTTTAATCTTAGCCGTTGATTAAAGATTTGATCACGAGTGTTGATTCCTCAATAGGAAAAGTATAAAGGAAGGATTGAGGGTCAGTTGTAGAACAAACACACATAAAGCAGCACTTGAGTTAAATCAAAATTCTGGGGCGCGGTTTGCTGAGAATTTCGAAGTGAGTTCTAGTGCAGAGAGGGGCAGTTCTGCAGTGGGAATTCAGTCCAAGGCCGAGAATACATTGTAGAGAGGCAGTGCAACACCAAGGAGAGACATTGTAGCACCTGGAAGGGTGACACAGAGCCTGAGAGAGGTGACGTAGTCACTGAAAAGGCAACGCTGGGGTTTCTGTGAAGCAGATCGGGCATCAATTCAGCAGATCGATTTTTGAGCCAAGAAGGCTCATGAGGAGGGTGACGCGGCTCCTAGAGGAGGTGACACAGTGTCAGCATAGAGCTGGGAGCAGTTGCTGCTGCGCAGCACTGGGGACAGTGCAGTCACCTGTGGGGTTTGACCATTATGTTGCTGGATCAACCAAAATATCTGTCTCCGGATAGAGGTACTTCTGCCGAGATTTTTCTCTGTTGGGTGAGCCGGATTTGGCACCCTAGTTGTACTTAGAAATCTGCTTAATAATAAAACCCTCATATCTGCTGCATAGGTTTTCCCGCATTGGATTTTTCCGGGAATGTTTAGTCCAAAAATAAGTGTGTCCTTTGTGTGATTGTCTCATTTTATTTTCAGTACTTGACCATATATTGGTGTAGGTTGTAGTGTATTTGCATTAATGTTTACTGAAGAATTCTATAAATATCTTGTTAATTGAAAAACACAAGTAGGAAATGCAAATCAGTTAACTACAGTAGGATTTATGGTTGTTAGATTCAAAGATTTTCACAACATAGTGATGCCATATATATGTAATACTGCCATATCAATATATTGCAATCATATGTACTAATTCCAATGCAACTTTACATACAAAACCTTACCAAGATATATATGATGTCATATTTCTGTGAGCATGAAGCCGCTGTACCAATCCAAGGTTAGTGTCAAGACTTCACTGTTCCATATTAGTGTCGAGATATATAATAGTGCCGAGACCATATGATATCTTTGCAAACTTCTGCGATCATAAATGATGCTTATGCAAACCTTTGCGAATACACATAAAGATTTTGTTTTTGAGATGCAATTCCAGGGTAGAATTACAAATGCGATGATGTGTATAGAAGTGAAGCCCAATCCGAATAATACAGCGATGACTGTGTGATGCTATACCCATACTTATGTGATGCCCATGCTGAGTATTCAAGCCATAGTTCCATAGAATTGACAAATACTGTATATAGGTAAGAGCCACGATCCATTAAAGGAAAATGTGCGATGCTCATTCATTACAGTTATGTTGATGCGAAGATTACCCATAATATATATGCGATGTGATCATACCATAAAGATGCCCATATAGTGTATATATAGATACCATTGTGACTTATGCGAGGACTGTTGATTTTTATAGCATCGGAAAGTGCTCTAAGCCCCAAATTTGGTGGAGAGGCTTAGACACGAGTATTCCAAAGAAGCCATAAACCATTTGTGAAATTCCACTCGGTTAATGTTTTATTAAAATAATTAATTCTTTTAATGGAGACCCTAAGTATAAACTTAGGGAAATTAAATAATTAAAGGACATTAATAAAACAAAGTGATAATAATCTAGAAAAGGAAGAGATCAAGTCATGTTATAATCTTAGCTTTTGATTAGAGATCTAATCTCGGTCGTTGATTTCTCAACGAGAAGACTATAAAGGAAGGCTTGAGGGTCATTTGGAAAGAGACACACGGAGTGAATCTTGAGATCGAATTCTTCTGACGAAGCAGATCTTGGACGAAGATCATATCTAAGTGATTCATGCAATGAGGGGCAGAGTAGCTTCCGGAGAGAGATATTTTCTCAGCCAGAGAATCATCAGTAGAGAGACCCAGGAAGACGTCCAACAGAGCTAGCACGGAGCTAGTTAGGGTGACGCAGAGCCAGCGCAGAGCCAGTGAGGGTTGCGCAGAGGTTCAGAGGGAGTCCGAGATCCAGCTATTGGATCAAATCTAGAAGCCGGAAGCTGGGGTGTGAGGTCGGGAGGCTCAAATCTATGATTCCGGGAGTCAGATCGATCTGTTGCTAGGGTGACATAGTCCTTAGAGGAGGTGATGCAGTGCCCACTGCCTACGCAGTGACTGCACAAAGACCTCCAGAGGCAGTCTTTCCAGTGTTCGGATCAGTCGGATTTTCCATTGATTGTGTGAGGTAAAACTTAATTTCTTTCTACCAGTATTTCTCTCTGTGACTGTATAACCCTTGAGGTATTTAGAGATATATTCAGGATTTGCTACTACTTAATAATACAAACCCTCAGATTTGCTGCAGTGGTTTTCCTGCATTGGGTTTTTCCGAGGACTTGTGTCCAAAAATAATTGTGTCCTATGTGTGATTGATTTCTTGCTCAGTTGCCTTGTTTCAAAATCATATTTATTAAGTGTAGGCTGCTTCAGTAATTACTTCAATAATTTAGATTTGAATTAATTATGTAAATGTAATTTACTTAATAGGAGAAGTACACTCAGTTGATGTAGTAGGATTCCTTAGATTGTTAGATCTAGGATTTTTCACATGGTATCAAAGCATTTGATGTGAAACGGGAAGAGTAGATATGAATTTGAAGTGAAGGCCGAATTGTTGCAGCAGCAACAGATCGAATCCCTAGAGGGATTGCGTAGATCTAGCCAGGAGGGCTGAAGTCTTGAGGTTGTATCTCTTTGAGTGAGTCGACAAAGAGGTAGGACTTCTGGTTCGAGATTTTGCTGAGGTAGAGGGAGCTGCGCAGAGCCTTCACGCAGAACCAGAGGGACACAGTTTTTCTGCAGGTAGTTGCTGGAGCATAGAAGCGTTAGAAGAAAGAAAAAGCACATAGCGGGAAATTCTTCCTCAGTGAGTTCCTAGCTGAGGAATTCAGTATTTTTCTAGGATCTGAGCAGCAGATCCGGGAAGTAGGTCTACGAGCTTCAGAGGGAGTGCGTAAGCCTGCCTAGGTTGCGCAGAGGGGGAGAAAGAGGAAGAAGTTCGACAATGTTCGGATGAGATGGCAGCTCATGGTCTTCGAGATCAGGACCGATTGGAGGGTTCCTCCAACTATGTAATCTGGAAGGAAAGGATTCAATTCCTTCTAGATGAATTTGATCTCAAGACGTTCGTGGCAAATGTGGGTTGTTGTACCTGCAGTTTCGGATCAACTTGAGAAGTACACGACCAATATGGCAAAGTGCAAGAGGCTAATCCTTGATGGTGTCAAGGATCACATAGTCTCACATTCAGCTGGCAAGAACACTGCCAGGGAAATGTGGGTAGCTTTGTCTTTGTTGTACGAAGGATCTTCCGAGCAGTGGAAGATGTACTCGGAGCAGAAGCTCCGAATGATCCAGATGCAAAAAGGGGAGCACATTGCTTTGTTACTTACGAGTTTTCAGGAGATTCGAGACCAGTTGGCAGCCGTGGGATCCACCTCAACTGCAGGAACTATGGTGAGGCTAGCCCTTAATGCAATCACGGAGGAGTGGCAAGCTTTTGTCCAAAGCATTATGAGTAGGGCTACACTTCCTAGTTGGGAGTAGATGTGGGCAACACTTCCGGAGGAAGAGCTAAGGAGAGATCTTGTCAAGTGCAAGCCTGGCAACAACAGCAGTAGCAGATCAAAGACTTTGGAGGAGCAGGAGAATGGAGCCCTTGCATCGAAAGGGAAACAAGGGCAACAGAGATAAAAGAGAGATGTATCGAAGGTGAAATGCTTCAGATGTGGTGAGATGGGCCACTTTGCATCACAGTGTTCTTTGAAGAAAAGGACAAGGATAAGAAGCATGATCCGACAGTTGCAGCCACAAATGTCGAGCAGGATGAGTTTGCTATAAGTGCCCATGCTTCTCCTGGTAAGAAGTGGGGTGACATAGAACTGTAGTTCACTCCTGAACTTCAGTTGGGTAGGATCCTTGAGGAGCCCACCTCATGGATCATTACCTTGCTACGGGAGCCCATAATCAGCAGTAGCGAGATGGAGGAGTTTCAGTGAGAGCCGAGGAGTGATGGAGACGACAATGCAATGGGTAGCAATGCTCATTTCTAGAGCAACAACAACGTAGCAGTAGCAGCGCGATGCATAGGAGTGCAACGCAGTGCAGAGCAACAACAACACAGTGCATCAGAGGGACAACGCAGTAGTTACCAGCAGTCAGAGTCTTCAGCACCAAGGTGCATCCACTGAACACTTGTTTAGTTCTGGGTGAGTTTAGTTGTTTCTCTCAGCAGTTGAGTTGTAGTGCACATTCAATGTTAACAGTGGCAGTGTTAGCAACATAGCATATGCAACACTTGAGAGGGAGCTGTAGTACAGATGCAGCAGTGGAAGTGGCAGTGTCATGGGCAACATTACAGTGGCAGCAACAGTGCAGTGGTTGATGAACTTTAATAGCGCGAAGGGTGCTTTAGGGATAGAGCAATATGCAACATGCATATTGTTAGAGCACCTTCCTCGCTAAGAGGGAGTGTTGATTTTTGTAGCATCAGAAAGTGATTTAAGCCCCAAATATGGTGGAGAGGCTTAGGCACGAGTATTCCAAAGAACCCATAAACTGTTTGTGAAAATTCCACTCGGTTATTGTTTTATTAAAATAATTAATTATTTTAATGGAGACCCTAGGGAAATTAAATAATTAAAGGACATTAATAAAACAGAGTGAAAATAATCTAGAAAATGCGGAGATCAAGTCATGTTATAATCTTAGCCATTGATTAGAGATCTAATCTCCGTCGTTGATTTCTCAACAGGAATATTATAAAGGAAGGCTTGAGGGTCATTTGGAAAGAGACACACAGAGTGAATCTTGAGATCGAATTCTTCTGACGGAGCAGTGCTTAAATGAAGATTAGATCTAAGTGATTCAATGCAGTGAGGGGCAAAGTAGCTTCCAGAGAGAGATTTTCTTAGCCGGAGCCTCATCAACAAAGAGGCAGGAAGACATTTAGCAGAGCCAGTCAGGGTGATGTAGAGCCAGAGCAGAGCTAGTCAGGGTTGCATAGAGGTTCAGAGGGAGTTCGAGATTCAACTATCGGATCAGATCCAAAAGCCGGAAGCTGGGGTGTGAGACCAAGAGGCTCAGATCTGTGATTTCGGGAGTCAGATTGATCTGTTTCTGGGGTGACGCAGTCCTTAGAGGAGGTGATGCAGTGCCTACGCAGTGACTGCGCAGAGGCTGCGTAAAGACCTCTAGAGGCAGTCTTTCCAGTGTCCGAATCAACGGAATTTTCTAGTGATTATGTGAGGTAAAACTCACAATTTCTTTCTGCCAGTATTTCTCTCTGTAACTGAATAACCCTTGAGGTATTCAGAGATGTATTCAGGATTTTTTACTGCTTAATAATACAAACCCTCAGATCTACTGCCACCGGTTTTCCCGCATTGGATTTTTCCGGAGACTTGTGTCCAAAAATAATTGTGTCCAGTGTGATTGATTTCTTGCTCAGTTTCCGTGTTTCGGAATCAAATTTATTCAGTGTAGGCTGCTTCAGTAGTTACTTCAATAATTCATATCTGAATTAATTATGTAAATGTAATTTACTTAATAGGAGAAGTACACTCAATTGATGCAGTAGGATTCCTTAGATTGTTAGATCTAGGAATTTTCATAAAGGACCACAAAACATACCTTTGCAGAATATACTGTATGGGCGAGCTATGGGACATGTCATGTGCGAGAACACAAAAATTCAAACCATTGTTATAACCATGCAAAAGGAAATGTGAATCATGTGAGAGCTATGGTGTTGAGCCATAATGGCAAGTCAAATAAAGCGAAACAGATAAGCTATCCTCTAAATTCGTTGACCGAGATGACAAAATCAATGATTATATGAACCTTTGAAAAATCCCTTTAATTTATACAACATTAAGGAGCATCGATTAACCCTTTCCAGGGTTTTCTTCAATTAATCCGACTTTGACTTTTGGAGGGAAACTTCAAATTTCAAAATTTGAATTTTACTCAAATTATTTAATTCGATATCTCTAAAAATCTCTTATAAATATTTCCCCCAAATAATTTTATTTTATAATTCTTCCTTTGGCGAGATTGTCTTCATATGGGGCTTAACATTTCCCTTAGGGGAAATTTGTCCCAACGTTGCCAAAATTAACACTCCCTCTCAGCTAGGGAGAAATTTCTATGAGCATCATAGGCCTCATCTCATCATGATGTATCTCGAGAGTACATACAAAAGACAAACATCAATACCCATCTCATATTATTTCATAAAAGGAGGAATCCATAATCAATAGTACGGGAAACCTATCACCAGGTCAAATCATATGACCTCCATCTCAGTTATATCAACACAATATCCATCTCAACACTTCTCAACATAACTTGATTCCTTTGATCATTAGCTGAACAATCTCGATCTAAAGAAGAAGAAGACTAATCATAGGGGAGCATCTTGCTTTCACCTTATATCCAATAATCAATCCGGTCATCTAAAGAAGTGTCATTATTATCATCAAGTCATATCTCATTTCGACTCATCTTGCTTATCTCCATCTGTTGAACAATATTGAATATGAGGAATGTAACATCATAAGGGAGCCCAACTCAACCCACAACAACATTGTAGAGCTTAGCTCAATCCGGAATAACTGCCAGCAGGGAGCCAATGTTACAACCCAGGAAACTCATCATTCGGGAGCCAATGCTACTACTTGGAATCTACAGACAATAGGAGGGATGCCACTTACCATGAGAGGTAAGGATCACGCGTATCTTATTGTCTCTGTTGATCTTCCCATCTCAAATGTCTTGTCGTCATCTATGCTCATCTTGCATTGAATACTTTTGTATCCAAAGAAGAAGAATCACCACAAGGGGGCCTTATTCTTCCACCCTATATCCAAAGACAATGGGCGAGATTAGACCTACCCCAATGCATAGGGATAACACTCTATCCCAAAGTCCCTGACAATAGGTGAGATCAACTTACCAGAGGTAAGGATGACACTCTACCCAATTGTCCCTGATCTTCCCATCTTGACCCTTGAGAGTCAAATGGTAGAACACTTGCATCCACCAAATTGGGAGAGATCCACCTACTGCAAGGGGTAGGGATCACACTCTATCCCAATTCCCTCATCCCATTGGCCAGATGGGGAGGTTATCCCACAAAGTGGGCATGATACTAACTAGGATATACTCTGACTAGGGGGGATCCCAGGTCTCAGACACCCTATCGGTCAAAGGTCCCTCTTCCCCAAGAGCCTGCAGATTCGATTCCTCACCTTGGAAGCTTAGATAGGGGGAAAGAACTAGCTCAGTGTCCTCAATCAACCCTGACCCTTATCCAGGAGGGTCACATCCATCAATTTGTGCTACTCTCTGAAGATAAAAAAACATTTAAAATTGCTCGTATTCGGTGCCAGCGCATACAAATTATGGAAGTGTTCAATCACACTGCCTCATACATTACCAAGAGCAACAGTTCATTGTTTTCCTGTTCATCTAGGACATCTAGTGTCAGAGAAAAAAAATATAAAACAAAGAAAAAGAATACCATATTCATCTTTACTCCCTCTTATGCAGTGAGGCAGTAACCTCAAGCTTGAGCTTGTATTCATACAACAACATTGTTTTAATCCGTGGAGATGTATTTGACTGAGACTCTATCTAACTTAAAGTGCATGTTGCAAATCAAGAGTTCAACTCATTGTGGAAATCCATCAAAACTATATTTGAAGAGGAGGCTCTTTCGACTGCTTCAATGTAGTCCATCATGCCAAGCATACTTCCCTTTACATGGAAGCCCTCATTGTCTCTTTGCTCCCTCTAGTACTGAATACTGAAGTGGTCCATTCCTGTCATAAATAAGTTGTCTGTGCATATAATCAAATATCAAAGACATACCTGCAACCTAAACAGATGTAGGTGTCTGCATCATAAGATCATTTGTCCAAATATGCTAAGACTAGAGGGCTTGCTCAAATCCATATGGGACTTTCTTCCATCTTCACATTTTTGAACCACATCATCAAAAATTGCTTCATTTTGCAATCATAATCTTCCACCATAGATAATAATAGGTGTTGGGATCTCATCAGGGGTTTCTCCCTCTGGATGGGAATCCTCTTCAATCATCAATCAAGACATCAACCTATCTTACATCTTGCTGTCATGCATCAACAAAATAGTTAGATCATAGAGTCAAACTATATCAGGTTCTTATAAATATACATACCATAGTCATGACAGGTCACCATCAGTTGTTTCATTATCATGTTTGAACATGTCTTCAAACATACATCAAGGGTTAATAGTCACATCTTCACTTCTTTATCACATTATTCGAACGTTTTCCATTAACATCATCAAGTCCAGTCAACCATTTTTGTCACATTGTCAAATTTATTATGTTGTTAGGTTATCATATCAGAACCTTATCAAGAATACATTCAATAGATGAACCACACTATTGCCATCAAGGTCACTCTACTCATTACAAGTATTGACAACAATATCAAGTAACTATATATCACAGTCAATTAGGAAATTCATTATGGTCACATGACTGACATTGTCTAATATTAATTGTTACTATAGAATGCACCAATACACCAAAAATCAAACTTACTCTCTGTTGGACTATATAAATCACTGTTAAATGAATAAATAACACACGTTAATTATCAATCCAGGGGTGTCTATTTATTCCAATGACAGTTGCACTGTCTGTGCCGATACACCAACCAGAAGCAATTTCAAAGAAAAGAAATCGTTGCTGGAGTAAATGCTGGAAGTGAATCACTCATGCAAAATTAAAAGGATCTACAAGACTAGAATCACACTTCAATTAATCTGTTCTAGCGCGCCACACGACAAGTAACCAACTGGTGTCTCTAATATCATATGTGTAATGGCATACAAAGTATTAAAATTGAAGCGGATATATTCACAGTTGAACAACAACATCAACACTCTATTGATACATTAACTGAAATACAATTACATACACACAACTACTTCAATCACTGCAATCCCTGCTAAGAAGGAGGGCCCTTCCTCCCTAGCAGGGCCCAGGTAAAGGAGGAACTTAACGGAAACTAAATTGAATAACGCATGTAATTGCAATAACAGGATGATCTGTATTAATTTGAACACAATTACAGAGCCAAAATAATGTTGTTCTCCGTTAAACTTTCGACCTCTAGGGCCGAGAACTATATAGTGGTTACATCAGAAAATTAAGGGATAGATCAGTCATGAGAATCTTATGATTCTCATGCTGATCGAAATAGAACACATATAGTTATAACCACTTCCTAATAAAGTTCTAACTAGAAAATAAAAGATTAAAATCAAAACCGCCCTTAGGCTGTTATCCCAAAAATACAATGCTAAACAACTTCTACAGCTATCGTAATAGAATCACAGCTGTAGTGTAACAGCGAGAGGATAGAGCAGCAACAAGTGTTGACGGGATCAGTCAACGGTACAACTGTATCAACAGTTCGCTAGTGGGTCTGTAACAACAGAGCGTAACAATAGTTGCCGACGGGTCTGTAACAACAAGGTGTAACAGCTTCACTTTACTGTAACAACACCCTCTTAAATGCTCCTGTGAACTTCGTGCTCGGGATCTTTGGTGCTATAAATGACATCTGAAAATACAACACAAAGACCATCGATCTTCTCCAAACATTCACCATCAATTAGCCATAAAAAGGTACGATATATCATAATAATTGGTGAATTGGCAGAGTAATAAAAACAAGCTGAAACAACACAAGTTAGGGTAGAAAGGTAGGAGAAAGAGGCAAAGATACTCCCATTGGTTTTAGTTAAGAAGTAAAATAGGGAAAACAAAGGTAGGAAAGATGTACAAAACTGACACCCAACATCTCCCCCCAACTGAAATACTTGCATGTCCTCATGCAAACTCATCTCCCATGGGAATATCTCCGGTGCAGGTCGGTGAGATCATAAGTATCAGCTGTATCTTCGTCTGCAGACCTGTATCCTCGATTGGCCATCAACTGCCGTACCCAAGATTCTGACTCATACTTACTCAATTCATAATTGATCTGGTAATCCTCAATTCGCAGCCAGATCAAAGGAAACTTGAATCTCAATCCCAACCACAAAGCACCAAGGGATTGTACAATCTGTGCATAAGCTGGTACATGTGTAACAACCACCACGAAATTCTAGAATGAGAATGGATCCCCCTTCAATAGCTCAGCATTGCTGGCTTCCGTGCGTTTCAAGCACCATGTCAAAGCTCGGCTCTTCATCATTGAGAACTGATTGAGGCAGAAGTTCACAATTCTTCTTTTATAAGTGACAGCCGGTTCTTTAATCCTAGATGTACTCAACATTCTCCTGAATTTTCGTCTCAACTCAGCAGCCCGTCTTGGTTCTGCCCGAACCCACAATGTCGTCTTCTCCTCATTAGTCTCCATAGATTTAATGGCCAGATGCCATTCAATTTGATTCCTCATGAAGGACACAAAAGCCCTCAATTGAAGATCTCCCATATAGGAGAATACTGTCACAACGATCTGCATACTCACATGTTCACAAATAATATTGTGTAAGAATAACTCACACAACAAGCTTTGCTCATCAAAATTGGAGGCACGGAAAACATCTAGAAATGTACGAGTGGAAGAACATAAATAAGGTCTATCCTCTATAATATCTTTCATCTGAAACAAGAAGTAACGTTCCCACATAAAAATAGGATAGGATGGAGAAGGCCGCCTACAACCCAGCAAATTGAGGGCGAGGTCATGAAGTTTTTGCTTGTCTAAGGTGAGGTCCTGAACCTGCTGCTGTAACAACAACAACTGTTCTTCCTGTTTCTTTAGAGCTTCCTTCTTCTTGTAATTCTCCTATCCTTTCTTCAACTCTGCTTTCATCCATCTTTCATGTAAAGTGTCTATTTCTCTCTGATGTTCCTTTAGCGAAATCGTCCCCTCCCGAAGGGAGATTGCTTCTTGTTTCCACTTTTGTAACTCAGAAATTAGCAAGATTTCTCAGAACTCCATCCCGAAATGGGACTTGGCGTTCTCTAGCATTCAATATCTTCATCAACAATGGGTGTACTAGCCTCTGCTACACGGGGTTGTTCCACCTCTGCTGCTGATTCTTGTGTAACAACAGCCTCGTCGGTGGGTTCTTGTGTGTCAGCCCCTTTGTTTCCACCTAGAGTAGCCTCTATGTCCATTGATGTTTCTTCTACAATAGGAGTGGGCTCCACAGGTTCTTGTGGGTCGGCTTCTAGGTCAATTATTACAGAAGGCTCTGCTTTAACTGCTGGTTCTTGTGTAACAACAATATCATCAACATGTTCTTATGTAACAACCTCCTGCTGTTCTGTTTCTGTTTCCATTGGGCTGATATTTTCTCTACAGACCTTGTATCCCGCTGCTGTTAAATCTTGAAAACATGTCATGCATACCGATACCGGGATTTCCTTCCCCTCAGATAATTTCCGCTTTAATTCTTCATTCTCCTTTCTTAGATTTTCTAGTTCTAAAAACAGGGCATTGGTTTCGTTCTTACCTGATGAGGAGGGTTGCCTTTCTTCTTCTTGGACTCCTGCTTCTGTTTGTTTTTCGGTCGTAGGCAAAGGTTCTGCAGGTATGCTGACTTTCACTCTTTGTTTTGGTCTTCTATCCCCAGTTGGTTCATCAATAGGCTTTTTTCCACTCCTAACTCCAGCAGGCCAAGTTTGGGTTTCCACCTTTGCCTGACTTCCTCCTGAAGTCGTGGTCTGTTTCCCCCGGCTTGTCCTTGACCTCTTTCGCTTGAATTCTTCCTTGGCCTAGGGCATCCAACACGATTAGCTTAATGAGTCCGTGATTAGTCACAAATGCCTCCAGGTGTGCTGTTGTTTTTACTGTTGCCGCCATATGCTTGATATTCCCCAACAAATAAAATGGAAGATTAATTCTTTGTTGGCGCCGAAGGTGATTAAGCAGCGGAAAGTGATAGTTGAACACTATCGTGGATCTTTCCTCACAAGTGATATATTTAATTAAACCCAGGGAAACATCTTCCCAAGGATGAGGAAGTGACAATCTGTCAATTCCTCTCCCTTTCTTCTCCAGTTTTTCTTCCCCTACTAGGAAGTCTTCTTTCAAGGAGGGGTCACTGATTTTTCTGTTAAACCACCTTCGCCCCTCTACTAGTAATGAAGTTACTTGGGCAATTACCTCTTCAGTCACCTCCACTTGCATGCCCCTTACTTGAATTTGATTATTGTTCAAGTTCTGATCAAATTCAATTGCCACCGCCTTGTCTGAGTCTTCAAGCTTCTGGAAAAACTCAATCCATCTGGCATCTCTGAATATATGGTAGGCTTCTGGACAATTTTGCAAGGCGTCCATAGAATCCGGCTCGTGCTTGACCGCTGCTCCACCCATCTCTGCTGTTCGATTCTAAATTTACTTCTTGCTGTTCAACTCCACTGTAATATCACTGTTTCTGAATTCGCTGCTTTTCTGTTCAGCCCCACTGTAACATCACTGTGTTTCTGAATTTGCTACTTCTCAGCGTCTCTGCTTATCCCAGTCGACGAGTTTACAATGAAAATGCAAGGTTTCCGTCGAGGAGGTTGATGGGAAGTGACGACTTCTACGGATTTACTAAATCGTACCTCACACTAATATTCATAAATGGCTCAGTATGGAAAGTAATGGGATTTAATACACACGCTCTTTTCCAACTGGATTCGGTCATCATTGGCAATTCTGTTATTGATTAGGTGCATGCAGATTTGATAGATATTTATGATTACAACTTTTTTCAATGATTTCAAGACATATCCCCTCCCCCACCTTAATGGTGACGGCTGCGCACGGCTGTCACAGGAGTATCATTACTTTGCCAATTAATCACCGAATCAACAATTACAACGTTTACCTTTTTAATGACATACCGGAGGTGACATGGAGGAAGACTTTGAATTGGCGGCGTCCTGCTTGCAACACTCATGTTGTTGCGTTTGGCCGGCACAGTTATTGCTGTTTATGGAATGAATCCTAAAAAACAATATTCGTGGCTGTCGGCTGTTACATGTGTAACAACCAAGACAACCCTTAGATTATTCTCAGAAAAACATAATAATCAGGAGAAATTGGTACAGAAAAGGAAATTACATGAATACCATCATCCTATAAAATAGATCAGAAAGGGGAGATGATGTTTCAGGAAGAAAAACATAGGTGTAACAGCCCTATAAGAGTGGGTTTCAGCTGTTACTGACTGTCTGATTGCGCCCCAGAAAGGGGTTTTCACAGTTAGATTTATTTTTGTTTTTGTTTTTATTTTGTTATTTATTTTTTTACATCTTTTTTTTTTCTTTTTTTTAAAACAGGTGTAACAACTGCCACAAATGTGGTTTTCAACTACTGCACTTGTTGGAATTTCAGTTTTTAAAGCAGCATAGGAGAATGTTCCCCTACTGTCGTAACATGAAGATCAGAATATGCGAAAATGTTGACAAATGATTCATTCGGAGTGGGTTGATGATATAACCTTAAACGGTGCCCATTAACTAGTAACGACGTCTTAGCACTGTCAATGGTGACCAATTGTACAGTCCCATTATCAAAGACCGTATCCACTTCGTAAGGACCTAGCCATCTGGTGCAGAGCTTGCCTTTGAAATCTTTGAACCTTGAATCCTACAAAAGAGCCCAATCTCCTTTCTGGAAATTTTTCTTCTTAATAAATCCATCGTGCCATCTAGCTCTTTGTTGCTGAATGATCTCTTTTTGTTGAATGGTAGCCAGCCGTTTCTCTTCCAACTCATTGAGCTGGTTCAGTCTTTGAGTCTGTGCTGTACTCAAATCCAAATCGACCTGCAGTGCTGTTCTTAATGTCTTTATTTCAAATTCTATGGGGAATAAGGGATTTTTACCATACACTGGTTCCTATGGTGAGAAGCCTGTAGTATTCCTCCATGTTGTCCTGTAGGCCCACAGTACCTCTGGAAGTTTCTTGGCCGAGTTTCTTCTGTGGCTGGCTACTGTCTTTGTTAAGATTCTCTCAATGACTTTATTGGTGCTTTCTACTTGACCATTTGCTTGTGGGTGATATGGTGTAGTGATTCTGTGATGAATTCCATATTTTTCAACCAAATTCTTGATCAAATGAGATGTGAACTGAGGCCCCCCATCTGTCACTATCTGTCTTGGTATCCCAAAACGAACAAAAATATCTTGAAACAAGAAGTCTGAAACAACCCGCTTTATTGCTCTAGTTAGTGCCTTTCCTTTGACCCATTTTGTGACATAATCGATGCAGACCAATATGTATGATTTTTGTTGTGATGAAGGATTAATTGGCCCCACAAAGTCTAGGGCCCATTTCTCAAATGGTTCTATTACTATCTGAGGCTGTAACAACATCTCATCTGATTTCAGAGGCTGGCCCATCCTTTGACAACTATCACATCCTTTCACAAACTTCTTGGCATCCTCCAATATTGTTGGCCAGTAGTATCTTGTTGAGAGTACTTTATGTCCTGTTCTCTTATCTGCGAAGTGTCCTCCATAGGGTTCCTCATGACAAGCCTTCAAGATCTCAAATACTTCATCTTCTCTAACACATCGTCTAATCTGAAAATCTGGCCGGTGTGATAGAGATTGCCTTCTATGCAGGAGTAGGTAGCACTTTGTTGTATAATCTTCTTTCTTTCCTTGGAAGACAATTGGTGTGGGAATTTTCCTGCAGCAAGGTAATTGGCTATATCTGCATACCATGGTGAGTGAGTAGAGATGGCAAAAAGATATTCATTTGGAAAATAATCCTCAGTGGCAGTGCAGTCATCACTTATAGTTAATCTAGAAAGGAAATCAACAAGTACATTATCTTTCCCAGGTTTATCTAAAAATAGTAATATCGAATTCTTGTAACAACATTAACCATCGTGTAACTCTACCATTAGTAATAAGCTTTTTCATTAAAAATCGAATTGCAGCATGGTCAGTGTGTACAAATACTCGATACCCAGTGATGTAGTGCCGAAATTTGTTGATAGCATGCCCTACTGCTAGGAATTCCTTCTCAGTAACAGTGTAGTTGAGTTCTACCGGAGTCAAGTTCTTGCTGATGTAATAAATGGCATAAGGTTTCTTCTCCTCCAGCTGCCCCAAAACAACACCCACATCCATGTCAGATGCATCTGTAGCAATATGAAACGACAATTCCCAGTTTGGTCCTCGTAAAACAGGTGCTGCTATTACACAATTCTTCAACTTTAAAAAGGCCTGCTCACACTTCCCTGTCCACACACATTCCGCATCTTTCATAAGTAATGAAAATAGAGGAGATGCAATCTTTGAAAAATTCTCTATAAATCTCCTATAGTATCCTGCATGTCCCAAAAAATTATGTACCTCTTTCAGAGTCTTAGGGGTCGGGATTTTCGAGATTACCTCAATTTTTGCAGGATCTACCTTGATTCCATCTGTTGAAATGAAATGTCCCAGCACAATTTCTTCGGTCATCATCATGTGGCATTTTTCTGTGCTCAGAGCAACATTAGTTTGTTCACAACGTTCCAACACTTTTCCAAGTTAGTTAATGCTCTCTCAAAGGCATCCCCGTAGGGTGTAAAATCATCCATAAAGATTTCAAGACAGTCATTCAAAAGATCAGAAAAAATACCCAATATTGCCCTTTGAAAGGTTGCTGGTGCATTACAGAGGCCAAAGGGAAGGACTCAGTATGCGAAAGTACCCCATGGACAAGTAAAGGTTGTCTTGTCTTGGTCTTCTGGGGCAATCTGTATTTTATTATAGCCACTAAACCCATCTAGAAATGAAAAGAATTTTTTTCCAGAAAGAGAGTCCAAGACCTGATCAATGAATGGTAAAGGAAAATGGTCCTTTTGAGTGGCCTTGTTAAGTTCTCTATAGTCAACACAGACTTTCTATTTTCCATTCTTCTTCGGAAGTATGACAAGCGGAGACACCCACTGATTGTCGGAAATGGAGTAGATGAAATTAGCATTAAGGAGTTTCTGCAATTCTTCTTTCACTATCTCCTTAAGTGCGGGGTTCTTTCGGCAATGAGGTTGTCTAACTGGTTTGAAATCCTCTTTAAGGTAAATGCGGTGGGTGCATAGGCCAGGATGGATTCCTTTCATATCAATATAGTCCCATGCAAATGCCTTTTTGTATTTCTGTAAAAGCTGTATCAACAATCTGTTTTTTTTTAGCAGTCAGGTTAGGATTGATGTTTAAACATTTTCCAGGTTCGATTTCAACGGGACTGCTGATAGTAAGTGGAGTTGTTTTCAAATGTTCAATAATTGCATCATCTTCCTCATCTTCGTCTCCCAAATCTCTAATGGAGGCAACAGGGAGTGAATTACTAATAAAACCATTAATGATATCATCCTTTGTTTCATCCTTAAAGTATTGTGCTTTTCCAAGCGTGAGAAGAGGTAGGGAAAGAATAGATTCAAGTGCAAATTCGTCCCACCAGGGACTACTCGAATCCATATGAGGTTTTGCTGGGGGATAAAGGTTCAGGTTCTGAGTGGCCTGTCCATCTGAGATCACCATAGATCCAATATATGCGTCTGCAGGGGCTAGCCACGGTCTTCCCAAGATTAAAGGATGACCCCCAGGTTGGTTTTGGTTTGTAAAATGAGAAAGTTAGCCAGATAATTCCAGGAAGCCACAGTGATAACCACATCTTCAATCACTCCCTCGGGCTTGACACGGGACCTATCTGCTAATTCAAGCACTGTAGGTGTAGGTCTAAGTCCATGGAGTCCCAGAGAGATGAGGAGGTCTTTAGTCATGACATTAATAGCTGCCCCTAGATCAATCAAAGTATTGGTTATGGGATGATTGTCAATATGGACAGTCTCTGTAGGGTTCCCTGGGTCATTATATTTAGTCAAAAAAGGCTGATTAATCATACGATCGGACAATTTTCCCATGACATGGATAGTAGCAGGGTCTTTAGGTTTCCTTCCAGGTCTTTTGACGCATAGATCCCTCACTGTTTTAGCGTAGATAGGAACTTCTTTAAGAGCTTGTAACAGTGGAATCCACACATACAAATTTTGTAGCTCCCCGAGGAATTCGGATTCGCAGTTTCAGTTAATCGCTGAGGGTATGGGGGGTTCTGAATACTAACATCTGAGTCTGCTATCACAGATGTACTAGCCTTACTCGGATTGGCTGCTGTAGGAACAATAGACCCTCCCGAGCTGGCTGTTACAGATGTAACAGCTGGTGCTGTATCAACTGTTACATGTGTAACAACTGCCTCAGAATCATCCATATCATTCCTGGGTGATTCACTTTCTTCGGTAATGATGGGGGTATGTTCAGATCTGATTACTTTCCCTGATCGAAGCCAAACCTCATTAAGTCCGATAGGAGTAATAAGATAAGTCTGGAGGGTAACTGGAGCATCCATGCTCTGGGTTGCCTTATTATTTGGATTGGGGTTAGGTTGCACAGGTAATTGGGGTCGGACAAAAGGTGTAGGATTTTGAATAGAAGGCAGTTGTAACTGCTGCTGTTGCATTGGTATTGGAGGGGGTACTGGACCT
Source organism: Pinus albicaulis (assembly GCA_034641835.2). Lineage (NCBI taxonomy): Eukaryota > Viridiplantae > Streptophyta > Pinopsida > Pinales > Pinaceae > Pinus > Pinus albicaulis. The sequence goes on from CM076570.1 coordinate 675,207,719, forward strand.
TAGCCATTGCCTCTCCAGTTTTGACCCCAAGGATTGGGTTGTGATGGAGGATATTGTATTGGTGGAGGAGATGGCCACTGGTTCCCTGGTGAAGGAAATTGTGTTGAGGAAGGAGTAGGATACTGCCATGGGTATTGCTGACTATTATAAACATTATTCCAAGGATAAAAAGAGGAAAAATCTGAAGGCATACCTGTAGGTCGCGACTACCATGGTCTCTTTGATCCGATGAAATAAGAAGATTGAACATCCTTGCTTGATTTTTGAAGTACCGCATTCAGTCTGGGAAACTTAGGACACTGATTCGTAGAGTGCACCAACTCACAGATGTTGCACAGGTTGACGCTATTCAGTCCAGATTCTCTTTCCAAATGTTTCTTTTTGCATCGGGGATAGAATATTGCTAAGGTTTCTTCAGCTTTTGCTTGTGCTTTCTTGACTTGTACTGTAGTGATTTGGGCAGAGAGAGTGCTAAGGAGGTCGGTTTTAAAATCCTCAAATAAGTTCCCGATCTCTGCTCTGGTTACTCCTCCACTTGTGGACTTTTGTATTCGAAGTGAGGGATCTCGAACTGAAACTCTCCCCTTGACCGATCCTCTTGAGCTACGCAGGCAAAGCTTCATTATCTCATCAAACGTCTCTTGCGATATGTCTCTTTTTCCTATTATGTTCAGATTCTCCAGACAATCATCCCTTAAACCTTTCAAGAATATTGGCTTTAGAATTTCTGGATCTAAATCACTGAACTTAGACCTCTATAAATTGTAGTGAAATTGCTCCAGATAGTCTTCCAGGCTTTCCTCCTCCTTCTGTGCAATTCTGAAAATCTCGTCCTTCAAGTCCCTGGTTCGGCAGTAGTCCTGATACTTAAAGAGGAAGGCCTCTCTCATGTCATTCCAGGTTCGAATCTTGCCAACACCCAATCTCATGAATCATCTTAATGCTGCTCCTTTCAGAGTAGCAGGGAATAATTTCAGCTTCTAGGCATCTGAAGTGTAGTCATAACATCTACACAGCACATCGAATTTGAACAGAAAGGTATCAGGATCTTCAACAGCCATCCCCTGAAAGGATGGTAGGGATGATAAAAGGATATTCTTCATAGGAGCCTCATCCCGTGTTACTACTATTGGGAATTCAAAACTAACAGAGCTGTCTGTCTTGACATTCTCATCCCCCATGGTTGATTCTTCTTGATGGGATGAGCTGACCTCAGAGTGCACTGGAGATTGACAAATAGAAGGATCGGGCTGCTCCAGGACCAACTGTTTAACAGCACTACCAACGTCCAATTGATGATCAACTGAATGTTGTTCCTCAGGTCCCTGATGTTCACCACTGGTCTCTCCGTGTCCTTCAATTCTCAAATCTCGATCAATGATTTTCCACTGTTGTTTTGAATCTGGAGTTTTGATATCGGGAGTGGATATGCTGTTCGAAGGATGGTGAGGTCCAGAAACGAAAGACATCGATGGTCCAAGCCTTGATATGGTAGTTGCTTTCTGTGGTCTTGTCTTCCTATTATCTCTGTATGACGTGGACTGTTCCTTTTCTACCCTTGAAATCAGGTCTCCAAAGAATGTTTTCCTTCCCAAATCTGCACTCTTCTTTTCCTTCTTACGACCCATCTTTCCTGTACTCAGTAGAGTGGGGGGTTTTTGTAAATGTTGATGTTGTCCTACCGGCACACATGGGCCCTATGTGTATCAATTTATCCTACAAGTGCTTCAGTTTCTACAGCAGTGAGCCAGCCCAAGTTTGTTAGAGCGATGCGCAGGTTCTTACCTCTCGTCTTACCGCCCAACAACTGTATAGCTGAAGGCACCCTAAAAAAACAACACCCAAAATTCAACTTGTAAGTATCCCAGCAAGACATTGGTGAGCACGCTCAAGTTTATTAGAGCGATGCACAGGTTCTTACCTCTCGTTTTATCGCCTGACAATTATGTCACTGGAGACACTCTAAGAAAAAAAACAAAATGTTCAGAAATTCAACCTCCTAAGTGTCCCAACAAGACATTGGTGAGCCCGCTCAAGTTTGTTAGAGCGCTGCGCAGGTTCTTACCTCTCGTCTTACTGCCCAACAATTGTGTCGCTGGAGACATTGTATGAAAACACATGGAAATTGCACTTCTAAGAAACAACTTTGATTGATTGGATCATCACTGCCATCCCCGACAACGACACCAAAATGTTGGACTATATAAATCACTGTTAAATGACTAAACAACACACATTAATTATCAATCCAGGAATGTCTGTTTATTCCAATGATAGTTGCACTGTCTGTGCTGATACACCAACCAGAAGCAATTTCAAAGAAAAGAAATCGTTGCTGAAGTAAATGCTGGAAGTAAATCACTCATGCAGAATTAAAAGGATCTACAAGACTAGAATCACACTTCAATTAATCTGTTCTAGCGTGCCACATGATAAGTAACTAGCTGGTGTCTCTAATATCATATGTGTAACGACATACAAAGTATTAAAATTGAAGCGGATATATTCACAGCTGAACAACAACAACAACACTCTATTTATACATAAACTGAAATACAATTACATACACACAACTACTTCAATCACTGCAATCCCTGCTAAGAAGGAGGGCCCTTCCTCCCTAGCAGGGCCCAGGTAAAGGAGGAACTTAACGGAAACTAAATTGAATAATGCATGTAATTGCAATAACAGGATGATCTGTATTAATTTGAACACAATTACAGAGCCAAAATAATGCTGTTCTCCGCTAAACTTTCGACCTCTAGGGCCGAGAACTATATAGTGGTTACATCAGAAAATTAAGGGATAGATTAGTCATGAGAATCTTATGATTCTCATGCTGATCAAAATAGAACACATATAGCTATAACCACTTCCTAATAAAGTTCTGACTAGAAAATAAAAGATTACAATCAAAACCGCCCTTAGGCTGTTATCCCAAAAATACAATGCTAAACAACTTCCACAACTATCGTAATAGAATCACAGTTGTAGTGTAACAGCCAGAGGACAGATCAACGACAAGTGTTGACGGGATCAATCAACAGCATAACTGTATCAGCAGTTCGCCAGCGGGTCTGTAACATCAAAGTGTAACAACAGTTGTTGACGGGTCTGTAACAGCAAGGTGTAACAACATCGCTTTGCTGTAACAACACCCTCTTAACTGCTCTTGTGAACTTCGTGTTCGGGATCTTTGGTGCTGTAAATGACATCTGAAAAGACAACACAAAGACCATCGATCTTCTCCAAACATTCACCATCAATTAGTCATAAAAAGGTACGATATATCATAATAATTGGTGAATTGGCAGAGTAATAAAAACAAGGTGAAACAACACAAGTTAGGGTAAAAAGGTAGGAGAAAGAGGCAAAGATACTGCCATTGGTTATAGTTAAGAGGCAAAATAGGGAAAACAAAGGTAGGAAAAGTGTACAAAACTGGCACCCAACACTCTCATATGTGGGTGACTGACATGTATGAATCAAGTCATCTATGAGGGTGATATGCTTGTCATACCTTCAGGGCCTAACTTGCCATCCAACATTGCAGCTAAATCAAAACACAAAAATAATATACTATACAACCTTGTATTTAGATACCTTTAGCAATTTGTAGAACTTGTTTTCCATTGGCAACTATAACATATGCATACTATAGTAGCTTTGTCAACTTGCATATCTGCTCCAACTTCCTTTTTTTTCTACACCAACTTCTTCCAATACTACATGCCTATCTCTCTTTTCCTGCACCACTTAGTATCCAAATGATCCTTAAGAAAGATTTGCTAATCACCACTTCATTAGGAAGTTAGAAGTACTAAAATACTCAACTATGCAAGAAGGCTAAGCAATAATCAAAACGAGAAATTTAAAACAAGAGCAGTGTCATAAAGAAATAGGTCTAGAAGGTTCTTATCTTTAATGAGGCTCGACAGAAGGGATCTTCTCCCTCTTGATCAAGAGTCTACAAAAGAAATGCAACCATTCATAGAATCACTATTTCGAGTCCTTTCTTAATCATGAGGTTCCACAAGTCATCAACAAACATCAACAAAGGAAAATCTACAACCAATCCAAACATACTGTCTCCTGAAGTGAATCTAGAATTATACTGAATCTGGCATAGTTGCTTGTACTTATCAAGCTAGGGTTTCAAGACTTCAGGGCTTCAACATCTCCAAGCCATGCTTCAAGGTTTCTTCCAAACCCTAATCTTATGCTATCCATTAAACCCCAACAAGGGTGCCTAGGGTTTCCTTCAAACCCTATCTTCTTTTAGGTCTCCACCATTTTTAATTGCTTCCATTGTTTGATCTAGAAATCCATAGGATGATCTTAAATACTTTTCTTCAACTTGGCTTTGATACCATGATAATTTATCATCATGGTTACATTGTTCTTTGCTTTGAAAATTGCATTGCATCATTTACACATTAATTCACCCCACAACATTATTACAATATATGCAATTATGTAGAAAAAACAACTTCATCAGTAATGCAACATAACAGTAAAAAGGAACATCAAAAGAAAAGCATGCACACAAAGAGACACCAGGATTGGTCTGAGACTAGGGCAAAACCCCACAAGGGGGAAAACCCTAAATTCTTCTTCTTCTTCTATTAGATTCAATTGTTTAGCTGAGATACAAAGCATTGGTGCGAACATCGACATTGGGATCAAATCTACAAGGGTCTTGAAAACCAAAAAATCGGGAAAATCGGGAAAATATCGGTAAAAATCGCCAAACATCGGCAAAATTAAGATACCATAAAAATATCTGTAAAAATCGGAAAACATCGGCTAGGCCAAAAAATCATGATTTTGAGATAAAATCGGGATGTTATCGAGATGTTCGCAACACTGATACAAAGTACATCATTGTTATTGTAAATCATGTCAGGCCATGTAGGGATAATCTAGAGGGGTTCACAAATATGTTTGTGAACAACAGGAGATACATCCCAAAGGGCTGCCATCATGTCATCGCCATCAGACTCTAATAAGGATAAGATTGTTGAATGAGTGCACAACTGTGTATATCATGATTATGGACACCATACTATCATTAAGGTTGCAACATGCAAATACTACTGAGGAGCGAACCCTACATACAACGATGATGCCACACTGTAATGCCATACAACTGAGATGTCATACCACTGTAATGTCAAACTGCAATACCACACCATTGTAATGCCATACAAGCCATAAATGCAATGCAAATGAAGCCATCCATACTACTGTGATTAGATCAATATAATACCGAGACAAGCCATACCACTGAACTGAGATCCACTGAAATATTGTTGTGAGATCAATTATTGTTACATAGTGATGCCATATATATGTAATGCTGCCAAATCAATACGTTGCGGTCATATGTACTAATTCCAATGCAACTCTACATACAAAACCTTACCAAGATATATATGATGTTTCCAGTTACATAACACATTGCACAAACTAAGCTTGTTCGTAACTATTAGATGAGTGGTACTTGTTTGATTAGGCAACTATGGACATCTTTCAAGTTTCAACTTATGGGCAATGACATAAAATATGAGTAACATAGAGATTGATCATACTTAAAAAGAGCATATCCATAATAATGAACACACACAACTTACACAGATATGGTAATGTAAACTGTACAGGTAAGGTATGAGCTTTAGTTATGAGTATTACATAGTTATCACATCTCTATAATAGTGTTGTTTCTATTACAAGCATGAATGAGTGCCATGTATTCTATGAACTATTCAACACATGTACCTAAAAAAACCTTACCAAGATATATATGATGTCATATTTTTGTGAGCATGAAGCCGCTGGACCAATCCGAGATTAGTCTCGAGACTTAACTGTGCCATAACAGTGTCGAGAGATATAATAGTGCCGAGACCATCTGATATCTCTGCAAACTTCTGCAATCATAAATGATGCATATGCAAACCTCTGCGAATACACATAAAGTTTTTGTTTTTGAGATGCGATTCCAGGGTAGAATTACAAATGCGATGATGTGTATAGAAGTGAAGCCCAATCTGAATAATAAAGTGATCACTTTGTGATGCGATACCCATACTAATGTGATTCCCATGCTGATGTGATGCCCATGCTGAGTATTCAAGCCATAGTTCCATAGAATTTACAAATATTGTATATAGGTAACAGGCCACGATCCATAAAAGGAAAAGTTGTGTGATGCCCATTCATTATAGTTATGTTGATGCGAAGATTACCCATAATATATATGCTTTGTGATCATACCATAGAGACGCCCATATAGTGTATATATAGATTCCATCGTGACTTATGCGAGGACCACAAAACATACTTCCGCAGAACATACCGTATGGGAGAGCTATGGAAATACGAAATCGCAAAAATTCAGATCATTGTTATAACCATGCAAAAAAAAATACGAATCATGTGAGATCTAGGGTGTCGAGCCACAGTGCCAAGTCAAATAAAGTGAAACAGATAAGCGATCCTTTGAATTCGTTGACCGAGATGACAAAATCAATGATTATATGAACCTTTGAAAAATTCCTTTAATTTATACAACATTAAGGAGCATCGATTAGCCCTTTCTAGGGTTTTCTTCAATTAAGTCGACTTTGACTTTTGGAGGGAAACTTCAAATTTCGAAATTTGAATTTTGCTCAAATTATTTAATTCGGTATCTCCAAAATTCTCTTATAAATATTTGCCCCAAATAATTTTAATTTATAATTCTTCCTTTGGCGATATTGGCTTCATATGGGGCTTAACGTTTCCCTTAGGGGAAATTTGTCCTGACTCTGCCAAAATTAACACCTTTGGGCATGAAACATCATTTGAGGCATATTTGATGTATTTGGAGGCATGTTTCTTCTTTGAGTAGTTCTTTTGGGGGCATGGACATATTGTTTGAAGCCTCTCTACATATTTGGAAGCAAGCTCTTTGCATGAGCAGATGACATGTGGCATCGTTCACATGGTCAAACTCTCAAATAAAAAACAAATGCATGCTTTAAGGTGATCTCATTAAATAGAAAGATGACAAGTGGCAATATGGAGCTATTCAAGGGATTTGTGTCAAATCAAAGAGGAAAGAGGTCCCAACTTCAAAATAAACATATGAGGGATAAAATAAGACATAATTTCATGGAGAAGAGGAGCATTGGAGTTGGAGAGTCCTAAACATAAATGAAGAGATATGCTAGGGTGGAAAGAGACCTAAAAGCTTGGAAAGGAACCGAGTGTGGTGCACGCTAGCTAGCTGGATGATTCATGGGTTTAAAATATTATTTTTTCATCTCTGAACCCTAAAAATATAAGCTCTGGTTTACGGTTTATGCTCTATACAGGATAGAAGCCTATAAATAAAGGAGAATTTCCATTTGCTAAGGCATTATTGGAAGATAGCGAATTTCCTTTAAGTACTTCATTGAACATCTCTTGGGAGGATTGGAAGATGGACAACTTCATGTTGAGATTTTTCATCTTTTTTCTGCTTTTCATGGGTTAATTTGATGGCTGGAATTACTCGTATAAACTGCTGATGTAGTCTCTACAGAAGAGAAATTTTTCTCCAACAAGAAGAGATAAGGCTGAGGTGTAAACCACCCTACTTGTTGTTATAATTGTTCAATAAATGTATATTTCCACTGTCATTTCTGCATACTGAGAGGCTGTTGCTGTCCCTTTTCTTTTTTATGGTTGCGCATTATATTTGGCTGTTTTGTAGTTGTTGTGAGGTGCATTTTTGGAAGGGCCCTCCTATATTTAAAAGATGTATATGGTTGGTTAGAGAATATTGTTAATAGCCTAACTGTGCTTGTTCATCACAATCAAATCCTTTTCTTCATTGCACTTAACTCCATAACCCAATTGAACAGGCACTGGTCTTGGTAAATTCCACCATCCATCTTATTTTAAAGAGAACATCAAATTTCTAGAGTTTTCCCCCTTGTGCTAAAAAAAGACTGGCCTAGAGTGAGTGGAAGAGTCATTGATGTGACAATGGCCAACCTCCTCAAGTGCCCCTTGGGTCGCACTTTGTTAAAGGACTTCGTAACATTTGAAGTTCAGGTTTGGAAGTAATAGGGTGAATGCATGATTTTTTCATTGTTATAGACATCTACATCAAACACTAGTGTGCACATTTAATATGGTGTGTTTGTCCGCTCGAGTTATCGCTAGTAAGAATTTCAAAGCTTATCACTATTGTAAGTGTCTTAAATGGCGGTTGGTGTGAGTTTCTGACACAGTTGGTGGCTAAGTCATGAGATGAATGTTTTGGATATGAGTTCACAATCCTTTTTGTGAGTTCGTAATCCTTCATTGGCATGGTTTGCATGTTTTATAGCATGGGTTATTAGTCCCTAGGATCACATCTGTTAGAATTTCAGTCTATTATTATTTTTTCTTTGTTATTTGTTATTTTATTTATTATTATCTTTTCTTCGTTATTTGTTATTTTATTCATTATTATCTTTTCTTCGTTCCCTATTATTATTATTATTACGGGGCATTACAATCCACCCACGAAAGGGGCAATTTTGGGCATGTCCCCCAGAAAAGGGGTGCTTCTGGGAGTCCCCCTCAGAAAAGAGGCGCGTCTAGGCATCCCTGCCAAATTTTTGCTTATAAAGGCTTATAAAATGAAAAAATAAAAAGCTAAAAGAAAAAATAAATATATAAAAATGCCCTATCTCACTTTCACTTTTATTTACATTTTATTTACTTTGACTCCTTGATGCTTATTTTATTTTCAATGTTCATTGTCCATTGTTGATTTTCAGTTTTAATTTGTGAGTCTTGACTCTAGATCAAGCTTCCTTGGGAGCAGGAGCGAGAGCGACATTTTCAGAAGCTCCCTGTTCGAGAGTGAATCAGGGAGCGAATATATATATATATATATATTGATGCATATATGTCAACAAAAGCATGTAGAATGATGAATTAGATACAAAAAAACATAAAAACATACGTTGAACCATATAACATCAATCATCTAGAAGCTATAATCTTCATCAACCATGTCCACAAGTTACTAACATACAACATATTGAGTCTCATGATTCATCAATCTTAAAGTTTCAAGCTTTCAAAATTCAATATATAACATTTATCATCATTGATCGCCAAAGTTGTACTTGTAAGCTAAGTGTAACCATTACAACAAAAACTATCTAACATGAAATGAAATGTTATAAACTGAAATGAAATGAAACAACTTTCAACTTTCACGAAGCATCTTATTCATAATTCATTACTGACGAGTTATAATCGCCAACTTCAAACTTAAATTGTCATATATTGTTTACAAAAAATATCATAATAAATATGAAAGAGTTAACAGTTATAAAAACTACTAGAAACTAGTAAATACAAGTAAATCTATTATCTATAGCTAATGCTTGGACCTCTTGCCGCCACGAGAAATGTCTAATTTTTTAGTCTTGTTGGAAAATCAAGATCTTTGTCATTAATATCACCCTCTAAGCATTAATATCCAGAGGTATATTTGTCATTACCTTTGGATCTGTATAGGGATCTTTGTCATTAATATCACCCTCTAAGCATTAACATAAGATAGAAAAAACATAGCATGTCAAGTCAAAATTTTGTTTGAGTGATGGGTACATTTTTAGTAAGGTCATGATAGAGGAGTTAGACAACCAATGTCGCTAACATCAAGCTACATAGATGGATTGGTACTCTTGATTAAATACGAGTTCCACACCTTAATACATGACAAAATCCAATAGAAACATTGCAATCCCCCCAATCTTGAAATCCTGAAAAACTGATAGCTCTGCTAGATTTTGAATGAGATCTAAAATTCTACTTTTTCCATTTGAAATCCAATGAGGTCGGAACCACTTTCAAACATCCTGAGTCATTGCATGGCAATTTTAAAAATTTAAGTAGAAGGATGAAAATGAAGATAAGGAGAATCTAACATTACCATGAATCGCGTAACAATACTAGGGCCATAGGCTTGATCATTAGGCTTCCCCACTCAAAAATTACTGTTTCTTTGAAAAAAAATTGCATTTGGAATTTTTTTGCAAAAAAGGCTAGGGAGTGAAAAATCCGCTCCTTGGTTCGCTCCCGAAAATCGCTTCCCTGCGGGAGTGATTTCGGGAGCGGGTTCGAGGGGTGGGGGATCTGCTCCCCCGCAACCGTGCTCTAGATACTGATGACATCAGACCAAGTCTTTGACTTGTCACTTTTTACTAATTTTGAGTTTTAGTAATTTCAATTTACTATTTAGACTTTGATATCTACTATTTTTTCTGAGTAATAATTAGATTATAGAATGGTGAATTTAAATCAATGTATCAATATTTTACTGTTTCTGTTTCATTTATGTTTTATGAATCAATTTATTTAGTTATTGAATCTTAATCTGAATCATGTTTGTAGCATTTGGAAATTTGAATTGAGTACTATTTTATTGTTTACTGTTTAGTAGTTACATGGCAATATGATGAATTTGCATGGGATGAATTGTTGTTATTGTGATTTTATCATTATTATTATTATTTTTAATATTTTTAGAGATGGGGCCTCCTATGCTAGGTACCCGAAGCCCCCCCATCCTCTTTGAATTTTACCAAAAATTGGGAGTGCTTACACACCACCCCCATATGCATCTCCCTGCTCCCACACTGCCTCGTCTCAGAAACTTGGTGGAATATTGCTTGATTATAAGTACATCTCTTTTCTTTGGCTTCATTTCCAATTTGAATTCATGAATGGTATTCTGAAATTTTTGTCTCCTGGTTTTGTTTTCATATATATTTGTATGAATGTATTTGACATATCCTAGCCATATTGTATACTGTTTTTCTGAAAATTTGTTGTCTTTGCTTTAGAGACTGTATTTTTATCTGTTCCCATATCTATATCCATTCAACTTAGGTGCCAGAGCATGATAGTAATAGTAGATACATTTTAACTTAGGTGTCGGACCATTATACTAACGGTAGATACATTTTGGTCCAATGATTTTTAACAACTAGACTACAATTTAGTTTCAACTCAGTAGGGTCATCAAGTAAAAAATGAACATAAAGGAGCCTCTGATGCAAAGTTGGATTTTACCTTAATGTGTTTTCATGTAAGCTTAGAAGTAGCTATGTTTGTTTTCCACTCAAATAATGTAAAAATGAATTGAACCAGTACGTGATGTTGAACAGTAAAATGAAAAATATTCTTATGTATATGTATTCAGGAAGGCCCTTGGCCACACATAGAGGCTTAGGTTTGAATTATAGGGAGGGATCATATGGGTCAAGTTATGCCCAGTGGGCCATACAGCAGCAAACACTCCCAAGAAAACAGGAATGGTTTTGAGAAGTCATTGTGTCAACCCTCTATCTCATTAGATATTTATAAATCCAGGAGAAGTCCAAGTTAGGAAATATTTTGACCCAAAATTTTCTTATTAGCCTAGTTAGAAACTATTGAAATGAAGAAACCATTGTGATTACAGGGGGGATAAAAGTCATTATTATTAATGGAAAACAATTTAGCTTCCTCTTGTTTGATTGCCTTTTAGATTATCATTTATTATATATTTGGGAACATTTACCTTTATGATTAGATACATTTCTTGGTGCCAAATCTCTCTACTCATTTTGTCTTTCCAACTTTATGTGCACAAAGTGAAATATTTATGTCCCTGTTAGGTTCCTTTACAAGAGAATGATCTTTGTTTTAATTTGTGACGTTATTCTCATAAATTCCTATTTCTATTTTAAAGGTTAGGCTTCTAGTTGGAAATAAAAAGTATGTGGATAAAGTTGTAATTCTGACTGGCTCAGTGTGATTATGAGAATATCGTAAAATTGTTTTTCATCTTCATAACTTTCTTCTTAGAAACTAGGTTGTTGTAAGAAGAATCTCAACAATAAAATAGTAGAGGATAACATTGTGTTATCGACACAAATTTCTCTCTTATTCATTGCCTTTTGACCTTCTATTGAACCTTATAAATTGCTTCAGTGTCTTTGTTTCTCTTAAGCATGCTACGTGTATGGAACTCAACGTAATTTACTCTTCGTTGGTCAGGATTATATTTTATTTGCAACTTTAAAGTATCATCTGTCACAATGACATACATTCTACTTTCATCTGACTTTTCATTTTCTTATTTAGGGAAACAAGCTGCACAGTTAGTTGTAAATTCCATTGCCACAGCATTGTCAGGAACACCTGTTAGATCAACAAGCATATTAGTTGTAGGGGCAACAGGTACATTGGGCCGGCAAGTGGTAAGGCGGGCACTGGATGAAGGATATGATGTGAGGTGTTTAGTGCGGCCACGGCCATCTCCTGCTGACTTTTTACGTGATTGGGGTGCAACAGTTGTTAATGTAATGTTTCTTTAACCCACTATATTGTTCAAAATTTTTCAGCATGTAATTGTTCAAACATTCTTTTCAAGTCACTTATCACTTTGCATCTCTTAAGTAGTCCTTCTCAGTAATGGTCATCTAGGAGCACGGCAATATCACCAGAAACTAAAATAATCCATCCATTGGCTGAGTAATTTCATGAGTAGTGGCTATTTGTGTAGGTATGAATTTTGAGACTATGTTGCACACGGGATGTGTCCCATACATTTCCATATTAGCAGGGGAAGGTAAAGGGGAGGGGGGAGACACCTCCTTTTCTATGGGGACACCCTAACAGAAGTTAGAACAGGGGAAATTTTCCCCCATCCTATGTCTGGTTGAGAGATATTTGCAGCATCCCTCAACATCCTAAAGGATATCCAGGCATCCCCAGCAGATTGGAGATACTGTGGTGTCCCCTCCTCAAAACAACCGTCAACATCGAGAAAGGAAGAACACCAAAAAGGAAAACTAACAGAAAACATACTAACCGACCACTGATCCAAATTTCTATCAACTCCTTATGTAAGATTTATTGATCTATTAAAATTTCTTTACTGCTTTTGGGTTGGGTGGTAGCAAAGATACAGTAACAAGAATACCATAAAAGTTGAGGTTGAGAAGATAAAAGCAAATCTGGGCACAACACACACATACACACTCTCCCGATCACTCCATGTAAAAATTTCAAGAATCTGGCTTTTATTGTAAATTCAGACATCACCTAAGGGATGAATATGAAATATTAAATTACAGCATAAAATATTTATCTTCTCTTTAACCCAAATCACAAAGTAGACCTAACAAAAAAAATACCATATTCAAGAATTATAGTCGATGTTTCGGAACCACCAGCAGGTTCCATCTTCGATACTTGAATATGGACCTGGCTGGTGGTTCTGAAACATCGATTGTAATTCTTAAATCTCTAGGATAAGAGATGAACTCCAAGCTATAGATGAAATTGTACCAGAGAAAGAACTCGTGATTGCTGCACTACTAGGTCTACCAATAATCTTGGAGCTCCTTTGCATCAGGGATCAACAGCTGGAAATATACTCCCAACATTTAAACAAATGTGGAATGCATGCAGTCAAGAAGAAACCCGTATCTGGCTAGTAAGTGACAAAAAGGAGGGTGAAGAAGACAACATTTCAAATGCGTACACTGATCAACACAAGAAGAAGGGTGTATTCAAGAAGCTTAAAGGACCTAGAAAGAAAGTTGACCTATCCAAGATTGAATGCTAGAATTGTCATAAGATGGGTCATTACAAAAGTCATTGTCCTGAAAATCCAAGGAATAAGAAGAAAGAAAGAGAACATGCAAATGTTGCTAATGAAGCTCCACCAACAAAGAACAAGACAAAAGAATCCAAAGTCAAAGACTTATTCTCTAGAGACACTTAGGGATACTATCCATTGCATATCCTACTTTAAGTTTTGCAATGTTTTCTTTTATGTTTTGATTTTCATAGTTCATAGATTCAACATGTTTTGTTAGAAATTCTTGAAGTTGTTTTGATAAGTTGTAGGTATCCCTCAGAAAGATTGGATTAAGAGGGATCCTTCACCATTTTACCAAAGATAAGTATCTTGTTCCTTGTTTCCTCTTTTATGTTTGTTTTCCTCCTCACTTCGAGATTTGTTTGTATTTTATACTAATAACCCTTTTCTTATATTTTCCTTGGTTAGGAAGCTTGTAGAATGCACAAAATTTGTGGAGGAAACTTCTAAGGATAGACTTGAATCATAAAAGAAGTTTTGTTGCAAAGGAAGCCCTTCAAGAACTGAAGTCCTACAAGGTTTGTTAAAGAACAACTCAAGGTATGTCTTAAGATTACAAGTTTTGTTACAAGGTTCTCTTCACGCAAAAGGTATGATCATTCCCTTTTGAAATTTGCTTTACTGACATCTTTATGTCTAGGTTTTGAATCATAAAGGTTCTTGTTAGGGTGATTAATCATTAGATTGAATCTACCCTCGTTATACTATCTCTTGTCATTTGATCATTCTTGTTAAACCCTAACCTGTAGGGTTCACTATAAAACCCTAGCCTCTTGATGCTAAGGGTATTGATTATGAAACCCTAGTCTACTATGGGGTTATAAAGTCTAGAAATCCTATTCTTTTAAAGTTTAGGGTTTTGATAATGTTATGGTAAAAACCCTAGTCCTTTAAGGTTTAGGGATTGACGCAGAGGCTTCAGGGTGATGCAGAAGCAATGCAGAGCCTAGAAGGGTGACACAGAGGCAGCCTGTGCTGCGCAAAGGCTGCATAGAGGCCACGCTGGGCAAGAAAGACTGACGCAGAGGCTGGAGGGACAACGCTGGGGTTCTAGTGGGCCAGAAAGGGCTCGTATTCAGTGATTCCTGAAGGGTTTGAATCAGCCATATTTTCTGTCTCTGAGTGATAATGTACAACTGTCGTGAAATTCCCTGTCAAGCAAACCACTACTAGTGCCCTTGATGTATTCAGATTATGCTTAATAATAAAACCCTCAAAGAGCTGCTGCACCGATTTTCCCGCATTGGGTTTTTCTGGGGACATTTGTCCGAAAAATCATGTGTGTCCTTTGTCATATGTGCGCTATGTTTCAATAAATGATCTGTATATGTGTAGGCTGCAGATTGTGTTTACTTTGATGTTTTTATGAATATTTCAGTTAAATAACTTGTGTATAATAAAACAAGTAGGAGAGGTATATCAATATTCTGCAGTAGGGTTTCTGTGTTCAGAATTTTTCACATGGTATCAGAGCGATTGTAGATCAAGCTGAAGCCATCAGCAAGAGGCTGAAACTAGGTCCTGCGTCTGGCTCTGCATCACCCTTTAGTTGGGTCTGCGCTGTCTCTCTCGCTCTGTGCTATCTCTTCCTGGATTTTTGCTGCAGGAGGGCAGCTGAAGCTGCTAGATCCAGGAAGAGGCAGCACAGTGCCAGAGGGACAGTGCAGACCCAACTGAAGGGTGACGCAGAGCTAGATGCAGGCCCTAGTGGGTGATGCAGAGCCTGTCAGGCTCACGCTGGGCTGACGTAGTGGCTGACGCAGACCCTAGAGGGTGACATAGTCCAAGTTGGAGTGATGCTGTGCCGGTTGTCGGGGCTGGAAGTGCAGCTTCTGATCTTCAAAGTTGCTGGTGGGGCATCAGTTTTGTCGGTTCAGAACAGTGCCTAGCAAAGTTGACAAAGTAAGGGGAAATAGTCCCTCAACAGATTTTCTTGCCAAGAAATTTGAGATTCGATCAAGAGGGTGAGATTGGATCTCTGATGCCGAGATCAAGAGGGTGAGATTGGATCTCTGCTGCTTCAGCTGCCCTTCCTGCAGCAAATATCTTCAGCCGCTTTGCTGGTGGATCAGCTTGATCTGCAATGCTCTGATACAATGTGAAAGTTTCAAAACAGAAACCCTACTGCAGTGTCTTGATCTACTTCGCCTACTTGTTTAATTAATTTAACAAGTTATTTAACTAAAGTATTCAAAAAAACATTAAAGAAAATACAAACTTCAACCTACACATCTACAAATCATTTACTGAACAACACGCACATGTGACAAAATTACACAGATTTTTCGGACAAAAGTCCCCAGAAAAACCCAATGCGGGAAAAATGGTGCAACAACTCTAAATGTAATATTCCCAATTAGCAGCAGCTAGTTGGTAATATTAATTTTGGCCAGTTTTGCTTTTCTAAAGTTAATTCAGTTAATAAAGTGGGTGATGAGACACACAACCTACACTTAGGAAATAAACATTCCCTAAAGTCACTTGAGCATATAATTATTTGGTAGCGTGGGCCTCAGGAGGACGAAGTGGCAGCGGGGGCAGCATGGGCCCATGACAGCGCAGTGAGAGAGGGACAGTGTGGGCCAAGAGGGGCAGCGCAGTTTGATGGGGCCCGGGTGAGAGCAAGGCTCTCAAAGCATAAAAAGGGGAATAGGCTCCTCATTCTCTCATTCTATTATGCGTCTATGTTATTTGTCTTTTGACATTGAGCACGCTTTTGCTGTTGAGCAAAGTCTGCAAGTGTTGTTCAGCACATCGGGTGTCTCCATGCAGAGATCCCAACCTCAGCCCCGAGGGACTTCTAGTGCCTGCTCGGGTGAGAAGTTCTATCCTTGATTTACCGGAGAGAGTTGGAGCAGCCACAGTTGGGACTATTCACTTGCAGAGGCAGCGCAGTCAGTGAGAGGGAGGACGTAGTCTTTGGAGGAGGAGATTCCGGATCGAGGGCTTATCATGAGATTCAACCCGAGAGAGTTGGAAAGGGGTCAGCCCTTCCCTATTTCATAATTTTGGTAGAGTTGGAGGCCATCCTTTGCAGCAGATTATTCAGGGCCAACGTTTATCATTGGGACAGTGTGGTATCTCAAGGGAGTTCATTTTCGGAGGTCATCCATTTTCAGAAAGCTCTCTGGGTTTTTCTGGGTATTGGGTGGAGAGGCCATTCCCAAAGTTTCACAATTTTCCGAGGTGGGGAGCAGCCCCAAAGAGTTGGTTCATTCCAGCAGTAGCAGCAGCACAACAATAACACCAACAATTTGGAGATTACGCAGTCATTGAGGGAGCAACCATTTCACGATATATTCTGAGAGTATTTCTACGCTTGCTTAGTGCAAGCCAAGGTGCCATCATTCTGATCACCTTTGTAATCATTTTATCTTTCAGTACTTAATAAAATGGCTCAACGTTTTCCATATTGTGTCTGGTTCATGTGATGCCTCTCTAGTTCCTGTAGTTTCTTGTTTATGTGCTTTATATTACTGTTTATTTCTATTCGATATATTACAGTGGTATCAGAGCTTCATTCTTGGCTTAGCCGGGGGGATATTTTTCTATGAACAAAGAGGGTAGGCAAAATCTTACCCACCAAAGGCAATAGAGGTGGCAAATATGGGGGAGTCAAAGAGAAAAGGGGAAGCAACCTTTGGTAACATTTTTAAGGCCTGAAATGATTTAGCCAAAGGACAAAAATGGACTGTTGGAAAAACTCAAACAACAGAATAAGAATGAGAGCATCCATCAGGAATCCCTAGTTGGGGAGACTTTGGGGGTTTCACAACAGTGTGACCAACCTTTACCAGCCACTCACCCACCAGCCTTTAGTAGGCCAACCAGGATCACGATGCCTACATTCTTACCTCTAGTACTGAGTGAGAAAGGTAGGCGGCATGATCATATACCCATGGGGGATTATTTCCGCGAATGGCAGCCCATGGGGAAAACTTCAGAGTGGCTTTGTTCTTCAAAGATTACTGCCAGCTCAGGCAGGATGAAGGAGGAAGGTACAGTGTGGGGTCTAGCACACAAAGTTCAGAGTTGCAGCGTACCATTGGGAGGACACCTTTTCCCACGTATGATGAATCTACTGATTGCACGGTTCAGGATTGGGTGGAAAAGCTAGATACCTCTTTCCATCTTGACCGAATAACGGAGGGGGAAGCCATCAAAATGGCTACCTCTCACTTGGAGGATGAGGGCACACAGGATCATGGGGAGCATGTGGATACACCCAGTTTGACGCAAGGGTCACCAGTGTTGGAGACTTCTTTGACCATATCGGTTGACATCTTAGTAGCGAGAGTAGAGCCTACCCCAGTAGTGCCATCCATTGAGGTGATGACCGGGGTAGTGTCCGAGTCTTTGGGTGGTAGCAGCGCGTGGCAGATGGGTGAGGTGCCAGGAGATGTATCCACCTTTGATGAGGTGCTAGGAGATACAGAGGTATTGGACGATGGTCGCACACAACGGTGTCATCAAGTTTCGAGCCGACCTTCTAGTTTTGGAAGGGAAGGCCACATCAGTACGAGAGGCTATTTTTTTACAAAACGAGGAGCTAGAGGGCATGAGAGTGGTTTGTGATGAGTCAGCGGCCAAGTTGGCCCACATTGGGGAACGACTGGATTCCCTAATGGTACAGCTACAGGTCACATTGGAGTGTCAGAGCAGCCCCCTTCAGGCATGCATAGACGGGGCTAGCAACATTGTTGGGTTACCTCTGTCCATTGGAGAGAGAGAGGCGGAGCCACCTAGTCAGATCTCATATGTTGACTTGGATAGCGGGATGAGACGATCGGAGTTGCACAGGGTGCAGCATCCACATGATGAGGTTGGATGGTGGGAGATTTTGAGTTGGTACTCGGTGGAGTGGGTTATGGAAATAGTGGTGGACCCGGGTGTAGTTCAACAGGAGTTTCCAGGTGCTGGGAATACAGGAACCCCAGACTGGCATTGGGATCCAGGCGGGACTACTTGTTGTTTCCCAGGCAGGTTGGTTGACTATGTCTTGGAGGGTACAGTTGGCCTAGCAGTTGAGCGTGCACATTCGCTAGGGAGTTTCGGTCAGCTCCAGTGGCCAACCAGTTTATGGGTAGACTCCCTAGGTTGTCTTGGTATAACACTTGTACGCGGGGTCACAGGGTGATCAACATACCTTGGCAGGAGCTTGTCGAAGGAGGTGGCATTAGTAGGCCACCAGATGATGCCTTGTATGTAGCCAAGGATTCTTCACCTTTATGTGGGGCACAGAAGTCACAGCGGAGCCGAGCAGTGGTGGTATCACTACTGACACATAGGGAGATTCACTTCTCGGACCCCTCGGGGAGGGTTTGGAGTGATGATCCATTCATCGACGGGTATAGCGATGCGACAGTGGAGGTGATGATACTGATTGGGGGTGGTTTGACATGTAGAGACACAACTCTAGGCCATCACATCCAAGGATGTGCGGGAGCATCTAGCATTGAGCAGTGGACTACTGGTGGACATGGAGTTGCATGGTGGTGTATCGTAGTGTGTGGGATTGCATTGTGTAATATACCCAATTAGCGATAGCTAATTGGAAATATTAATTTTGACCAATTTTGCCTTACTATAATTGGAGCATGAATAAAGTGAGAAAAATATTAATTAACTCACTTAGGATAAAGCACTTTCCTAAAGTCCACATCGAAATTAAGGGAGTGGGGCCTAGTGGCCAAGTGGACAGCGCAGGGAAGGGAGGACGCAGTCCACGTGGGCAGCGTGGGGCCTACCTCATGCAGATGAGAGGGACAGCGTGGGCCAAGGAGCACGTGGAGGTGGTGGGGCCCAGGGTGAGAGAGGCCCATCGTTATAAAAGGGAGGAGAGCCCCCTCATTTCATCATTCATGTTTATGCGTATTGAGCTTGTCACTTCGACTTGGAGCACGCTGGCTGTTTAGCTTGTCTGCAGTACTGTTCAGTACACCGGGTGTCTCCGTTCGGAGATCCCACCCTTAGCCCCGGGAGACTTTGAGTGCTTGCTCGGGTGAGGTATTTCCATCAGCATTTTGTAGGAGTATCGATGGTTGCATTCGTGGAAGAGAAGAGCATTTAGGGACTGCGCAGTCTTGAGAGGGAGGACGTAGTTCATCTTGGGGGAGGTCCAGATTGGTGCCATTTCAGAGGATTCAGGCCGGAGGATTGAGCAAGGGGCTAGCCCTTGCCTATTGGAGACATTTTCCAGAGAGGGAGGCCATATTTTGGAGGATAGCATTCAGCACCAGCGTGGTCCTTGGGAGGATAGCGTAGATCCTCGAGGGAGGCATTTTCGGGGGTCGACCATTTCAGAAGTGCTCTCTGGGCTTTTCTGGGTATTGTGACTAGAGGTCGATTCTAGAGTATCAGATTTTTCTGAGTAGGGGAGCAGCCCCAAATACTCATTTTGTTCCAGCAGCAGCAGCATGGCAGTATTCCAGCAGCTTGGACGCAGAGCAGAGAGTAGCCATTTCCATTGATATTTTGAGAGTATTCCTACACTTGCCTGGTGCAAGTCAAGGTGCTATCATTCTGATCACCTCTTGTACTCATTTCTATTTCTTAGTATAATAAAATGGCTTAGCATTCTCTCTATTTCATGTGTATCTACTTCATGATCTGTTTCTAGCATTTTATATCTTGTTGTATGCTTTGTATTACTGTCTATTTTCCCTTCGGGATATTATAGTGGTATCAGAGCTCATAGACCTGGCCCAGCCTGTGGGGCAAGTTGTCTATGACACTGGGAGAGAAGCCGTATATTTGCTACAGGGGTAGGAGTACCGTGACTGAGAACGTAGGTTGCAAATCACCTACGGAGAGGGTGACTGCATTCCAGTAGTGGACGCAGAGCAGGAGGAACTGATGGCAGATGATAGTGATGCTAAATAGTTTGGGGAAATGCTCCTCAAGTCAGTATAGGATCTGTCAAGGCAGATTGAGGTGATGGGTCAGAGATTCACTGCTGTAGAGGCTAGACAGCGTGAAACCCCAAGGTGTTTCCAGATTGGTGAGGGGTCAGGCACATCCCACCATTTGCAGGAGCGTGATGCCATTCAGCATATGGCATCACATGCACCCACACGTTCCACAATGCCCACTTTTCTGGCCGCAGACACAGGGGCAAGAGCACAGCAGGAGCCGGAGCCTGGCCACATGGGTGATTACTTTGCTGAGTACCAGGCATACGGGCAGGAGTTCAGGGATGCCCTTTCATTTCGAGATTTTGTCGAGGTCCAGCGGGACAGCAGACCCCACGACCATCACAGGGGACACCGGCATTATCACGAGGGTGACACTTAGCGTACGATGAGCAGGTTCCATCTGCCTATGTTTGATGGTTCATCAAACAGTTCGGCAAAGGCTTGGGTGGAGAAGCTGGACATCTACTTCCAGCACAACCAGATGTCGGATACGGAGGCCATCAAGGTGGCAGCGCTGCATCTGGATGGTGAGGCCCACGATTGGTGGTTCCACGGGATGGTTACACTCGAGCATTCGACAGTGACAACATATTCGGAGTTCACCTGGAGATTGATAGAGAGGTTTGATCGGAGGGATCCGGAGGAGCACTTTGTTGAGTTGACGAGGCTCAAACAGACCGGGAGTTCGGACACATATATCTCAGATTTCGTAAGACTTTCGGTGATGGTGCCAGATCTATCCGCGACACAGATGATTTACATGTTCATTGATGGGCTAGCAGAGCCGCTTCAGGGATTGGTCAGATCCACTAGACCAACCACACTCAATGACGCAGTTGGTAGGCCCCGGGACTTGCAGGATGCCTTGCCCAGGACCAGGACGCCTTACCCCCAGAGACAGGCTTTCCAGCCTAAGGGGAAGGATGTGAGGACTCCGCCTCCTAGGGGGAATCAGGGTAGAGGGCAGTTGGATGATGATGCCAGGAGGGAGTTGAAGAAGAAGAGGTTGTGTTTCATCTGTTAGGAGCTGTGGGCACCAGGACACAGATGTGCTGCTGGCAAAGCACATTTTATTGAGGTCTTCTCCGAGAGCAGTGGAGAAGAAGATGAGTATGATGACGTGGAGGCAAGGGGCAGCCATGCAGCGCAGGATCATTTGCCACCTCCACCACCAGGAGCAGGAGGTGCAGCCTTTGCACCTACCGGAGGGGCCCTTGCAGCCTTGCAAGGAGTCCCCAAGTATCTGACGTTGCGTGTCCAAGGTACAGTGCGGGGGCAGCGAGTATCAGTACTGGTGGACAGTGGGGCAACCAACAACTTCATCGATGCAAAGATGGTAGAGCGGAGAGGTATACAGACAGAGAGCTTCAATGGGTTTTCAGTGTTGGTCCCAGGAGATCAGACTATGCAGTGTGCCAGATATGTCCCAGCGCTGGTAGTGACGATGGGCACCTACATAGTGACCGACCACTTTTTCGTGGTTAACATACTGGATACCAATGTGGTATTAGGGGTACAGTGGCTGATCACTCTAGGGAAGGTCACCACAGATTGGGAGGCCTTGGAGATGGAGTGGGATGACAGGAAGACTGGGAAGCACGCGAAGATACGGGGTATGCACACTTACCCACCTCAGACAGTTTTAGCTCACCGGATGGAGGCAGACTTCCGGAAGGGAGACATAGAGTGGGCAGTAGAGCTGCGTGCATCAGAGGCATAGACTATCGGGTAGACAGTTCACCTAGAGGTACAGACCATCCTTGACAGGTATGCCACGGTGTTTGGGGAGATACCACCAGAACAACCACCAGATCGGGGATTTGAGCATACTATTGAGCTAGAGCAGGGCATACAGGCCATCATTCCACACCCTATAGGCACCCCAAGACCTATCGGGATGAGATCGAGCGGGCTATCCACGAGCTGTTAGCTCTTGGACACATTTGGCCTAGCACCAGTCCTTTCGCTTCTTCGGTAGTGTTGGTGAAGAAGAAGGATGGCACATTGAGGATGTGCATTGATTACAGGGCCCTGAACAAAAAGACCATGAAGAACAGGTACCCTATTCCACGGATCGACAAGCTGATGGATGAGTTGAGGGGGGCACAGTTCTTCTCAAAGATTGATTTGAGATCCGGGTACCATCAGATTCGCGTGAGGGAACAGGACATTCCCAAGACCGCTTTCAGGTGCCACTATGGCCATTTTGAGTTCTTGGTGATGCCCTTCGGGCTAACCAACACACCGGCCACCTTCCAATCATGTATGAGCCACATCTTCCGCAGTCACTTGAGGAAGTTTGTGTTGGTCTTCTTTGATGACATATTGATATATAGCAGGACATGGGAGGAGCATCTCCAGCACATAGAGGTAGTGTTGCGTATTTTGGAGGAGCAGCAGTTTTATGCTAAGCTCTCCAAGTGCGAGTTTGGGTTGACGGAGATGCTATACTTGGGACACATCATAGGGGTGGACGGAGTGAGGGTCCACGAGGAGAAGATCAGGGCCATCAGGGATTGGCCAGAGCCGAGAAACATGATGGAACTTCAGGGGTTTGTGGGTATCTGCACCTACTACAGGAAGTTTGTCAAGAGTTTCTCTCAGCTTGCTGCACCCTTTACAGATCTGACGAAGAAGGGGGCATTTAGTTGGACAGACACAACGCAGCGAGCCTTTGACAGGCTCAAGGAGGTGATGAGCAGCTGTCCAGTGCTAGCATTGCCAGACTTCACGCAGCCATTCGTTCTGGAGTGTGATGCATCAGGAGAGGGGATCGGCACAGTGTTGATGCAGGGAGGCCACCCT
Organism: Pinus albicaulis; assembly: GCA_034641835.2. Taxonomy (NCBI): domain Eukaryota; kingdom Viridiplantae; phylum Streptophyta; class Pinopsida; order Pinales; family Pinaceae; genus Pinus; species Pinus albicaulis. The sequence continues at coordinate 675,231,125 of CM076570.1, forward strand.
ATAGCTTTTGAGAGCCGGAAGCTCCTTCCACATGAGCGGTTGTATGCCATATACGACAAGGAGACGCTGGCCATCATGCATGCATTTGCCAAATTCCGGCAGTACCTGGTAGGTAATAGGTTCAGGGTGAGCACTGACCACAACAGCCTCAGGTTTTTCTTAGAGCAGAAACAGCTACAGGACAGGCAGTAGAAGTGGGTCAGCAAGATCCAGGCCTATCACTTTGACATCGAGCATGTCAAAGGGAAGAACAACGTGGTGGCTGATGCACTTTCATGCAGACCAACCACGTTGTCTCTGATGAGTTTGGATGCAGATTGGAGGGCTCGACTATTGGTGGAGTACTCCAAGGACAGGTTTGCTTGTGAGGTTCTGGATGGACAGGTGACAGATGACAGATACAGGGTGATGGATGAGATCATCTACTACAGGGACAGGATCTTCTTAACTGAGGGCTCTCAGCTCAAGAAGATATTGCAGGCTTCTCACGATTCACCATTGTCTGGCCATTAGGGGTTTACCAAAACCTACAGGGCCATCAGGGAGAGGTTCTCATGGACGGGCCTCAAGGAGGACGTACTCCATAGATTCCACATTTGAGGATCATACTCATTCAGAGCCCGCCCATAAGCAACAGTATTCGCAGCATGTCAGGGAGTGCAAGGTTTGTCAGAGAAACAAGGGGGAGATGAAACATCCGGCAGGTTTATTGCAGCCTCTTCCCATTCTAGAGGGGAAATGGGAGAGTATCTCGATGGATTTCATCATAGGGTTGCCCATGGTGCAGGGCAAGGACTGTATATTCGTCGTCGTTGATCGACTGACGAAATATGCACATTTTTTTGCCATATCCGCACATTATACAACAGCACAGGTGGCGGAGCTGTTCTTCAGGGACATCTTCAGATTACATGGTCTTCCCAAGACCATTGTCAGTGACAGGGACAACCGCTTCATGGGTGGATTTTGGCAGGAGCTTTTCCGGTTGGTGGGGACAGAGTTGACACCGAGCACCAGCTACCACCCACAGACAGATGGGCAGACAGAGATAGTTAACAAGTGGCTAGAGGGCTACTTGCGTAACTATGTCAGTGGGCAGCAGAGGGCATGGCTGAAGTGGCTGCACCTAGGAGAGTACTGCTACAACAACACACATCACATGTCTATCGATATGTCTCTGTTTTATGCATTATATGGTTATCATGCTTTATCTTTTGTTGATGTGATGTTTGGTGCCAGCAAGGCTTCGAGAGCCAAGGATTGGATCCAAGAGAGTCAGGACATCCTCCGAGCTCTCAAGGATAACATGGCTACAACGCAGAACCAGCAGAAGCTGTATGCCGACAGGGGTTGGGTGGAGAGAGTCAGAGACAGTTTGAGGTAGGGGACTTGGTCTACCTACGTTTGCAGCCGTACCGACAGTCGACTCTGAAGAAGAAGGGAGCTGAGAAGCTCAAGCCCCATTTTTATGGGCCTTACATGGTGATACGCAGAGTTGGGCAAGTTGCTTATGAGTTGGAGCTGCCCCAGGGCAGCAAGATTCATAACATCTTTCATGTATCGTGCCTGAAGAAGGCACTGGGACAACAGGTGACAGCGACAGGGGAGCTTCTGCCTACAGATGATGAGGGGCACTTGGTGCTACAGCCGGAGGCCATTATTGATACCAGGGAGAGGCAGTTGCAGAGCAGGACAGTCCGGGAGTTCTTAGTGAGGTGGAAGAATTTGCCGGATGAGGATGCCACTTGGGAGAGTGAGAAGATCTTGCAGCATCCATCACTACAGTTGCTTGGGGTCAAGCAACATTTTGCCGAAGGAGACTGTAATATTCCCAATTAGCGATAGCTAATTGGAAATATTAATTTTGACCAATTTTTCCTTACTATAGTTGGAGCATGAATAAAGTGAGAAAAATATTAATTAACTCACTTAGGATAAAGCACTTTCCTAAAGTCCACATTGAAATTAAGGGAGTGGGGCCTAGTGGCCAAGTGGACAGCGCAGGGAAGGGAGGACGCAGTCCACGTGGGCAGCGTGGGGCCTACCTAACGCAGATGAGAGGGACAGCGTGGGCCAAGGAGCACGTGGAGGTGGTGGGGCCCAGGGTGAGAGAGGCCCATCATTATAAAAGGGAGGAGAGCCCCCTCATTTCATCATTCATGTTTATGCATATTGAGCTTGTCACTTCAACTTGGAGCACGCTGGCTGTTTAGCTTGTCTGCAGTATTGTTCAGTACACCGGGTGTCTCCGTTCGGAGATCCCACCCTCAGCCCTGGGAGATTTCGAGTGCTTGCTCGGGTGAGGTATTTCCATCAGCATTTTGCAGGAGGATCGATGGTTGCATTCGTGGAAGAGCAGAGCATTTAGCGATTGCGCAGTCTTGAGAGGGAGGACGTAGTTCATCTTGGGGGAGCTCCGGATTGGTGCCATTTCAGAGGATTATGGCCGGAGGATTGAGCAAGGGGCCAGCCCTTGCCTATTGGAGACATTTTCCAGAGAGGGAGGCCATATTTTGGAGGATAGCATTCAACACCAGGTGGCCCTTGGGAGGATAGCGTAGATCCTCAAGGGAGGCATTTTTGGGGGTCGACCATTTTAGAAACGCTCTCTGGGCTTTTCTGGGTATTGTGAGTAGAGGCCGATTCCAGAGTATCAGATTTTTCCGAGTAGGGGAGCAGCCCCAAGTACTCATTTTGTTCCAGCAGCAACAACAGCACGTCAGTATTCCAGCAGCTTGGACGTAGAGCAGAGAGCAGCCATTTCTATTGATATTCTGAGACTATTGCTACACTTGCCTGGTGCAAGTCGAGGTGCTATCATTCTGATCACCTCTTGTACTCATTTCTATTTCTTAGTATAATAAAATGGCTTAACATTCTCTCTATTTCATGTGTATCTGCTTCATGACATGTTTCTAGCATTTTATATCTTGTTGTATGCTTTGTATTACTGTCTATTTCCCCTTCGGGATATTACACATTGTGGAGTAGGAGAGTCCTACATCACATTGAGAACACGCGAGGAGTGACCAGTGCCTTGACATAGACAAGGCATGAGACGGTACAGGGTGGTACAGCAGTAGCAGGGGGTATCCATTGGTGTACAGGGGTATGCCTCAGTGTGTAGTGGCATGTCGAGGAATACATGGATGATCAGTGGTATGCGAGGGTGTACGGTGCTGCACAGCAGGGTCTTAGAGTATTGCCTCCAGGGAGACTCACGGACAGGGACACCGGGCATACCTTTGGGGGTAGTTCACCCAGGATCGATGGGGAGACAGATGAGCGATACTTGAGGGTATCTGTGGGGGCTTACGCGCCTGACCCTCTTCTACATCACTCACGGGCACAGTCAATTCTGTTGTTGTCCTTTGGCACTCTGGGCATGAGCAGCGGGGTACGCGAGGCTCACCCAAGATATCTGGATGACACTCAGCACACTAGGGGAGATACTTCTCAGCAGTGGCACTGGGTCGGTGCGCTAGTTGACAACCACAGTTAGGGGATGAGATGATCCTCTCCAGGGGTGGCACATCAATCATCGCTGAGCCTACGCCTGGGGAGCGGGTCATGAGGGGGACATGCATCACTCTTTTCTCAAGGCATGTCGAGACCATGCATGAGCAGAGGATACTGGGTACAACAGAGGTAGCATCCCGGTATGTGTCTGGGCTCTAGACAATGTATCGACACATTATCAAGAGGGTGGATGGCAGACCCAGTGGAGATGGTTGGCAGGGACAGGAGGGATCCACATACCTTGAGTCAATTGCGAGTATTAGATATCCATCTATTGATTGCATTCAGGGGGTGGCTATTTGTCACATACGGCTTCCAACGGTCATCGGTACTACATTGTGGCAAACATAGGGCAGGTTAACATGCATCACATTTTCCCATGATATATGGACCCTCTATATTGGTCATGAGCAGGGACTAGGGATGAGGCACGGATGGATTCCCGCAGTTGTCAGAGCTATGGTGCAGCAGGTCTGACTATGGGATGCAGAGATTCAGTTGATTGATAGCCCATTCTGTCTCATGATGGTCGGATTCAGGATAGAGAGTGATCTAGTTCACTGTTGGGTTGGCACATGGGGGTACACAGAGGCCTTCATCGGATGGCAAGGCAAACTTTCTCTATTGCTGCATAGATTTAGAGTTGCATTCGGAGGGGTAGGTATTGGCATCATGGTGATGCTTGGGCCGGATGAGCTTGTCTCTCATAGATCTCCTGCCACTAGGTCTCAAGAGAGGAGGATACAGTCTGCGCATAACGGGGAGTATCTCATGATCAGAGTAGCGCAACATCATCATGGTCGTACCTCTACGAGATTAGCAGGAGACTTGAGCATTACAGCTCTACACAGCTCGATAACCTCTAGGGGTGAGCTGTATACTACATGGGGAGATCATGTATATCTTCCATCGAGCTTTAGCGAGTCACTAATGAAGTGGGGACTTCATTAGCATGGCAGGATGGTGAGTGGAGTAGGTGGAGCTTCATGTTGGACAGGATGGCTTGGGATCCTGGCATTGAGAGATCCCTTCATATCAAGGTGATACAGAGGACAGGGAAGATTCAGTGGCGCATCTGGGACCCAGGCACATTTTGCAAAGACGGTGGGGTGCATCAGTTAGAGAGGAGGCTTTTCAGGCATTGCTTGAGGACACACAATTTTTGGCGGGGAGGACTGTAATATTCCCAATTAGCAGTAGCTAATTGGTAATGTTAATTTTGGCCAGTTTTGCTTTTCTAAAGTTAATTCAGTTAATAAAGTGGGTGATGAGACACACAACCTACACTTAGGAAATAAACATTCCCTAAAGTCACTTGAGCATATAAGTATTTGGTAGCGTGGGGCCCAGGAGTACGAAGTGGCAGCGTGGGCAGTGTGGGCCCATGACAGCGCAGTGAGAGAGGGACAGCGTGGGCCAAGAGGGACAACGCAGTTTGGTGGGGCCCGGGTGAGAGCAAGGCTCTTAAAGCATAAAAAGGGGAAGAGGCTCCTCATTCTCTCATTCTATTATGCGTCTATGTTATTTGTCTTTTGACATTGAGCACGCTTTTGCTGTTGAGCAAAGTCTGCAAGTGTTGTTCAGCACATCGGGTGTCTCCGTGCGGAGATCCCAACCTTAGCCCCGTGGGACTTCAAGTGCCTGCTCGGGTGAGGAGTTCTATCCTTGATTTATCGGAGAGAGTTGGAGCAGCCACAGTTGGGATTATTCACTTGCAGAGGCAGCGCAGTCAGTGAGAGGGAGGACGCAGTCTTTGGAGGAGGAGATTCCGGATCGAGGGCTTATCAGGGGATTCAACCTGAGAGAGTTGGAAAGGGGTCAGCCCTTCCCTATTCCATCATTTTGGTAGAGTTGGAGGCCATCCTTTGCAACAGATTATTCAAGGCCAACGTTTATCATTGGGACAGCGTGGTACCTCAAGGGAGGTCATTTTCGGAGGTCATCCATTTTCAGAAAGCTCTCTAGGTTTTTATGGGTATTGGGTGGAGAGGCCATTCCCAAAGTTTAACAATTTTCTGAGGTGGGGAGTAGCCCCAAAGAGTTGGTTCATTCCAGCAGTAGCAGCAGCACGACAGCAGCACCAACAGCTTGGAGATTACACAGTCATTGAGGGAGCAACCATTTCACGATATATTCTGAGAGTATTTCTACGCTTGCCTAGTGCAAGCCAGGGTGCCATCATTCTGATCACCTTTGTATTCATTTTATCTTTCAATACTTAATAAAATGGCTCAGCGTTTTCCATATTGTGTTTGGTTCATGTGATTCCTCTCTAGTTGCTGTAGTTTCTTGTTTATGTGCTTTATATAACTGTTTATTTCTATTCGGGATATTACACTAGAGGATTTTATTATTATGCAGAATCTGAATATAACAATCTGGGCACTTGGTCTGCCCTACAGAGAAATTTCACGGCTGTTGTACCTTTCACTCGGAGACAGAAAATATGGCTGAATCACACCCTCAATCGAGATTTACAGATAACGAGCCCTTTCTGGCCCACTGGAACCCTCAACGCAGCTTCTCCAGCCTATGCATCAACCCTCTAGCCCAAAGCAACCTTTGCGCAGCGCAGGCTGCCCCTGTGTCACCCAGATGGCTTTGTGTCACCCTCTGTGTGGCCTCTGCGTCGGCTTGGCTGGGCTGCGTTCCTCCTGCTAGCCTCTGTGCTGCCCTGGTACAATGTTGCTTCTCTGCTGCTATATTCTCGGCCTCGGATCAGATCATCCCTTGTCGATTTCTGCCCCTCATTGCACTGCAAACTCACTTCGAATTCCTCATCAAACCCCGCCCCAGAAATTCGACTTAGCTTCAGTGCTATGCAATGTGTGTGTGTCTTCTCCAACTGACCCCTAGCCCTTCTCTTATACTTTTCTCGTTGGAAAACCAATGACCGTGATCTAATCTCTAATCAGCGCTTGAGATTAAAAGAATGCTTGATCCACGTCACTTAGAACATTTCATCACATGTGTAAATTAATTCACTTTAATTTTTTAATTTGGCTAAGTTAGACTTAGAGTCCCCATTAAAAAATTTAATTATTAGAATAAATTTTTACACCAAATGAAATTTCTCCAAATGTTTTTTGGGTCTTGGAGATCTCGTGTGTTCCAACCCCTCCACAAAGTTTCGGAGCTAGAGCAAACTCGATGCTACCCTAAAATCTCAACAACTTTCAAAGTCAACTTCGTCCAATGTTAAGGGCAAGAGAAGAAAAGTGACCTTAAAAGCATTTATACTTCGTTGCAAATGGAGAAGGCTTATCGAGATCATTCGATCTCTAGGAAAATTCGTTCATCAAACATGGCCCATACATAGAGACAAGCTAAATAGAAACATAATTCCACATTGATGCTGTAAATGCATGCAACAATTAGCCCTAAAATAATGAAAATCTCATGATCAATGTATGCAGCAAAGTGAAATTAGATAACATCAAAATTGTACCTACATGTAAGATAACATATCCAACCATCAACATATTTGCAATATAAGAAGCTCTAAGATAAGAAGACCCAATCCACACATCAAAATTAATCCATGATCCAAAAATATCCTCCAAGGAAAAATGCGAAGTTTTCTAGAGAGAGAATGATCCAAGTCAAGTGATGATCCAAAATGAATTCATCTAACTCCTATTTATACACTCATTAGGAGTTCGAATTACCTAATGGGCCTGTTACCCACTACTTCATGGGTGATATCCCTATGAGATTTTTTTCTCCATGATGGACCTCAACCGATAGCCAACAACCCCTTGTAGCCTTCTTCTATCTCGTTGTGCCATTTCTTCGCCACCTGAGCCAACCATGTGGTCCCTCGCCCACCTGTATTGATCGTATGTTTGAAGATGGGCCTCCCAAATCTAAAGGTATGTGTTGTCATTTGGTAGTTGAGTATTGGGTTTACTTATCATGGATACTGTTGGTCATGGATTGATGGGGGGATTTGGCGGAAAGAGTGGGCTTAGTTTGTGCTCCTGTCCCCTTGAAATCTTTTGGGTGTTACCTTTGCATCTTAGTCCCATGGGATCTCCTTTATTGACCATTTTGTTCTAGGGTGGTACTACTTGGGAAACCCCGACTTTGTGTGCGTGATCACGCTCCTTTATCCACAAATATTACTCCCCTTCCACTCATTATACCCCCATTCATTAGTCTCCCACTTGGGTCCACATAGCTTCCATGGGTCCACATAGGGTCAGCCTCCCTATCTCGTTGTCCCCACCTTGGGCAGGCTTGGAATAATGCCTTAGAGGTTGAAGCAGCTAAAAGAAAAAGAAAAAGAATAATTGGCCACACTTAACAAGAAACTGTACCAGAAAATGCAAAAGATGGTCGGGACAAAAATAATCAGCATGTGGACAAAAGCCAATAGATGAGCTCTACCCCACTCCCATGGCCATCACCCTGGTTCCATAGGCCCTAGATGAGCCTCCTTTGTCATTCAGGAACCCATGATTGTCCCAACCCCTGGAGGGAAATGAACTGCCCTACCTTAAAGGGGTAATAAATGCTATATTTGACACATCTTACTCTTATACTTGAGCTCCAAGCAGTTAATTAAAGAAAATTCATAAAAGGCAAAAGGCATATAAAGAAGGGTGGAAATGTTGATTTGGGTAGCATCGGACGTGCATCGAATGTGCTCTAAGTCTCAAATTTGGCAGGGAGACTTCGACACATGTATTCCACCGAACCCAGAAATCGTTTTGGGATATTACACTCAGATTGTATTTTATTAAAAGAATTAATTGTTTTAAAAGCACCCTAAGTCTAAACTTAAGAAAATAAAATAATTAAAGTGAATTAATATAATATAGGTGTGAATGTTCTAGAAAAAGCGGATCAAGTCAAAAGTTAATCTTAACCGTTGATTAGAGATTTAATCTCAGCCGTTGAAGTTTCAATGAGAAGATTATAAGAAGGGCTTGAAGAGTCATTTGGAAAATACACAGTAAGGATCAAGAGATTGAATTTCCGAAGTGAGCAGTGCTCAGAGGAAATATTGATCAAGAGATTCTTTGCAGAGAGGTGCAGGGATAGTATCTGAAGAGAATTCTTTCTCGGTCAGAGAATCATTAGCAGAGGAGGCAGAGAGAGATCGAGCAGAGGCAGTGCAGAGCCAAAGAGTTTGACGCAGAGCCACGCAGGGCTACACAGGAGCCAAGAGGGAATCCAAAAATTTGCTGAAGGAATCAATTGCAGAAGCTAGGAGCTAGGGTGTGAGACCGGGAGGCATAAATCAAAGTTCTTGGGAAGTAAATCGATCAACAGAAGAGGTAACGCTGTACCGAGGAGGGGTTGACATTGGGATTGCACAGAGGCTGTCAGGGGCAACTCATTCATTGGCTGGATCAACCAAGATCTCCTGTGATGGTGTGAGGTAACCTCACTAATCTCTCCATCAGTGATATTCTCTGTAACTGGATTTCCAGGAGAGGCATCTAGAGATTGTATTAAAAAATTACTACTGCTTAATAACAAAACCCTCAGTTGTTAAATCGATTTTCCCGCATTGGGTTTTTTCGGGGACATTGGTCCAAAATTAACTGTGTCAGATGTGTCTATGATTTACTCTTGTTAAGTTTTTGTTTCCGCACTCGTATTTTTCTGCAGTTTATTTAGTGAAGGTTGCAATGTGCATAATTCGATGTTGCCATAGAAATAAACTGAATAATTAATTTATCAGTTAAAAGAATTAATACCAGTTGCTGCAATAAGATTCCAGATTTAAGGAATTTTCACATGGTATCATAGGTTGTATGTCTGAGTGCAGTTGGAGCAGAAGAACAGATCCGTAGATCCAACGTTGGTGAAGTTGGGATCAAAGAGCTGTGTAAGCAGCAGATCGATCTCTCGAGTGATTGTGTAGTCCAAGCTAGGATGGCTAGTCCCTGCAAGGAAACCTCTCTCTGAGTGAGTCGACAGAGAAGTATGATTTTCCAGTTTGCAGAGGCAGAGGGAGAAGCGCAACAGATCAATAGATCAGCCGCCGAAGGGATGCAGTTTTCTTTGCAGCAGTGATTGTGGGTGCATAAGCGTTTGGAAGAGTAGTTGGAGACACTTTGAGGGAACCTTCTTCCTCAGGGAATTCCTAGTCGGGGAATTCTAATTTTCGAGACCCGAGCAATAGTTTTGGGTGGCAGATCTACCATCTCTAGTAGAGAGTGCGTAGGCCAGGCCAGAGCTGCGCAAAGGAAAGATAGGGAGTTAGTTCGACACCTTTGTTTTAATCGACAGAGATGGCAACAAGTGGATTAAGAGATCAAGATCGGTTGGAGGGAGCCTCCAACTATGTGATCTGGCAGGCAAGGATCAAATACCTGCTGGATGAGCATGATGTCAAACTCTTCATCGAAGGTGTGGTGGTTGTTCCAGTAGATGCAGATCCTCTGAAGGAATACAAGAAGAATATGGCTAAGGCAAAGTGCCTGATCCTCGACGGAGTGAGGGATCATGTCGTGTGTCACATAGCTAGCAAAGCGGCAACTAGAGAAATGTGGCAAGCCTTGGAGAAGCTATATCAACGATCTTCCGAACAACAGAAGATGTATTTGAAGGAGAAGATGCAGACTACTATGATGTAGAAAGGTGAGCGCATTGATTCGTTCCTGGTTAGACTTTCAAGATAACTGAGATTAGCTGGCAGCTGTGGGATCAACTCCTCAGGCCACAAAGATGGTCAGATTGGCCCTCAACTCATTGTTTGAAGACTATTAGGTCTTTGTCTAGAGCATTCTGGGTAGAGAGAATTTGCCGGACTGGGAGTCAATGTGGGCTGCTCTTTAGCAAGAAGAGATGAGGAGGGACTTACTCAAGTGTCAACTTGAGGGCAACAACAACAGTGGGAAGAAGACGAAGGAGGAGGAGGATAATGTGGCCCTTGCATCAAAGGGGCAACAGGAACAATGCAGGAGGATGAAGGACCTTTCCGAGATCAAATGCTTATGGTGTGGTGAGATGGGTCATTATGCCATCTAGTGACCTCTCAAGAGAGACAAAGACGAGAAGCATGATCCGCAAGCAGCACCTGCCAGGATCTAGGAGGGAGGTGGGGTGACTTGGAGCTGTAGACCCAGAGATCTACAGGATGGGCAGGATCCTTAAGGAGTCCACCTCTCGGATCAATACCTTGCTATAGGAGCCCAAATCAGATGTAGCAGGATGGACGAGTGCCAGTTGGTGCAGAGGAGTGCAGTGGTTAGCAGCGCCAGAATCTGAGCAACGCAGAGCAGAGTTGGAAGCAGTGCAAGAAGGCACAGTGCAGAAGTCGGCAGTAGCGCAACAACTTCAGAGGGACAGTGTAGATGCTAGCAGCAATCAGATCTTCAGTACTGAGATGCATCATGCTAAACACTTGTTCAGTTTTGGGTGTTTTTTAGTTGCAGTGCAGTAGCAGTTGGCAGTGGCAGGGTCAGCAGCAACACAGATTCAGAATTTGAGAGGGAGTTGCAGTACGGATGCAGTGTTGACAGTGGCAGTATCAACAATAGTACAGATGTAGCATTTACGCAGAGTTAGTGGGCAGCAGTTTCAGACATCAGCAGTGCAGAGGGAGATGTTGCAGAATCAGAGTGGTACTCAGTAGGGGGTATTGCTAGAGCACATTCCTCGCTAAGAGGGAGTGTTGATTTGGGTAGCATCGGATGTGCTATAAGTCTCAAATTTGGTAGGGAGACTTAGACACTTATATTCCAGAGAAACCAGAAATCGTTTTGGGAAATTCCACCCGGATTGTATTTTATTAAAAGAATTAATTATTTTTAAAGGACACTATGTCTAAACTTAGGAAAATAATTAACATGAATTAATAGAATATCGGTGTGAATGTTCTAGAAAAAGTGGATCAACTCAAAAGTTAATCTGAGCTCTTGATTGGAGATTTAATCTCCACTGTTGAAGTTTCAATGAGAAGATTATAAGAAAGGTTTGAAGGGCAATTTGGAAAATACATAGTAAACATCAAGAGATCAAATTTCTGAAGTGAGTAGTGCTCAGAGGAAATATCGATCAAGAGATTCTTTGCAGAGAGGGGCAGGGATAATATCCGAAGAGAAATCTTTCTCGGTTGGAGAATCATCAACAGAGGAGGCGAAGAGATATCGAGTAGAGGCAGTGCAGAGCCAGAGAGGTTGACGCAGAACCACGCAGGGCTACGCAGAAGCCAAGAGAAAATCCAGAAATTTGTTGAAGGAATCGATTGCAGAAGCCGGGAGTCGGGGTGTCAGATCGAGAGGCAAAAATTGAAGTTCCTGGGCAACAAATCGATCAGCAGAAGGGGTAACGCTGTACCTAAGAGGGTTGACGCTGGGACTACGCAGAGGTAGCGCAGAGGCTGTCAGGGGCAACTCATTTAGTGGCTAGATCAGCCAGGATTTCCTGTGATAGTGTGAGGTAACCTCTCCGTCAGTGATATTCTCTGTAACTGGATTTCTAGGGGAGGCATCCAGAGATTGTATTCATAAATTACTACTGCTTAATAGCAAAACCCTCAGCTTCTGCAACGGTTTTACTGCATTGGGTTTTTCCTACGACATTGGTCCAAAAATAACTGTGTCAGATGTGTCTATGATTTACTCTTGTTAAGTTTTTGTTTCCATACTTGTATTTTTTTGCAGTTTATTTAGTGAAGGTTGCAGTGTGTTTAATTCGATGTTGTCGTAGCAATAAACTGAATAATTAATTTATCAGTTAGAAGAATTAATACCAATTGCTGCAATAGGATTCCATATTTAAGGAATTTTCACAGGAAAAATCAAGGTCGGGACACCTCATGTACCAGGATTTCTCCTTCCTACACATTATATACCCTGGTGTGGGCTTCCCCTTACCTGGATGCCCCTATGCCCCAATATGTGGCCCAGGATTTCCCCTCTTATTCCCTACTCCATTTCAATTATTTACTACCTGCCACCCCCATTGGAGGGATATACCTTGGACATACTATCCCCTTTAAGGGCTGGAACCACTTAATAAGGTACTTGGCTAACCCCCTTTGGAGCATGGAGGCACTAGCACATGCCAAAGCCCACTACAGAAGGGCATGCCATTATGAAGTGCCCACTTTGTTATCCATGATTTGTAAGCTCTTTTACACGATTACTCTAATGACTGGTTGTATTGGAAGCCTAGGGGACGCATTGGATCTTATACAGGATTGCAGGTGGTTTCCATTCGGGTTTGGTCTCCCTATATGGGGCCCTAACCAACAGAGGGCTACATTGGCACATGTAGGGTGTGCGTAGAGAACCATGGGCCTCCACAGCAACAAACAACACTCCACGGATCCCCATTGATGTTCAGAGACTACTAGAGATCCACTTTTGGGATGATGATGATGTGCATGGTACACTATGCCCAGCAGGCCCCATAGGAGCCCCATACTCTTCCAGGACTTGTACGATGTCATGGCAATGTTCATTCCATCACTCGAGCCCTTGTAGGGGATCTACAAACATCTTCGACTCATATGGAGATCCATGGGGTCATTTATGTGCCCCCACACCCACTGGGAGCACCACAAGTCTACTACTTGGAGAATAAGGGGCCACCCCCTTTTCCATAACATTTTGAGGAGTTTATTCCTCATTGTGGCACTTCAAGATATTATTAGGCCTTTGGAGGTCCCCACGATATGTACATATTATTATTTGCCCCCCTGAGAGGCATATTTTTCCATTTATAAGCTAGTTTGGTAGGCTTGTCACTAATAGGGGTTTTATTTGCATATTATTTTATTAGTAGGGGCTAATGTAGGCTTATAGGCTATTTCGAACTCCTAAGAGGGGTATAAATTGATGTCAGCTACATTCATTTGTATCATCACTTCACTTGGGATCTCTCTCTCTTTATAGAACTTCACATTTCTTCTTGGAGGATTATTTTGGATAAATGGATGAATTTTGATGTATGGATTTGGGCCATTTTTATCTTGGAGCTTCATTTTTTTGCAAATATGATGTTGGTTTGATATACTCTCTAATACTGTAAGTGAATTTTGATGATATATTTTTGTTTCTACATACTGTTGAACTTTGCTATAATTAGGGCTACTTGCTGCATGATTGGAATGTGGAATTAAGTGTATATTTAGCTCGTTGAATGTATGGGCCATTGTTAGATGAATGAAATGTCATAGATATTGTTTTGTCTAGATAAGCTTGCAACATTTGTATGAATTATAAATGCTTGAAGGTCACTTTTCTTCTCTGTCCCTTAACATTGGATGGAGTTGACTTTCCAAGCCTCCTTGATCAAGAAATCAAATTCTCAATCATTATCATCCTTGACACCATATCCCCAAGGGAATTAGGCATTGGTCCCTCAAAAGGGTGGTCATTTTCCCTTTATTCCTTACCTTTTCCCCTTTTTCCTAGGTCTACCCCTAATAGGTCACCTAGGGCATCAATTTGTTGGGAATTCACCCACAAGAAAACTTCGATCTCTTAGAGGCTACTGTGCTGGTGGGTCCCCTCACTCTCCTCCAAATTTGAGGCAATTCGGACGGTGGAATCTCCGGGAACCACAAGCCCTAGCTCTCGGACCAAGTTTTGCCTAGGTATCCCCAAGGGTAGAACCTAGTAGGATCGATTTGATCATTTGAAGCCAAATTTCTTGTTTGATCCTTGCTCCTCATCTTGTCTAGGATATGAACATCATTGGTTGCTATATTCCATCCTCAAACCTGGGCTGGTTCCACTTGGTCTTGTGTGGCCCTGTTTCCTATCAAAGATTAATCATCAAGGGTTATTTGGGAAACCAAGTTCTTATAGGATTTTAGGGATCAGGAAATACCTCTACATATTAGAGGAAATTTCAGCCTAAAAGTGGCCTCCTAAGGAAAAATAATAAAATAAGAGTTATGAATTTTGGAGGGAAAAGAAGAAAACTATTTTTTTAATTATATTTTTGGCTTATCTCTTTATAGGTTTACTCAAATTTCAAATGTAGACACTTTTTGGATGCAGAATTAAATTCCATATCTAATGATTACACATTATGCATACTTCTGAGAAGACCCACATTGATAAAAATTGAAGACACATCAAAAAACATGTTGAACACGGTTTTTTAATGTATCTTCAATTTTTATCAATAGGGATCTTATCAAAAGTATGCATAATGGGTACTCGTTGGATGTGAAATTTAATTGTACATCCAACTAGTGTCTACATTTGAAATTTGAGTAAACCTATAAGGAGATAAATTAAAAATACAAAGAGAAAACGTAGTTTTTTTTATTTTCCTTCCAAAATATTCACATGTACCTATTTTCAAAATTAAAGGATTTCTATTGGTTTACATATTATGTACGTGAAAATTTCATGGGCACTTTTAGGCTGAAATTTCCTATAATGAGTTGTACCCTTCATCCTTACCCTCCAATCCTCACCCCATTTCCTTAGAAGATCAAGCACCTTGCTTGAAGAGCAAGCAAGCTCCACTCTTCACATCTTCCTTGGGAAAGAGTTTCTGGGATCACTTCATACCTATTCATTAATATACCCTGTTATTGCCTCTCCTTGCCGCCTACACCTACCTACAAGTTAGTGGAAAAAGCCTTCAAACCCACAAGGTGTGGTTGGTGGCAAGGATCTCAGAGAAGGGGATGTCACACTGATCCCTACTCTCTCCGTTTTAGCTCTCTCATAGGTCATCTAAGGGGGGTGGTCCCTAAAGGAAAACTAAGTTAAAGATTTGAGTTTCTAGGAGAATATAGAGTGAAATTGGATTATTTTTAAAGATTTATGAGCAAATGTGATGTGAGAAACTTGAAGGTACTGCGTCACTTCTGCGTGATCCCCTTTAGGGACTGCATCACCCCTCCAGATGACTGCGCTGCCTCTACTGCGTCACTGCTGCCTCTCTCTCTGAAATGTACTCCTGGTCCTCCTGACCAGTTATTGCATTTGCCCCTCTCTAGAACTGATCACTGAATTGAAATCACTTAGCCAGCCCTGCCCTAGCGATTCGATCTTGATCAACAAGATGTCTCTCTCACAAGCTCGAAAATGCCAAATGCCCAATGTGTTTTCCATAGGCCCCTCACCCTCCTTATAATATTTCGTTGACCCTTCAATGACCAAGATTAAAACATAATCAAGGGCTAAGATGAACTGGGAGTTGATCCATGACTTTATCTAGAAGATTCACACTTAGTTTAATTAATACCCTTTAATTAATCAGTTTCCCGAAGTTTAGACTTTGGAAAACATTAAAAAACGATTAATTAATTTAATTAAACCATCTCTAAGTGGAATTTTCCAAAATCCTTTCTGGGTATTATGGAATACATGTGTCTTAGCCTATATACAAAATTATAAGGCTAGAGCACATCCGATGCTACCATAAATCAACATGGGGAAATTCCACACGGAGACAATTTTATTAATAAATTAATTATTTTTAATGAGACCCTAAGTCTAAACTTAGGAAATTAAAATAATTAATGGGTATTAATCTAAACTGTGGGTGTAACTTCTAGAAAAAATAGATCAAGTGAAAATGTAATCTTAGTTGTTGATTGGAGATCTAATCTCGGTCGTTGAAGTCTCAACAAGAAGACTATAAAGAAGACTTGAGGGTCATTTGGAAAAATACACCAAGACGGATAAAGAATCCAAAGATCGAAATCATTTAGTGAGCAGTGCTGAGGGAGAAGATTGATCAAGAGGATTCTCACAGAGAGGGGTAGTAATTCTGGTTGGAGATTTTCCTTAGCCGGAGAATAAACAATAGAGAAGACAAAGAGCAGTACCAACAGAGGTAGCGTAGTAGCTACACAAAGGCCGTGTAGAGCCAGTAGTGGCAGTGCAGTAGCCTAGAGGAGGTTCAAGTTTCAGCTGAAGATCAGTCAGATCCAGTGCCAGAAAGCCGGGGTGTGAGACCGGAAGGGGCCATAGGGTTAGATCCAGCCAGCAGAAGAGCCAGAATGTAGAAGCCACACAGTCCCCACGCAGAGTGATGCAGAGACTGCGCAGAGGCAATGGAGGGCTTGCCATCCAGGGTTTTGGTCAGTTGGGATTCCAGTGTCAATGTGAGGTTTTCTCACAAAGTCTTTGTCAATCATATTCTCTGTAGGGATAGCCAGAAAGGCATCCCAGATTGTATTCAGAAAATTACTGCATAATATATAAACCCTCAGTTGTTGCACCAATTTTCCTTCATTGGGTTTTTCCGGGGACATTACTCCAAAAATAACGGCGTCAGATGTGTCTATGATTTCTTCTTGTTTAGTTTTGTTTCTGCACTTGTATTTTTCCACAGTTTATTTAGTGAAGGTTGTAGTGTGTTTAATTCGATGTTGCCGTAGCAATAAATTGAATAATTAATTTATCAATTAGAAAAATTAATACCAGTTGCTGCAATAGGATTCCAGATTTAAGGAATTTTCACAATG
Source organism: Pinus albicaulis (assembly GCA_034641835.2). Taxonomy (NCBI): domain Eukaryota; kingdom Viridiplantae; phylum Streptophyta; class Pinopsida; order Pinales; family Pinaceae; genus Pinus; species Pinus albicaulis. The sequence goes on from CM076570.1 coordinate 675,248,046, forward strand.
ACCTCCTTCTTGAAGCATTCCATCAAAATCATTTAGTAAATACCCTGGATCTCATTCTTTGATAATAGATGAAGGAGGAAAAGTCGTCCATGTCTAATGAAAAAAATGAATGGCATCCTAACCAACACCAAATATGTAGTGAAGAATGGGATGATTCTAAGGAAGATAATGATGGTCAAATAAATGAAGAATCTATGAATGACTCTTGGGCTGTTGATCGGGAAATTAGGTATGACGATAAAAATGAAAACTCCATAGTCTCTTAAATCCATAGAAATGAACTCAGAGAAGGGGATACTCCTCCCCTTTGGAACAATGTTCGCCCTTATGAACCCCTCCCTAGTAATTGGAAGGGTGTCTTCTTTATTTTCCAAGATGATTCAATTAAAGAAGAGCCTTCCGAAATGGTGGGTAATTCTGATGACTCTAATGTGAAGAAAAGTAAGGAAGAAGCTGCATTGAGCCATGCCACCGATACGGGGTTTTTCTTCATGTTCGAGCAATCCTCCCTTGTTATGTCCCTGTCTTGGAAATGGATCTTTGTGAGGAAGCTTGTTCCCCTAGTTTTGATGAAGAACTATTTTCCCCTGTGCAAAAACCAGAGTCATGGTTTTTTCCCAAATACAATGATGAGTTCACTTTTTGTTTTCCCAATGACCAAAATTGTATCATCCTAAATATGTCTGAGTCATTTACTCCTTCTTACCCTAAGGATGATAGGCCCAAGATAGTTCTTCATCAAAGATTCATATACTTGTTCGTTGACATTTCCATATCCTGGTTGGAGGATCAAATTAAATCCTCTCGACTGATGTCTATTCCTTCTTCCAGTTTTCCTTTCTGTGGCATATGGGTTTCTTGTTTTCCCACCTCTCGCCCTCGCGACCCCTCATATCATCATTCCCATTTGTATTTCCAGGTTCATTGCAAAAATAATCATGGAAGCATGCGTTATTGTATTGATCAATTGACATGTTGGTTGCCTTGGGTCTATGATTATACCTAGTACTTGACATTGTATGTTATGCATGTTAGCGTAGGATGCATTGCATGTTGATTTTCTGCATTAAAACTAACCTCATATGATATTTCTCATGATAGATTAGCTGCATTCAGATTAAAAATTGCATATTTTTATTACTTATTTTATGGGCTAACATAAAGCATGGGTGATCATAAGATCTCGTGAAAAACATGTTGCCCCGTGGCTTTGATCATTGACATGTGTAGATAACAGGTCATTGTGACCAAGAGATTGTTGGAGTTCTCGTGACCTCCCGTTCGAGTAGCCTTGACCACTTCTCCTAGAGATCACATTCTAGTTGGAGGTAGATGTTACCCACCACTTCGTGGGTGATATCCCTAGGAGAAATTTTTCTCCATGATGGACCTCAGCCGGCAGCCAACAACCCCTTGTAGCCTTATTCTAGATCGTTGTGCCATTTCTCCGCAACTTGAGCTAGCCAAGTGGTCCCTCACCCATCTGTATTGATCGTATGTTTGAAGATGGGCTTCCTGAATCTAAAGGTATGTCTTGTCATTTGGTATTTGAGTATTGGGTTTACTTATCATGGATACTTCTGGTCATGGATTGATGGGGGGTGTTGACCACACTTTGTCAACGACCCCATAGCAGTAAACCCCCATTTTTTCAACTGGGACTTATCATGTTCGAGGCTCGTGTCATCCAGATTTCATCGCCGATCGATAGTTTTACAAATGATGTAAACCCATGCTGCATGTTATGATGTAAATGATCTAAGTAAGACTGTCAATGTATGTAACAACCTAGGTAAGCCTAGTATGTTGTTGATGATCTCTATCCTAGGAGGTTTTTTGTCTCACTGATTCACGAAAGTGATCAGCAGAGTTTTTCCCTCCAGCCTCACCCCAAAGCTAGGGTGGATTTTATCATCAACATACTAAGTGAGTCCTAGTGTTCTATCGAGTCCTTGTAAAAGTAGTTTCAACTACTTGGTCTACTAGATCATGTTTTGAGTCGCAGAATTGGGTATTTATTTGAGGGTCTATACGAATAGGTATTCCCCCTTCATGTATGTAAATGTATTATCTCATGTAAAAGAGGGTTGGAAAAATAATTATAATCCCCTCTTAGTCAATTAATTAAATTTTCTGGTCAATTAATTAATAAAATCCTAAACCAGAAATTTAATTAATTTAGGGTCCTAAATTAGGATTAAATCTTTAAAGACAAAATTTGTTGGTCCTTGGAAAATGATTTTGACAGCCCCAAGCCAAGGGAATATTGAGAATTTTAAGAAATATTGGACCCTTGGGCCTTGGTGGTTAAGTCAAGGTCAAAATTTTGGGGTAATTAACTCAAAAAATAATATTTTTGAGTTAATTAAAATTGAATTAAATGATAAATTCGTTTTTTCCCCAAAATTTTAATTTCAACGCTCCGGATTAAAAGATAATTAAATCTTTTGGACGGTTGAGATTATTTTGACGAGGATCATCAAAACTAGCCGTTAGAGATCTAGTCCTATAAATTTAGAGGTCTTTGTCATTTTTTAAGCATCCGATCTTAGGACGTGCACTTGTTCTTGACTCTTATAAATTTTTTGAGGAATAAGGCATAAAGACTTTGGGGTTACAAATACGGATGTTCCTTCTCAGATCTATGTGGTGAATTGTCTCTAAACTCTGCTACTTTGTTTCTTGTATTTTATGGTTGATGGCCTTCATGGATTGATCTGCATACAGGTATCTTGTGCAGTTTTCTGGGTTTATAAAATAACATTTTGTTTTTTCTGCAAAGGTCTCATGTTATTTTCTTAAATCTCTATTGATCTAAGATTCAGATCTAAGTGTGCAGGGAAATTTTTTTTTTTAGATTGGGCGTCTGGGGAAGTCTTCAGTTGGACCAGTCGACTCTCAATAAACATAAATCTGATAAGCTCTTTATTTGTTAAATTCCAGGTCTATCTTACGATATTTGTGATTTTGCAGGGTTTCAAAGACTTGTGCCTCTCATTTAAAAATTTTAATTTCTAAACTGTGCTAAAATAGATTCAAATCTGACCATGAGGGTTTTAAATCTGTAAACTAGTTGTAAATTTGTAAATTTTCTTTTAGGACTGTAAGGGTTTAATCGTTTCTTGGTGTGTGTCTTCAGATCTGGCCGGTCTCTTGCAGATTCAGGGTTCAAATCGATTTTTTAGATGCGAGATCCGGCCCCAAAGGGTAGATGCGGCCTCAAATTATCAGCTGTGTGGACGAATCTGGACATGGTTTCAATTCAAGAGAGCATAAAATTTGAGCATAAAATCTGAGTTTTGAGAGGGAAAAATTGAAATTTTGCTGGACGTTTTTACTGGGTTATTCGCTCCATCTATTGCTGCTTGTCCAGCTTTCTTCAAGCATCGATCCCATTACGTTGCCCATCTCTTGCCGCAGACCTCTTCTCCTATCTGCTCATCAAGACCACGCCCTCTTCTCCTCAAGAGCCATCGACCCTAGTTTCTCAGCAGTCGATTTCCAAGTCCGCCATCGAGCGTGCATCACTGTTCGACGTCTCATCTCAGCCCTGCGTCTGCCGTCAACTGTTCACCTTTCCGTCCAGGCATTCTCCGCTTGCATTAAACCTCAGCCTTCCTATCCGATCCCTCATTTAACTCTGTCGTCCATCACTTCCTTGCTGCCGTCGATCTGTCCGACTTCATTATTCAGCACCTCCTCTATTCGAGCCACACCTCCACTGTCATGCTCCATAGCCATCCGTCCCCTCGACCTGCATCAATTATTCTCGCTAACAACAAAACGATAAACGGAAACGCATATACACCATAACAAATGAAAAAAATATTAATCAGATTCGTTTTTTCTTTGTACAACGTTAAATTTTAGTTTCTTGTTATATAATTCTAGGTTTTAATTTGCGTAGCTGTAGTCTTGTTTTTTTTTAAGTCGATTTTGTTCATATTTATTTTTCTTTCATTACGTTGGATAGGTTTTGGTTCGATTTAGAGTTTAGGATTCGTTTTTTTTTGTTTTTGTTTTAATCTTTCGTTTAGTTAATAGTTTTAGATTGTAGTTTCGGTTTTATTTATTTTTTATGATAAAGTTTTGGGTAGTGTTAGTTCGATTTGTTTTTGTTTAGAGTTAGTTTAGTTTTAGAGCCAACTTTAGAATTTCATTTTTTTTAGTTTTGTTTAAAAAAAAAAAAAAATAATAATAATAATAATAATAAAAAAATATAAAAATTCCAAAAGAATTTTAAAAATCTGGAAAATACAAAAAATACAAAATTATAAATTTTCTATTGTCAAATGTGCTAAATTTTTTTCTAAAGTTTGACTGTGGAACATTTTGATTTTCGAACTGGGTTATATTGGAATATTTTAATTTTGGAAATTTTTCAATAACTGGCATTTTCATCTTGTGATAATATTGCAGTGAGTTTAAGATATTTTAATGCATGGTTGTAGCGTTTTTTTTAATTGAATATCATTGTGATCAATCGTGTTTTAATAAGTAGCAGTTAATCGTCACTTACTTACAATTTGCATAACAGGATCTTGTTTGACTCCATAAGGCACTGCTCTTAAACGTGAAATCTAATTTAGATCCGTGGAATCTCGTTCATTTTATCAAGTATTTGATGTTTTAGCTGTGTCTCCTGGATTCTTCATCCTCATTTCTAATAGGATCTACCTCCCTTAGCTTGCAAGGAGACAGCTTAAATAGAGGGATTGGGGATAAAGGTGACAGCCCCCAATTTGAGCCGTTGTTGCGGTGCCTTGACAATCTGTGCGACAACATTTTTTGGCGCCGTTGCCGGGGATAGAGTTTTTTTGTCCCTGGTCTTAACGACATTTTATAATCTTCGAATCTTCTTTCGCCATTCATTAGCCTGTCACAAGGGATCACATTTTCTGGCGACTTTTCATCTCTTCGTATTTTCATCGTCTTATCTTTCGTCATATCACTAATCATTTCATCATCGTATTTTTAGCACCTAGACATTTCGGTGGCTTCTTGTTTGGATGGCGACTCCACTTATTCATCTTTTTACTCCCAGACAAGAATCCCCCCATGATATCCATCTGCTATCTCTCGATTATTTCTTCTGTTTTAGAATTAGTTTCATGTTCAAGTGGCGACTCCAGTTCTTTCATCTCTTACAAGAGTTCTTGCTAAGAAGTTCGCTTCTTGAGGACCTTTTGACTATTCTTGAACACGGATCTATTTCTAAAATCCTAAAAACGATATCATGGATGTTTTTGCCCCGTGTAATTTTGCTAATATTCAGGGTTATCCCCATGATCTCCCTCAAATGGATAAATTACCTATCTTTCAAGGAAATGATGCAGTTAGTGTTAAATCTCATTTATTTGCTTTCACTAACTGGTGGAATAGATTTGCAGTTGCGAATAATAATTTCGATGATGTAAAGATGAAAACTTTTGTTCTTACTTTTGGTGAGGATGTTGCTGAATGGTTCATGGAAAAACCTGATAATTCATTTGATACTTTTGAATCAATTGTAACTGCCTTTAAGGAAAAGTACGGTGATAAAAGGGAAGATAGGCATTTGGTAAGAGAGATCAGTACCATAAAAAAGAAAGAAAATGAAACGATTGAAGAGTTTAACGGGAGATTTAATGGTATCCTTAGAGAAATATCTCAAACTCATAAACCTCCTGATGGATCTCTTTTGAATTTTTACATTGATGCTTTTGATTCTGATACTTCATATGAGTTAAGGCGGGCTAAAACTGCAAATTATAAGGCTTGTCAATCTTTAGCTGAGGAGATTGAAAAAGATAAGAAAGCATCTGGAATGTCCAAAACTCCAGATTTTGATAGGTCTTTGACAGATACTCTAGAAGATGATGATGACCCTATGAAAAGGTTAATGCAAAAGCTTGAAAGCATGGAGCTTAATCATGCTAAGGAAATAAGTGTCTTACAGGCTAGGTTGGTCCAAATGGAAAGGGCTCAAACGCATAATTCCCAACCTAGGAATCATAATACTAATAATCGAAATAATAATACTTGGCAGAGAAAGGGTCAGTTGAGTGAGCAGAGACATCCCAATCCGCTTGAATCTACTAATCTGGTGGATGAAGTTCCTCCTTATTGTAGAGTTTGTGATGCTCTTCATGAAGAGGCTACTTGTCCCATTGTCAAAAGGATCATAGCTAGTAGAATGGCAAGGTCAAGTCATCAAATTAATGTTGTTGGTAAGGACTATCACATGCATATAGAAGATCATGAAAGTCAGGTTAAGGAACCAGCTCAGATGATTAAGGATGTGCAACCCAATCATACGCAAATAATTCAAAACATGGAATCTAACCAAATCAGTGTTCAAAATAAGATAACTTCCATGGAAGAAAGTCATGTTAAGGAAATAAATGTCATGGAAAACAGGTTAAAGATAATGATTAATCAGATGGCCATTATACAGAATCATATGATTGCAATGGAAGCAAGACATACCCAGGAAATGATTGCCATGAAGGAAAATCACTTGCTGGAAATAAAAAATATGGAGGCAAATCAGACGAAATTAATAGTAAGGCATGCCAGGGAGATGAGTTCCATACAAAAGACATTGGAAAAAATGGAAGAATTACAAAAGTTTCAGCCGAAATGTGATTATGAAGATTCATCAACAGATCATAAGACTTCTTGTCTACTAAAGCCATTCTCATCTCATCACACGGAGGATTTCACTATGGTTTCAAAGGATGTTGAGAAAGACCAAGCTTGTGTGTCACCATTGACAGAGTATTTCCAGAATAATATTGGTCACGCTCCAGGTTCTTCAGATATTTTGTACAAACATCTTCAAGATGAGGACAAGAAATCTACAGTGGTCTCATTGTTGACATCACAACCCACTCAGAATAAGAGAAAGAAGCAGAAAATAAGAAGTCAGTGGTTTGATTCGTTTGATGGTCGAGAGCAGCGTGACAATCAGATAAGACAGAGTCCTACAATTAGCAAGATTGGACATGGCACATCTGAAAAGCAGCCTACAGACTTGCCTGAAAGCAGGCAAATGCTCAGCATGCACTATATTGAGCACATCTGATGCCACTGGGCATCCTTTGTATTGTATCTCTAACCTTACACCTTGTTATTTCAGCATTTCATTTTGCAGTTAGAGTAGATTTACTTTTCATGTTAAGTAGAATAATAAATAAAAGAAGAGCTTCTATTTTTCATGAGCTTAATGTTATATAATGATATTTGGATGGACGCTACTTATGTAATCTTGTGTGTTGCTTGGATGCAGATTCTGGATTCTCACATTCCTTCGATGAAGCAAGGTGTCCCTAAGTAGAGCCAGATGTTGACCACATTTTGTCAACGACCCCATAGCAGTACACCCCCATTTTTTAAAATGGGATTCTTCATGTTCGACGTGGTTGTGCCATTCAGATTCCATCATCAGTCATCATTCGACAGTTTTGCAAATGATGTAAACCCATTCTGCATGTTATGATGTAAATGATCTAAGTAAGACCATCAATGTATGTAACAACCTAGGTAAGCCTAGTATGTTGTTGATGATCTCTATCCTAGGAGGTTTTTTGTCTCATTGATTCACGAAAGTGATCAGCAGAGTTTTTCCCTCCAGCCTCACCCCAAAGCTAGGGTGGATTTTATCATCAGCATACTAAGTGAGTCCTAGTGTTCTATCGAGTCCTTGTAAAAGTAGTTTCAACTACTTGGTCTACTAGATCATGTTTTGAGTCGCAGAATTGGGTATTTATTTGAGGGTATATACGAATGGGTTTTCCCCCTTTATGTATGTAAATGTATTATCTCATGTAAAAGAGGGTTGGAAAAATAATTATAATCCCCTCTTAGTCAATTAATTAAATTTTCTGGTCAATTAATTAATAAAATCTTAAACCAGAAATTTAATTAATTTAGGGTCCTAGGTTAGGATTAAATCTTTAAAGGCAAAATTTGTGGGTCCTTGGAAAATGATTTTGAAAGCCCCAGGCCAAGGGAATATTGAGAATTTTAAGAAATATTGGACCCTTGGGCCTTGGTGGTTAAGTCAAGGTCAAAATTTTGGGGTAATTAACTCAAAAATAATATTTTTTGAGTTAATTAAAATTGAATTAAATGATAAATTCGTTTTTTCCCCAAAATTTTAATTTCAACGCTCCGGATTAAAAGATAATTAAATCTTTTGGACGGTTGAGATTATTTTGACTAGGATCATCCAAACTAGCCGTTAGAGATCTTGTCCTATAAATTTAGAGGTCTTTCTCATTTTTGAGTCATCCAATCTTAGGATCGTGCACTTGTTCTTAGAAGCTCTTGTAAATTTTTTGAGGAATAAAGCATAAAGACTTTGGGGTTACAAATCTGGATGTTCCTTCTCAGATCTATGTCGTGAATTGTCTCTAAACTCTGCTACTTTGTTTCTTGTATTTTATGGTTGATGGCTTTCATGGATTAATCTGCATACAGGTATCTTGTGCAATTTTCTGGGTTTATAAAATAACATTTTGATTTTTCTACAAAGGTCTCATGTTGTTTTCTTAAATCTCTATCGACCTAAGATTCAGATCTAAGTGTGCAGGGCAATTTTTTTTAAGATTGGGCGTCTGGGGAAGTCTTCAGTTGGACCAGCCGACTCTCAATAAGCATAAATTTGATAAGCTCTTTATTTGTTAAATTCCAGGTCTATCTTACGATATTTGTGATTTTGCAGGGTTTCAAAGGCTTGTGCCTCTCATTTAAAAATTTTAATTTCTAAATTGTGCTGAAATGGACTTAAATCTGGCTATGAGAGCCTCCCAAATTGTAAATTAGCCTTGTAAATTTGTAATTTTTTTTTTAGGATTGTAAGGGTTTAATCGTTTCTTTGTGTGCATCTTCAGATCTGGCTGGTTTGCAGAATCAGGGTTCAAATCGAATTTTTTTTAGATCTGAGGCAGATCTAGCCCCAAAAGGCCAGATCTGGCCTCAAATTATTATTGTGGACGAATCTGGACATGGTTTCAATTCAAGAGAGCATAAAATTTGAGCATAAAATCTGAGTTTTGAGAGGGAAAAATTGAAATTTTGCTGGATGTTTTTACTGGGTTATTCGCTCCATCTATTGTTGCCTGTCCAGCTTTCTCCAAACATCGATCCCATTACGCTGTCCATCTCTTGCCGCAGACCTCTTCTCCTATCTGCTCATCAAGACCACGTCCTCTTCTCCTCAAGAGCCATCGACCCTAGTTTCTCAGCAGTCGATTTCCAAGTCCGCCATCCAGCGTGCATCACTGTTCGACGTCTCATCTCAGCCCTGCGTCTGCCGTCAACTATTCACCTTTCCGTCCAAGCATTCTCCGCTTGCATTAAACCTCAGCCTTCCTATCCGATCCCTCATTTAACTCTGTCGTCCATCACTTCATGCTGGTCGGTCTCGAGCTTCATTTAGACTATGATAACCATTCGGCCACACCTCCTTATCTCATGCTCCATAGCGAAGTACGATCCCCACCGACACCGCATCAATTCTTCTCGCTAACAACAAACGATAACGGAAACGCATATACACCATAACAATGAAAATATTAATCGATTCGTTTTCTTTGTACGGCGTTAAATTTTAGTTTCTTGTTATTTAATTCTAGATTTTAATTTGCGTAAGTTTTGTGGTCTTGTTTTTTTAAGTCGATTTTTGGCTATTATTTATTTTTATTTCATTGCGTTGGATAGGTTTTGGTTTTAAGTTTTAAATTCGATTTAGAGTTTAGGATTCGATTTTTTGTTTTAATCTTTAGTTTAGTTAATAGTTTTAGATTGTAGTTTCGGTTTTATTTTTTTTTAATGATAAAGTTTTGGGTAGTGTTAGTTCGATCTGTTTTTTTTGTTTAGAGTTAGTTTAGTTTTAGATCCAACTTTAGAATTTCATTTTATTTTTTTTTAGTTTTGTTTAAAAAAATAAATAAATAAATAAATAAAAAAATATAAAAAATTCCAAAAAAAATTCTAAAAAATGCGGAAAATACCAAAAATACAAAATTATAAATTTCTGATCAAATATTGCCTAAATTTTTTTCTAAAGTTTGGTATGCAAATTTGTTTGATTTTATTTGGGTTATATTGGAATATTTTAATTTCGGAAATTTTTCAATAACTGGCATTTTCATCTTGTGACAATATTGTAGTGGGTTTAAGATATTTTAATGCATGGTTGTAGCGTTTTTTCAATTGAATATCATTGTGATCAATCGTGTTTTAATAAGCAGCAGTAATCGTCACTTACTTACAATTTGCATAATAGGATCTTGTTTGACTCCATAAGGCACTGGTCTTAAACATGAAATCTAATTTAGATCTGTGGAATCTCATTCATTTTATCAAGTATTTGATGTTTTAGCTGTGTCTCCCGGATTCTTCATCCTCATTTCTAATAGGGTCTACCTCCCTTAGCTTGCAAGGAGACAGCTTAAATAGAGGGATTGGGGATAAAAGTGATAGCCCCCAATCTGAGCAGTTGTCGCGGTGCCTTGACAATACGTAGGCAACGGGGGGGATTTGGCGGAAGGAAAGAGTGGGCTTGGTTGTGCTCTTGTCCCCTTGATCTCTTTTGGGTGTTACCCTTTGCATCTTAGTCCCATGGGATCTCCTTTATTGACCATTTTGGTTGAGGTGGTACTACAACAGGAAACCCGACTTTGGGTAGGTGGTCCTGCTCCTTTATACGCATATATTACTCCCTTTCCACTCATTCTACCCCCATTTATCATTTTTTCCACAGGTCCCCCGCCAACCTCTATGAGTCCCTGGGGTTAGGCTCCTGTTCTCTGCCCCCACCTTGGAGTCGAGGTACGGAATAATGCCATGGGATGAGAAGCAGCTAAAAGAAAAAGAAAAAGCATAATTCGCCACACTTAACAGGAAATTGTACCACAAAATGCAAAAGATGGTCGGGACAAAAATAATTAGCACATGGGCAAAAGCCAATACATGAGCTCTGCCCCATACCCATGGCCATCACCTTGGTTCCATAGGCCCTAGATGACCCTCCTTTGTCATTCAGGAACACAACGAACCGTCCTACCTTAAAAGGGTATCCTTGCTATATTTGAAACATCACTCTTATCCTTGAGCCCCAAGCAGTTAATTAAAGAAAATTCATAAAAGGTAAAAAGTATATAAAGAAGGGTAGAAAAATCAAGGTCTTGACACCTCATGTACCACGATTGCTCCTTCCTACACATTATATACCCTAGTGTGGGCTTCCCCTTATCTGGCTGCCCCTATCCCCCGATATGTGGCCCTAGATTACCCCTCTCATTCCCTACTACATTCCACTTATTTATCACTTTCCACCCCAATTCGAAGGATGTACCTTGGACTTATTATCCTCTTTAATTGTTGAAACCACTTAATAAGGTACGTGACTAACCCCCTTTGGAGTATGGAGACACTAGCACATGCCAAAGCCCACTATGGAAGGGCATGCCATTGTGAAGTGCCTTTTTTATCCATGATTTGTAAGCACTTTACCGATTACTCTAATGATTGGTTGTACTAGAAGCCTAGGGGATGCATTGGATCTTATACAGGACTGCAAGTGGTTTCCATTTGGGTTTGGTCTCCCTATACGGGGTCCTAACCCCAGAGGGCTACATTGACACATATAGGGTGTGCATAGAGAGCCATGGGCCTCCACAGCAGCAGATAGCACTCACGGATCCCCATCAATGTTCAAAGACTACTAGCGATCCACTTTTGGGATGATGATGATGTGCTTGGTACATTATGCCCAACATGCCCCACAGGAGCCCCACACTTTTGGCAAGTGTCCCAGGACTTGTACGATGTCATGGCCATGTTCATTCCATCACTCAAGCCCTTGCAGAGGACCTACAGGCATCTTCGACTCATATGGAAACTCATGGGGTCATTTATGTGCCCCCACACCCACTGGGAGCACCACAGGTCTACTACTTGGAGAACAAGAGGCCACCCCCTTGTTCGTCATATTTTGAGGAGTTTATTCCTCATTGTGGCACTTCAGGATATTATTAGGCCTTTGGAGGGCCCCACGACATGTACATATTATTATTTGGCCCCCTGAGAGGCTTAATTTTCCATTTAAAAGCTAATTTGGTGGGCTTGTCACCAATAGGGGTTTTATTTGCAAGGGTTTTATTTGCACATTAATTTATTTGTAGGGGCTAATGTAGGCTCATAGGCTAATTCGAAATCCTAAGAGGGGTATAAATTGATGTTAGCTACATTCATTTGTATCATCACTTCACTTGGGATCTCTCTATCTTTAAAGAACTTCGCATTTCTTCTTGGAGGATTATTTTGGATAAATGGATGAATTTTGATGTATGGATTTGGGCCATTTTTATCTTGGAGTTTCGTTTTTTGTAAATGTGATGCTGGTAGGATATACTGTCTAACATTGTAAGTGAACTTTAATGATATATTCTCGTTGTTGCATATTGTTGAACTTCGCCATAATTAGAGCTAATTGTTGCATCATTGGAATGTGGAATTAAGTGTCTATTTAGCTCGTTTAATGTATGGGCCATTGTTAGATAAATGAAATGGCCTAGAGATTGTTTTATCTCGATAAGCTTGCACTATTTGCATGAAGCTAGGTTGCGGGGAAGCTTCAAACCCCCTTCGCTCCCGTTTCCGAAACGCGCTCCGTGCGGGAGCGTTTCGGAAACGCTCGGAAACGCGCTTCCGAAAATGCTTCCTGACGGGAGCGTTTTCGGGAGCGCGTTTCCGAACCTGTTAAAACGCTCCCTGTCTTTTCGGGAGCGTTTCAGGAAGCGCTCGGGAGCGAACGCTCCCTGAGCGCTTCCGACGTTTAAAAAACGCTTCGGGAGCGTTTTTTAAATGCCGGTAGCGCTCGGGGAGCATTCGCTCCCGAACGCTCCTCAGAACAAAAAAACGCTTCCCGCCGCGCGCAAATTTTGATGATGTAAAGCTGTTGTAGGGCCGATTTGATTCATGGTAGAAGGGATCTTTGGGCAAAATGGATTAAGTGGACAATAAGTTGGTGAAAGACAAGGGATTTCAAGTGTAACTAGTTAATAGCAGACATAAACATGTAATAGCAAGCCATTAATCATGCTAAGTATAACTATAAGCTAATTAACACATAGAAATCAAACATTCCAGCCATACATAGAGGTATAAGACCCTCTAACTTCGGGAAATGGCTATCAGACTTTGGGGAAAACATATAAGACAAACTAACAACTCATAAACTATGACGGAACGCCTAAACATAGTCTCTAAGTCATTGGGCACTTGGACAAATAAGTTTTCATAGTTTTAGGCAAAGGGCTAGATCGGGACTAGGCCTCCTTGGTTCAACAAGATGATCAACAAATCAGTCAAAGAGAAAATTTTATGGACAGAACTATGGGCAGCTTGTAGGTAGGTAGGGAAAACCATACATCCTACTTAACATACATAGAACTGATGAATAAAACTTAGAAACAATACCTTAGGTTACTAAAGAGCAGCTAAGAATTCTTTAGCATAACTAAGGGAGAAGAAAACATCAAGCTATGAAGATTCAGGGATTTTGAGGTGCCTCCATGGGCATATCTCAAAATCAATCTTTACCGATCTATAGCAGCAAGAAATATGAATTATGAGTGAAAACTAGAAGACAAAACACATTAAGAAGCACTATACCATTCTACCATGTCAAGGAATCCATCAACAAGCCTTCACCATTCCTCAAAAGCATCCAAGAGGCAGTCCAAAAATCATAACTCAAGTGTATTCTTCAAAGCTCATATGACCAATGCATTAATTCTTCTCTCAAGTTCAGCCTCTTGATTTACAATGAGAATCATGGGATAAATAGGCTAGAAGGAGGAAACCTCATGGAGCAACTAGCTATCCCATTGGCCAAGTCAAAATATCTAAACTTGTCCTTGAGGCTTTGCAAAGCCCAAGGCACAAAATATCTAATAAAATATCTAAAAAACTGCTAAAAACGGAAATTATATTGACTTTACATGATTTTCCCATGATAAAAATAGCCTAATGCACATTTGGGAAAAGCAGATTTTTGGAGTTCAAAAATTACAAAAATACTTCATATTTATGCCTGAAAAAGGTCCCCTGACTTGCTGGATGCAAATGGCAGCCTTCCCGATGTTGAAATGAGGCTCATGATGGCTCGTTGGAAATCTCTCTGTGTCTGCTTTCCGACGCAAGTGAAATCACCTCAATCTGATCTCTGAAAGTCCCTCAAAACTGTACCTGTGTGCAAAAACCCAGAAAATAGCAGACTGCTGATATGGCGGGCAGAATGTGCAAAATGAGGCTGTTTTTCGTCAATTTGAGGGGGCGAATGATCTTCAAATGCCCTGAAAATCGCTGGAGAGCTGCTCATGAAATTATGGAATCCATTGGTATCACCCTCCTCCCTTGACGACTCATCAAACTGAAATGGCGCATTTATGAGTTTTTGGCGAAAACCCCAAAAATGCCAAAAAAACAAAAAGTTTTCGAAACAGGCCCAAAATTGGCATGCATGACCTTCAAAGGTCCATAGAGACATGCTCCGAAGCTGAAGCCAAAATATCGAGGGTTGATGTGCTTTTTTCTTCTTTCCGTGCTAGGCGCCTCTCCTTCAATTTCTTCAATTTTTCTTGTGCCACCTTCAATTTGCGCCTGGCAAATTGATTTAGCTTCTGAAAGTGGAGAGTTCTCTTTCTCTGTAGCTCAAGATCCCTGTTTGCCTTCTCAAGCTTCGTTTCCAAATGCTGGTTGACCCTCTCAAGCCATGCTTCCTTGTTTTCCTCAATTTCCCGCTCAAAGAGGGTAGTGAGAGGAAAAGCTTCGAATTGTGCTTGTTCTTCAGCTTTCTGTTTCTCCAAGGCTCTCCTAAGCCCGATGGTTCTAGGCCTCTTTTGCCTAGGCTGGTCCTCCTCCTCTTCATCATCAAATTCGCCAATAAGCTCTTCAATTCTTACTTGCGCCTTTTCCGCCTCCTTTTTGTACTTGATGGCCCTTGCCTCATGAATGGCTGCATGATACTTCATTTGTTTGTTTTCAACCTCCAAGAAGTGGTTGAAATTCCTCGCCCTTTGAAGATCTTCTTGTAACACCTCAATTTGCCCTTCTTTGTGAATGAGGAGGTTTTCAAGGATGCGTGCCTCATTGTCACTGTCATCGCTTGGGATAGGGATGACAGCTGACTTACCTCCATGCTTGGCACTTCCTCCAACTGCACCTTTGCCTTTGAAGGCCAATCTAGCGCTCTTTCTCCTTGGCAAGCTAGAAGTTGTCTTTTTGGGAAATTTCCTCTTTTTAGGAACAGTTTTGGTCACTGTCAAGGAGGCAGCTTCAGCTTGCTGTCCTTCCTCAACATCCTGTCCAGCTTGTGGCTCAAAAGATGCTTCAATTGTTTGCTCAACCTGCTGCTCTTCAACCTCTATCTGCTGCTGTTCCTCTCCCTGAATTTGATGATGTTCATCAACCTCTAGCTGCTGTCCCTCTTCCTGAATTTGATGCTGTTCATCAACCTCTAGCTGCTGTCCCTCTTCCTGAATTTGATGCTGTTCATCAACCTCTAGCTGCTGTCCAATGATATCCAACTGCTGCTGTCCCTCAAAATCTAGCTGCTGCTGCTCATCATCCTCCTTTTCTCCCTGTGACTCACTGCCCTCTCCTTCTCCTTGTTTACT